>CAKMYH010000103.1:600000-1003885 GCA_929108735.1 Andrena dorsata
CATGCCCTTTACCCTCATGCCCTTTACACTCCATGCCCTCTACCATGATGCCCTTTAACCTTCTTGCCCTTTACCCTCATGCCCTTTACCCTGCATGCCCTTTACCCTCATGCCCTTTACCCTCCATGCCCTTTACCCTCATGCCCTTTACCCACATGCCCTTTACCCTCATGCCCTTTACACTCCATGCCCTTTACCATGATGCCCTTTATCCTCATGCCCTTTACCCTGCATGCCCTTTACCCTCATGCCCTTTACCCTCCATGCCCTTAACCCTCATGCCCTTTACCCTCTTGCCCCTTACCATAATGCCCTTTACCCTCATGCCCCTTACCCTCATGCCCTTTACTCTGCATGCCCTTTACCCTCCTTGCCCTTTACCCTCATGCCCTTCACCATCATGCCCTTTACCCACATGCCCTTTACCCTCATGCCCTTTACCCTCCTGCCCTTTACCCTCATGCCCTTTACCCTCCTTGCCACTTACCCTCATGCCCTTTACCCTCATGCCCGTTACACTCCATGCCCTTTACCATGATGCCCTTTACCCTCATGCCCTTTACCCTCATGCCCTTTAACCTTCTTGCCCTTTACCCTCATGCCCTTTACCCTCTTGCCCCTTACCCTCATGCCCTTTACCCACATGCCCTTTACCCTCATGCCCTTTACACTCCATGCCCTTTACCCTCATGCCCTTTACCCTCCATGCCCTTTACCCTCCATGCCCTTTACCCTGCATGCCCTTTACCCACATGCCCTTTACCCTCCTTGCCCTTTACCCTCATGCCCTTTACCCTGCATGCCCTTTACCCTCATGCCCTTTACCCTCCTTGCCCTTTACCCTCATGCCCTTTACCCTCTTGCCCGTTACCCTCATGCCCTTTAGCCTCATGCCCTTTACCCTCCTTGCCCTTTACCCTCATGCCCTTTACCTCCTTGCCCCTTACCCTCATGCCCTTTACCCTCCATGCCCTTTACCCTCATGCCCTTTACCCTCATGCCCTTTACCCTCATGCCCTTTACCCTCATGCCCTTTACCCTCATGCCCTTTACACGCCATGCCCTTTACCATGATGCCCTTTACCCTCATGCCCTTTACCCTCCTTGCCCTTTACCCTCATGCCCTTTTCCCTGCATGCCCTTTACCCTCCTTGACCTTTACCCTCATGCCCTATACCCTCTTGCCCCTTACCCTCATGCCCTTTAGCCTCATGCCCTTTACCCTCATGCCCTTTACCCTGCATGCCCTTTTCGCTCCATGCCCATTACCCTCATGCCCTTTACCCTCATGCCCTTTACCCTGCATGCCCTTTACCCTCCTTGCCCTTTACCCTCCATGCCCTTTACCCTCATGCCCTTTACCCTCATGCTCCTTACCCTCATGCCGTTTACCCTCATGCCCTTGACCCTCATGCCCTTCACTCATGCCCTTTACCCTCATGCCCTTTACCATGCATGCCCTATACACTCACATGCCCTTTACACTCCATGACCTTTACCATGATGCCCTTTACCCACATGCCCTTTACCCAGCATGCCCTTTACCCTCCTTGCCCTTTACCCTCATGCCCTTTACCCTCCATGCCCTTTACCCTCATGCCCCTTTACCCTCATGCCCCTTACCCTCATGCCCTTTAGCCTCATGCCCTTTAGCCTTATGCCCTTTACCCTCCATGCCCTTTACCCACATGCCCTTTACCCTCATGCCCTTTACCCTCATGCTCTTTACCCTCATGCCCTTTACCCTCATGCCCTTTACCCTCCATGCCCTTTACCCTCCATGCCCTTTACCCTCATGCCCCTTACCCTCATGCCCTTTACCCTCCTGCCCTTTACCCTCCTGCCCTTTACCCTCATGCTCTTTACCCTCATGCCCTTCACTCATGCCCTTTACCCTCATGCCCCTTACCCTCATGCCCTTTACCCTCCTGCCCTTTACCCTCATGCTCTTTACCCTCATGCCCTTCACTCATGCCCTTTACCCTCATGCCCTTTACCCTCCATGCCCTTTACTCTCCATGCCCTTAACCCTCCATGCCCTTTACCCACATGCTCTTTACCCTCATGCCCTTTACCCTCTTGCCCCTTACCCTCATGCCCTTTAGCCTCATGCCCTTTACCCTCCATGCCCTTTACTCTCCATGCCCTTTACCCTCCATGCCCTTTACCCACATGCCCTTTACCCTTCATGCCCTTTACCCTCATGCCCCTTACCCTCATGCCCTTTACCCTCCTGCCCTTTACCCTCATGCTCTTTACCCTCATGCCCTTCACTCATGCCCTTTACAATCATGCCCTTTACCCTCCATGCCCTATACCCTCATGCCCTTTACAATCCATGCCCTTTACCATGATGCCCTTTACCCTCATGCCCTTTAACCTTCTTGCCCTTTACCCTCATGCCCTTTACCCTCTTGCCCCTTACCCTCATGCCCTTTTCCCACATGCCCTTTACCCTCATGCCCTTTACACTCCATGCCCTTTACCATGATGCCCTTTACCCTCATGCCCTTTACCCTGCATGCCCTTTACCCTCATGCCCTTTACCCTCCATGTCCTTTACCCTCATGCCCTATACCCTCTTGCCCCTTACCATAATGCCCTTTACCCTCATGCCCTTTACCCTGCATGCCCTTTACCCTCATTCCCTATACCCTCCATGCCCTTTACCCTCTTGCCCCTTACCCTCATGCCCTTTAGCCTCATGCTCTTTACCCTCCATGCCCTTTACCCTCCATGCCCTTTACCCTCATGCCCCTTACCCTCATGCCCTTTACCCTGCATGCCCTTTACCCTCCTTGCCCTTTACCCTCATGCCCTTTACCCTCATGCCCTTCACTCATGCCCTTTACCTTCATGCCCTTTACCCTCCATGCCCTATACCCTCATGCCCTTTACACTCCATGCCCTTTACCATGATGCCCTTTACCCTCATGCCCTTTACCCTACATGCCCTTTACCCTCATGCCCCTTACCCTCATGCCCTTTACCCTCCTGCCCTTTACCCTCATGCCCTTCACCATCATGCCCTTTACCCACATGCCCTTTACCCTCATGCCCTTTACCCTCATGCCCTTTACCCTCCATGCCCTTTACCCTCATGCCCTTTACCCTCATGCTCCTTACCCTCATGCCGTTTACCCTCATGCCCTTTACCCTCATGCCCGTTACACTCCATGCCCTTTACCATGATGCCCTTTACCCTCATGCCCGTTACCCTCATGCCCTTTACCCTCCATGCCCTTTACCCTCATGCCCTTTACCCTCATGCCCCTTTACCCTCATGCCCCTTACCCTCATGCCCTTTACCCTCATGCCCTTTACCCTCATGCTCTTTACACTCCATGCCCTTTACCCTCATGCCCTTCACCCTCATGCCCTTTACCCTCATGCCCTTTACCCTCATGCCCTTCACCATCATGCCCTTTACCCACATGCCCTTTACCCTCATGCCCTTTACCCTCATGCCCTTTACCCTCATGCCCTTTACCCTCATGCCCTTCACCATCATGCCCTTTACCCACATGCCCTTTACCCTCATGCCCTTTACCCTGCATGCCCTTTACCCATGCCCTTTACCCTGCATGCCCTTTACCCTCATGCCCTTTACCCTCTTGCCCCTTACCCTCATGCCCTTTAGCCTCATGCTCTTTACCCTCATGCCCTTTACCCTCCATGCCCTTTACCCTCCATGCCCTTTACCCTCCTTGCCCTTTACCCTCATGCCCTTTGCCCTCATGCCCTTTACCCTCTTGCCCCTTACCCTCATGCCCTTTAGCCTCATGCCCTTTACCCTCCATGCCCTTTACCCACATGCCCTTTACCCTCATGCCCTTTACCCTCATGCCCTTTACCCTCCATGCCCTTTACCCTCATGCCCTTTACCCTCATGCTCCTTACCCTCATGCCGTTTACCCTCATGCCCTTTACCCTCATGCCCTTTACACGCCATGCCCTTTACCATGATGCCCTTTACCCTCATGCCCTTTACCCTCCTTGCCCTTTACCCTCATGCCCTTTTCCCTGCATGCCCTTTACCCTCCTTGACCTTTACCCTCATGCCCTATACCCTCTTGCCCCTTACCCTCATGCCCTTTAGCCTCATGCCCTTTACCCTCATGCCCTTTACCCTGCATGCCCTTTTCGCTCCATGCCCATTACCCTCATGCCCTTTACCCTCATGCCCTTTACCCTGCATGCCCTTTACCCTCCTTGCCCTTTACCCTCATGCCCTTTACCCTCTTGCCCCTTACCCTCATGCCCTTTAGCCTCATGCCCTTTAGCCTCATGCCCTTTACCCTCCATTCCCCTTTACCCTCTTGCCCCTTACCCTCATGCCCTTTGCCCTGATGCCCCTTACCCTCATGCCCTTTACCCTCATGCCCGTTACACTCCATGCCCTTTACCATGATGCCCTTTACCCTCATGCCCGTTACCCTCATGCCCTTTACCCTCCATGCCCTTTACCCTCATGCCCTTTACCCTCATGCCCCTTTACCCTCATGCCCCTTACCCTCATGCCCTTTACCCTCATGCCCTTCACCATCATGCCCTTTACCCACATGCCCTTTACCCTCATGCCCTTTACCCTCATGCCCTTTACCCTCCATGCCCTTTACCCTCATGCCCTTTACCCTCATGCTCCTTACCCTCATGCCGTTTACCCTCATGCCCTTTACCCTCATGCCCGTTACACTCCATGCCCTTTACCATGATGCCCTTTACCCTCATGCCCGTTACCCTCATGCCCTTTACCCTCCATGCCCTTTACCCTCATGCCCTTTACCCTCATGCCCCTTTACCCTCATGCCCCTTACCCTCATGCCCTTTACCCTCATGCCCTTTACCCTCATGCTCTTTACACTCCATGCCCTTTACCCTCATGCCCTTCACCCTCATGCCCTTTACCCTCATGCCCTTTACCCTCATGCCCTTCACCATCATGCCCTTTACCCACATGCCCTTTACCCTCATGCCCTTTACCCTGCATGCCCTTTACCCATGCCCTTTACCCTGCATGCCCTTTACCCTCCTTGCCCTTTACCCTCATGCCCTTTACCCTCTTGCCCCTTACCCTCATGCCCTTTAGCCTCATGCTCTTTACCCTCATGCCCTTTACCCTCCATGCCCTTTACCCTCCATGCCCTTTACCCTCCTTGCCCTTTACCCTCATGCCCTTTGCCCTCATGCCCTTTACCCTCTTGCCCCTTACCCTCATGCCCTTTAGCCTCATGCCCTTTACCCTCCATGCCCTTTACCCACATGCCCTTTACCCTCATGCCCTTTACCCTCATGCCCTTTACCCTCCATGCCCTTTACCCTCATGCCCTTTACCCTCATGCTCCTTACCCTCATGCCGTTTACCCTCATGCCCTTTAGCCTCATGCCCTTTACCCTCCATGCCCTTTACCCACATGCCCTTTACCCTCATGCCCTTTACCCTCATGCCCTTTACCCTCCATGCCCTTTACCCTCATGCCCTTTACCCTCATGCTCCTTACCCTCATGCCGTTTACCCTCATGCCCTTTACCCTCATGCCCTTTACACGCCATGCCCTTTACCATGATGCCCTTTACCCTCATGCCCTTTACCCTCCTTGCCCTTTACCCTCATGCCCTTTTCCCTGCATGCCCTTTACCCTCCTTGACCTTTACCCTCATGCCCTATACCCTCTTGCCCCTTACCCTCATGCCCTTTAGCCTCATGCCCTTTACCCTCATGCCCTTTACCCTGCATGCCCTTTTCGCTCCATGCCCATTACCCTCATGCCCTTTACCCTCATGTCCTTTACCCTGCATGCCCTTTACCCTCCTTGCCCTTTACCCTCATGCCCTTTACCCTCTTGCCCCTTACCCTCATGCCCTTTAGCCTCATGCCCTTTAGCCTCATGCCCTTTACCCTCCATTCCCCTTTACCCTCTTGCCCCTTACCCTCATGCCCTTTGCCCTGATGCCCCTTACCCTCATGCCCTTTACCCTCATGCCCTTTACCCTCATGCCCTTTACCCCCATGCCCTATACCCTCCATGCCACTTACCCTCATGCCCTTTACCCTCTTGCCCGTTACACTCCATGCCCTTTACCATGATGCCCTTTACCCTCATGCCCTTTACCCTCCATGCCCTTTACCCTCATGCCCCTTACCCTCATGCCCTTTACCCTCATGCCCTTTAGCCTCATGCCCTTTACCCTCCATGCCCTTTACCCTCCTTGCCCTTTACCCTCATGCCCTTTACCCTGCATGCCCTTTACCCTCCTTGCCCTTTACCCTCATGCCCTTTACCCTCCTTGACCTTTACCCTCATGCCCTATACCCTCTTGCCCCTTACCCTCATGCCCTTTAGCCTCATGCCCTTTACCCTCATGCCCTTTACCCTGCATGCCCTTTTCGCTCCATGCCCTTTACCCTCATGCCCTTTACCCTCATGCCCTTTACCCTGCATGCCCTTTACCCTCCTTGCCCTTTACCCTCATGCCCTTTACCCTCTTGCCCCTTACCCTCATGCCCTTTAGCCTCATGCCCTTTAGCCTCATGCCCTTTACCCTCCATTCCCCTTTACCCTCTTGCCCCTTACCCTCATGCCCTTTGCCCTCATGCCCCTTACCCTCATGCCCTTTACCCTCCTGCCCTTTACCCTCATGCCCTTCACCATCATGCCCTTTACCCACATGCCCTTTACCCTCATGCCCTTTACCCTCATGCCCTTTACCCTCATGCCCGTTACACTCCATGCCCTTTACCATGATGCCCTTTACCCTCATGCCCGTTACCCTCATGCCCTTTACCCTCCATGCCCTTTACCCTCATGCCCTTTACCCTGATGCCCCTTTACCCTCATGCCCCTTACCCTCATGCCCTTTACCCTCATGCCCTTTACCCTCATGCTCTTTACACTCCATGCCCTTTACCCTCATGCCCTTCACCCTCATGCCCTTTACCCTCATGCCCTTTACCCTCATGCCCTTCACCATCATGCCCTTTACCCACATGCCCTTTACCCTCATGCCCTTTACCCTGCATGCCCTTTACCCATGCCCTTTACCCTGCATGCCCTTTACCCTCCTTGCCCTTTACCCTCATGCCCTTTACCCTCTTGCCCCTTACCCTAATGCCCTTTAGCCTCATGCCCTTTAGCCTCATGCCCTTTACCCTCCATTCCCCTTTACCCTCTTGCCCCTTACCCTCATGCCCTTCACCATCATGCCCTTTACCCACATGCCCTTTACCCTCATGCCCTTTACCCTCGTGCCCTTTACCCTCCTTGCCCTTTACCCTCATGCCCTTTACCCTCATGCCCTTTACCCTCCATGCCCTTTACCCTCATGCCCTCTACCCTCATGCCCTTTACCCTCATGCCCTTTACCCTCATGCCCCTTTACCATCATGCCCCTTACCCTCATGCCCTTTAGCCTCATGCCCTTTAGCCTTATGCCCTTTACCCTCCATGCCCTTTACCCTCCATGCCCTTTACCCACATGCCCTTTACCCTCATGCCCTTTACCCTCATGCCCTTTACCCTCAATGCCCTTTACCCTCCATGCCCTTTACCCTCATGTCCCTTACCCTCATGCCCTTTACCCTCCTGCCCTTTACCCTCATGCTCTTTACCCTCATGCCCTTCACTCATGCCCCTTACCCTCATGCCCTTTACCCACCTGCCCTTTACCCTCATGCTCTTTACCCTCATGCCCTTCACTCATGCCCTTTACCCTCATGCCCTTTACCCTCATGCCCTTTACCCTCATGCCCGTTACACTCCATGCCCTTTACCATGATGCCCTTTACCCTCATGCCCTTTACCCTCATGCCCTTTACCCTCCATGCCCTTTACCCACATGCCCTTTACCCTCATGCCCTTTACCCTCATGCCCGTTACACTCCATGCCCTTTACCATGATGCCCTTTACCCTCATGCCCTTTACCCTCATGCCCTTTACCCTCCATGCCCTTTACCCTCATGCCCTTTACCCTCATGCTCCTTACCCTCATGCCGTTTACCCTCATGCCCTTTACCCTCATGCCCTTCACTCATGCCCTTTACCCTCATGCCCTTTACCCTCATGCCATTTACCCTCATGCCCGTTACACTCCATGCCCTTTACCCTGCATGCCCTTTACCCTCCTTGCCCTTTACCCTCATGCCCTTTTCCCTCCTTGCCCTTACCCTCATGCCCTTTACCCTCATGCCCTTTACCCTCCATGCCCTTTACCCTCCATGCCCTTTACCCTCATGCCCCTTACCCAAATAGCCTTTACCCTCATGCCCTTCACCATCATGCCCTTTACCCACATGAGCTTTACCCTCATGCCCTTTACCCTGCATGCCCTTTACCCTCATGCCCTTTACCCTCATGCCCTTTACCCTGCATGCCCTTTACCCTCCTTGCCCTATACCCTCATGCCCTTTACCCTGCATGCCCTTTACCCCCATGCCATATACCCTCCATGCCACTTACCCTCATGCCCTTTACCCTCATGCCCTTTACCCTCTTGCCCCTTACCCTCATGCCCTTTACCCACATGCCCTTTACCCTCTTCCCCTTTACCCTGCATGCCCTTTACCCTCATGCCCTTTACCCTCCATGCCCTTTACCCTCATGCCCTTTACCCTCTTGCCCCTTACCCTCATGCCCTTTACCCCCATGCCTTTTACCCTCATGCCCTTTACCCTCATGCCCTTCACTCATGCCCTTCACCATCATGCCCTTTACCCACATGCCCCTTACCCTCATGCCCTTCACCATCATGCCCTTTACCCACATACCCTTTACCCTCATGCCCTTTACCCTCATGCCCTTTACCCTCTTGCCCCTTACCCTCATGCCCTTTACCCACATGCCCTTTACCCTCTTCCCCTTTACCCTGTATGCCCTTTACCCTCATGCCCTTCACCATCATGCCCTTTACCCACATGAGCTTTACCCTCATGCCCTTTACCCTGCATGCCCTTTACCCTCATGCCCTTTACCCTCATGCCCTTTACCCTGCATGCCCTTTACCCTCCTTGCCCTATACCCTCATGCCCTTTACCCTGCATGCCCTTTACCCCCATGCCATATACCCTCCATGCCACTTACCCTCATGCCCTTTACCCTCATGCCCTTTACCCTCTTGCCCCTTACCCTCATGCCCTTTACCCACATGCCCTTTACCCTCTTCCCCTTTACCCTGCATGCCCTTTACCCTCATGCCCTTTACCCTCCATGCCCTTTACCCTCATGCCCTTTACCCTCTTGCCCCTTACCCTCATGCCCTTTACCCCCATGCCCTTTACCCTCATGCCCTTTACCCTCATGCCCTTCACTCATGCCCTTCACCATCATGCCCTTTACCCACATGCCCCTTACCCTCATGCCCTTCACCATCATGCCCTTTACCCACATACCCTTTACCCTCATGCCCTTTACCCTCATGCCCTTTACCCTCTTGCCCCTTACCCTCATGCCCTTTACCCACATGCCCTTTACCCTCTTCCCCTTTACCCTGTATGCCCTTTACCCTCATGCCCTTTACCCTCCATGCCCTTTACCCTCATGCCCTTTACCCTCCATGCCCTTTACCCACATGCCCTTTACCCTCATGCCCTTTACCCTCTTGCCCCTTACCCTCATGCCCTTTAGCCTCATGCCCTTTACCCCCATATACCCTCCATGCCACTTACCCTCATGCCCTTTACCCTCATGCCCGTTACACTCCATGCCCTTTTCCCTCATGCCCTTTACCCTCCTTGCCCTTTACCCTCATGCCCTTTACCCTCTTCCCCTTTACCCTCATGCCCTTTAGCCTCATGCCCTTTACCCTCCATGCCCTTTACCCTCATGCCCCTTACCCTCATGCCCTTTACCCTCCTGCCCTTTACCCTCATGCTCTTTACCCTCATGCCCTTCACTCATGCCCTTTACCCACATGCCCTTTACCCTCATGCCCTTTATCCTGCATGCCCTTTACCCTCATGCCCTTTACCCTGCATGCCCTTTACCCTCATGCCCTTTACCCTCCTTGCCCTTTACCCTCATGCCCTTTACCCTCTTGCCCCTTACCCTCATGCCCTTTACCCTCCTAGCCCTTCACCCTCATGCCCTTTACCCTCATGCCCTTTACGCTCATGCCCTTTACCCTCCATGCCCTTTACCCTCATGCCCCTTACCCTCATGCCCTTTACTCTGCATGCCCTTTACCCTCCTTGCCCTTTACCCTCATGCCCTTTACCCTCATGCCCTTTACCCTCATGCCCTTCACCATCATGCCCTTTACCCACATGCCCTTTACCCTCATGCCCTTTACCCTGCATGCCCTTTACCCTCATGCCCTTTACCCTCCATGCCCTTTACCCTCATGCCCTTTACCCTCTTGCCCCTTACCATAATGCCCTTTACCCCCATGCCTTTTACCCTCATGCCCTTTACCCTCATGCCCTTCACTCATGCCCTTCACCATCATGCCCTTTACCCACATGCCCTTTACCCTCATGCCCTTTACCCTGCATGCCCTTTACCCTCATGCCCTTTACACTCCATGCCCTTTACCATGATGCCCTTTACCCTCATGCCCTTTACCCTGCATGCCCTTTACCCTGCATGCCCTTTACCCTCATGCCCTTTACCCTCCATGCCCTTTACCCTCATGCCCTTTACCCTCATGCCCTTTACCCTCATGCCCTTTACACTCCATGCCCTCTACCATGATGCCCTTTACCCTCATGCCCTTTACCCTGCATGCCCTTTACCCTCATGCCCTTTACCATCATGCCCTTTACCCACATACCCTTTACCCTCATGCCCTTTACCTTCATGCCCTTTACCCTCTTGCCCCTTACCCTCATGCCCTTTACCCACATGCCCTTTACCCTCTTCCCCTTTACCCTGCATGCCCTTTACCCTCATGCCCTTTACCCTCCATGCCCTTTACCCTCATGCCCTTTACCCTCCATGCCCTTTACCCACATGCCCTTTACCCTTATGCCCTTTACCCTCTTGCCCCTTACCCTCATGCCCTTTAGCCTCATGCCCTTTACCCCCATATACCCTCCATGCCACTTACCCTCATGCCCTTTACCCTCATGCCCGTTACACTCCATGCCCTTTTCCCTCATGCCCTTTACCCTCCTTGCCCTTTACCCTCATGCCCTTTACCCTCTTCCCCTTTACCCTCATGCCCTTTACCCTCATGCCCTTTACCCTCATGCCCTTTACCCTCATGCCCTTCACCATCATGCCCTTTACCCACATGCCCTTTACCCTCATGCCCTTTACCCTCATGCCCTTTACCCTCCTTGCCACTTACCCTCATGCCCTTCACCCTCATGCCCGTTACACTCCATGCCCTTTACCATGATGCCCTTTACCCTCATGCCCTTTACCCTCATGCCCTTCACCATCATGCCCTTTACCCTCATGCCCTTTACCCTCCTTGCCCTTTACCCTCATGCCCTTTACCCTCTTGCCCCTTACCCTCATGCCCTTTACCCTCCTAGCCCTTCACCCTCATGCCCTTTACCCTCATGCCCTTTACGCTCATGCCCTTTACCCTCATGCCCTTTACCCTCCTTGCCCTTTACCCTCATGCCCCTTACCTTCCATGCCATTTACCCTCCATGCCCTTTACCCTGCTTGCCCTTTACCCTCCTTGCCCTTTACCCTCATGCCCTTTACCCAAATGCCCTTTACCCTCATGCCCTTTACACTCCATGCCCTTTACCATGATGCCCTTTACCCTCATGCCCTTTACCCTGCATGCCCTTTACCCTGCATGCCCTTTACCCTCCTTGCCCTTTACCCTCATGCCCTTTACCCTCATGCCCTTTACACTCCATGCCCTTTACCATGATGCCCTTTACCCTCATGCTCTTTAACCTTCTTGCCCTTTACCCTCATGCCCTTTACCCTCTTGCCCCTTACCCTCATGCCCTTTACCCACATGCCCTTTACCCTCATGCCCTTTACACTCCATGCCCTTTACCATGATGCCCTTTACCCTCATGCCCTTTACCCTCATGCCCTTTACCCTCTTGCCCTTTACCCTCATGCCCTTTACCCTCATGCCCTTCACCATCATGCCCTTTACCCACATGCCCTTTACCCTCATGCCCTGTACCATCATGCACTTTACCCTCCTTGCCCTTTACCCTCATGCCCTTTACCCTCATGCCCTTTACCCTCCATGCCCTTTACCCTCATGCCCTTTACCCTCATGCCCTTTACCCTCATGCCCTTCACTCATGCCCTTCACCATCATGCCCTTTACCCACATGCCCTTTACCCTCATGCCCTTTACCCTGCATGCCCTTTACCCTCATGCCCTTTACACTCCATGCCCTTTACCATGATGCCCTTTACCCTCATGCCCTTTACCCTGCATGCCCTTTACCCTCATGCCCTTTACCCTCCATGCCCTTTACCCTCATGCCCTTTACCCACATGCCCTTTACCCTCATGCCCTTTACACTCCATGCCCTCTACCATGATGCCCTTTACCCTCATGCCCTTTACCCTGCATGCCCTTTACCCTCATGCCCTTTACCCTCCATGCCCTTTACCCTCATGCCCTTTACCCACATGCCCTTTACCCTCATGCCCTTTACACTCCATGCCCTTTACCATGATGCCCTTTATCCTCATGCCCTTTACCCTGCATGCCCTTTACCCTCATGCCCTTTACCCTCCATGCCCTTAACCCTCATGCCCTTTACCCTCTTGCCCCTTACCATAATGCCCTTTACCCTCATGCCCCTTACCCTCATGCCCTTTACTCTGCATGCCCTTTACCCTCCTTGCCCTTTACCCTCATGCCCATCACCATCATGCCCTTTACCCACATGCCCTTTACCCTCATGCCCTTTACCCTCATGCCCTTTACCCTCATGCCCTTTACCCTCCTTGCCACTTACCCTCATGCCCTTTACCCTCATGCCCGTTACACTCCATGCCCTTTACCATGATGCCCTTTACCCTCATGCCCTTTACCCTCATGCCCTTTACCCTCATGCCCTTTAACCTTCTTGCCCTTTACCCTCATGCCCTTTACCCTCTTGCCCCTTACCCTCATGCCCTTTACCCACATGCCCTTTACCCTCATGCCCTTTACACTCCATGCCCTTTACCCTCATACCCTTTACCCTCTTGCCCGTTACCCTCATGCCCTTTAGCCTCATGCCCTTTACCCTCCTTGCCCTTTACCCTCATGCCCTTTACCTCCTTGCCCCTTACCCTCATGCCCTTTACCCTCCATGCCCTGTACCCTCATGCCCTTTACACTCCATGCCCTTTACCATGATGCCCTTAACCCACATGCCCTTTACCCTCATGCCCTTTACCCTCATGCCCTTCACCCTGCATGCCCTTTACCCCCATGCCCTATACCCTCCATGCCACTTACCCTCATGCCCTTTACCCTCATGCCCGTTACACTCCATGCCCTTTACCATGATGCCCTTTACCCTCATGCCCTTTACCCTCATGCCCTTTACCCTCCATGCCCTTTACCCTCATGCCCTTTACCCTCATGCTCCTTACCCTCATGCCGTTTACCCTCATGCCCTTTACCCTCATGCCCTTCACTCATGCCCTTTACCCTCATGCTCTTTACCCTCATGCCCTTTACCCTCATGCCCGTTACACTCCATGCCCTTTACCCTGCATGCCCTTTACCCTCCTTGCCCTTTACCCTCATGCCCTTTTCCCTCCTTGCCCTTACCCTCATGCCCTTTAGGCTCATGCCCTTTACCCTCCATGCCCTTTACCCTCCATGCCCTTTACCCTCATGCCCCTTACCCAAATACCCTTTACCCTCATGCCCTTCACCATCATGCCCTTTACCCACATGAGCTTTACCCTCATGCCCTTTACCCTGCATGCCCTTTACCCTCATGCCCTTTACCCTCATGCCCTTTACCCTGCATGCCCTTTACCCTCCTTGCCCTTTACCCTCATGCCCTTTACCCTGCATGCCCTTTACCCCCATGCCATATACCCTCCATGCCACTTACCCTCATGCCCTTTACCCTCATGCCCTTTACCCTCTTGCCCCTTACCCTCATGCCCTTTACCCACATGCCCTTTACCCTCTTCCCCTTTACCCTGCATGCCCTTTACCCTCATGCCCTTTACCCTCCATGCCCTTTACCCTCATGCCCTTTACCCTCTTGCCCCTTACCCTCATGCCCTTTACCCCCATGCCTTTTACCCTCATGCCCTTTACCCTCATGCCCTTCACTCATGCCCTTCACCATCATGCCCTTTACCCACATGCCCCTTACCCTCATGCCCTTCACCATCATGCCCTTTACCCACATACCCTTTACCCTCATGCCCTTTACCCTCATGCCCTTTACCCTCTTGCCCCTTACCCTCATGCCCTTTACCCACATGCCCTTTACCCTCTTCCCCTTTACCCTGCATGCCCTTTACCCTCATGCCCTTTACCCTCCATGCCCTTTACCCACATGCCCTTTACCCTCCATGCCCTTTACCCACATGCCCTATACCCTCATGCCCTTTACCCTCTTGCCCCTTACCCTCATGCCCTTTAGCCTCATGCCCTTTACCCCCATATACCCTCCATGCCACTTACCCTCATGCCCTTTACCCTCATGCCCGTTACACTCCATGCCCTTTTCCCTCATGCCCTTTACCCTCCTTGCCCTTTACCCTCATGCCCTTTACCCTCTTCCCCTTTACCCTCATGCCCTTTAGCCTCATGCCCTTTACCCTCCATGCCCTTTACCCTCATGCCCCTTACCCTCATGCCCTTTACCCTCCTGCCCTTTACCCTCATGCTCTTTACCCTCATGCCCTTCACTCATGCCCTTTACCCACATGCCCTTTACCCTCATGCCCTTTATCCTGCATGCCCTTTACCCTCATGCCCTTTACCCTGCATGCCCTTTACCCTCATGCCCTTTACCCTCCTTGCCCTTTACCCTCATGCCCTTTACCCTCTTGCCCCTTACCCTCATGCCCTTTACCCTCCTAGCCCTTCACCCTCATGCCCTTTACCCTCATGCCCTTTACGCTCATGCCCTTTACCCTCCATGCCCTTTACCCTCCATGCCCTTTACCCTCATGCCCCTTACCCTCATGCCCTTTACCCTCCTGCCCTTTACCCTCCTGCCCTTTACCCTCATGCCCTTTACCCTCTTGCCCCTTACCCTCATGCCCTTTAGCCTCATGCCCTTTACCCACATGCCCTTTACCCTCTTCCCCTTTACCCTGTATGCCCTTTACCCTCATGCCCTTTACCCTCCATGCCCTTTACCCTCATGCCCTTTACCCTCCATGCCCTTTACCCACATGCCCTTTACCCTCATGCCCTTTACCCTCTTGCCCCTTACCCTCATGCCCTTTAGCCTCATGCCCTTTACCCCCATATACCCTCCATGCCACTTACCCTCATGCCCTTTACCCTCATGCCCGTTACACTCCATGCCCTTTTCCCTCATGCCCTTTACCCTCCTTGCCCTTTACCCTCATGCCCTTTACCCTCATGCCCTTTACCCTCATGCCCTTTACCCTCATGCCCTTCACCATCATGCCCTTTACCCACATGCCCTTTACCCTCATGCCCTTTACCCTCATGCCCTTTACCCTCCTTGCCACTTACCCTCATGCCCTTCACCCTCATGCCCGTTACACTCCATGCCCTTTACCATGATGCCCTTTACCCTCATGCCCTTTACCCTCATGCCCTTCACCATCATGCCCTTTACCCTCATGCCCTTTACCCTCCTTGTCCTTTACCCTCATGCCCTTTACCCTCTTGCCCCTTACCCTCATGCCCTTTACCCTCCTAGCCCTTCACCCTCATGCCCTTTACCCTCATGCCCTTTACGCTCATGCCCTTTACCCTCATGCCCTTTACCCTCCTTGCCCTTTACCCTCATGCCCCTTACCTTCCATGCCATTTACCCTCCATGCCCTTTACCCTGCTTGCCCTTTACCCTCCTTGCCCTTTACCCTCATGCCCTTTACCCAAATGCCCTTTACCCTCATGCCCTTTACACTCCATGCCCTTTACCATGATGCCCTTTACCCTCATGCCCTTTACCCTGCATGCCCTTTACCCTGCATGCCCTTTACCCTCCTTGCCCTTTACCCTCATGCCCTTTACCCTCATGCCCTTTACACTCCATGCCCTTTACCATGATGCCCTTTACCCTCATGCTCTTTAACCTTCTTGCCCTTTACCCTCATGCCCTTTACCCTCTTGCCCCTTACCCTCATGCCCTTTACCCACATGCCCTTTACCCTCATGCCCTTTACACTCCATGCCCTTTACCATGATGCCCTTTACCCTCATGCCCTTTACCCTCATGCCCTTTACCCTCTTGCCCTTTACCCTCATGCCCTTTACCCTCATGCCCTTCACCATCATGCCCTTTACCCACATGCCCTTTACCCTCATGCCCTGTACCATCATGCACTTTACCCTCCTTGCCCTTTACCCTCATGCCCTTTACCCTCATGCCCTTTACCCTCCATGCCCTTTACCCTCATGCCCTCTACCCTCATGCCCTTTACCCTCATGCCCTTCACTCATGCCCTTCACCATCATGCCCTTTACCCACATGCCCTTTACCCTCATGCCCTTTACCCTGCATGCCCTTTACCCTCATGCCCTTTACACTCCATGCCCTTTACCATGATGCCCTTTACCCTCATGCCCTTTACCCTGCATGCCCTTTACCCTCATGCCCTTTACCCTCCATGCCCTTTACCCTCATGCCCTTTACCCACATGCCCTTTACCCTCATGCCCTTTACACTCCATGCCCTCTACCATGATGCCCTTTACCCTCATGCCCTTTACCCTGCATGCCCTTTACCCTCATGCCCTTTACCCTCCATGCCCTTTACCCTCATGCCCTTTACCCACATGCCCTTTACCCTCATGCCCTTTACACTCCATGCCCTTTACCATGATGCCCTTTATCCTCATGCCCTTTACCCTGCATGCCCTTTACCCTCATGCCCTTTACCCTCCATGCCCTTAACCCTCATGCCCTTTACCCTCTTGCCCCTTACCATAATGCCCTTTACCCTCATGCCCCTTACCCTCATGCCCTTTACTCTGCATGCCCTTTACCCTCCTTGCCCTTTACCCTCATGCCCTTCACCATCATGCCCTTTACCCACATGCCCTTTACCCTCATGCCCTTTACCCTCATGCCCTTTACCCTCATGCCCTTTACCCTCCTTGCCACTTACCCTCATGCCCTTTACCCTCATGCCCGTTACACTCCATGCCCTTTACCATGATGCCCTTTACCCTCATGCCCTTTACCCTCATGCCCTTTAACCTTCTTGCCCTTTACCCTCATGCCCTTTACCCTCTTGCCCCTTACCCTCATGCCCTTTACCCACATGCCCTTTACCCTCATGCCCTTTACACTCCATGCCCTTTACCCTCATGCCCTTTACCCTCCATGCCCTTTACCCTCCATGCCCTTTACCCTGCATGCCCTTTACCCACATGCCCTTTACCCTCCTTGCCCTTTACCCTCATGCCCTTTACCCTGCATGCCCTTTACCCTCATGCCCTTTACCCTCCTTGCCCTTTACCCTCATACCCTTTACCCTCTTGCCCGTTACCCTCATGCCCTTTAGCCTCATGCCCTTTACCCTCCTTGCCCTTTACCCTCATGCCCTTTACCTCCTTGCCCCTTACCCTCATGCCCTTTACCCTCCATGCCCTGTACCCTCATGCCCTTTACACTCCATGCCCTTTACCATGATGCCCTTAACCCACATGCCCTTTACCCTCATGCCCTTTACCCTCATGCCCTTCACCCTGCATGCCCTTTACCCTCATGCCCTATACCCTCCATGCCACTTACCCTCATGCCCTTTACCCTCATGCCCGTTACACTCCATGCCCTTTACCATGATGCCCTTTACCCTCATGCCCTTTACCCTCCATGCCCTTTACCCTCATGCCCTTTACCCTCATGCTCCTTACCCTCATGCCGTTTACCCTCATGCCCTTTACCCTCATGCCCTTCACTCATGCCCTTTACCCTCATGCTCTTTACCCTCATGCCCTTTACCCTCATGCCCGTTACACTCCATGCCCTTTACCCTGCATGCCCTTTACCCTCCTTGCCCTTTACCCTCATGCCCTTTTCCCTCCTTGCCCTTACCCTCATGCCCTTTAGGCTCATGCCCTTTACCCTCCATGCCCTTTACCCTCCATGCCCTTTACCCTCATGCCCCTTACCCAAATACCCTTTACCCTCATGCCCTTCACCATCATGCCCTTTACCCACATGAGCTTTACCCTCATGCCCTTTACCCTGCATGCCCTTTACCCTCATGCCCTTTACCCTCATGCCCTTTACCCTGCATGCCCTTTACCCTCCTTGCCCTTTACCCTCATGCCCTTTACCCTGCATGCCCTTTACCCCCATGCCATATACCCTCCATGCCACTTACCCTCATGCCCTTTACCCTCATGCCCTTTACCCTCTTGCCCCTTACCCTCATGCCCTTTACCCACATGCCCTTTACCCTCTTCCCCTTTACCCTGCATGCCCTTTACCCTCATGCCCTTTACCCTCCATGCCCTTTACCCTCATGCCCTTTACCCTCTTGCCCCTTACCCTCATGCCCTTTACCCCCATGCCTTTTACCCTCATGCCCTTTACCCTCATGCCCTTCACTCATGCCCTTCACCATCATGCCCTTTACCCACATGCCCCTTACCCTCATGCCCTTCACCATCATGCCCTTTACCCACATACCCTTTACCCTCATACCCTTTACCCTCATGCCCTTTACCCTCTTGCCCCTTACCCTCATGCCCTTTACCCACATGCCCTTTACCCTCTTCCCCTTTACCCTGCATGCCCTTTACCCTCATGCCCTTTACCCTCCATGCCCTTTACCCTCATGCCCTTTACCCTCCATGCCCTTTACCCACATGCCCTATACCCTCATGCCCTTTACCCTCTTGCCCCTTACCCTCATGCCCTTTAGCCTCATGCCCTTTACCCCCATATACCCTCCATGCCACTTACCCTCATGCCCTTTACCCTCATGCCCGTTACACTCCATGCCCTTTTCCCTCATGCCCTTTACCCTCCTTGCCCTTTACCCTCATGCCCTTTACCCTCTTCCCCTTTACCCTCATGCCCTTTACCCTCATGCCCTTTACCCTCCATGCCCTTTACCCTCATGCCCCTTACCCTCATACCCTTTACCCTCCTGCCCTTTACCCTCATGCTCTTTACCCTCATGCCCTTCACTCATGCCCTTTACCCACATGCCCTTTACCCTCATGCCCTTTATCCTGCATGCCCTTTACCCTCATGCCCTTTACCCTGCATGCCCTTTACCCTCATGCCCTTTACCCTCCTTGCCCTTTACCCTCATGCCCTTTACCCTCTTGCCCCTTACCCTCATGCCCTTTACCCTCCTAGCCCTTCACCCTCATGCCCTTTACCCTCATGCCCTTTACGCTCATGCCCTTTACCCTCCATGCCCTTTACCCTCATGCCCCTTACCCTCATGCCCTTTACTCTGCATGCCCTTTACCCTCCTTGCCCTTTACCCTCATGCCCTTTACCCTCATGCCCTTTACCCTCATGCCCTTCACCATCATGCCCTTTACCCACATGCCCTTTACCCTCATGCCCTTTACCCTGCATGCCCTTTACCCTCATTCCCTATACCCTCCATGCCCTTTACCCTCTTGCCCCTTACCCTCATGCCCTTTAGCCTCATGCTCTTTACCCTCCATGCCCTTTACCCTCCATGCCCTTTACCCTCATGCCCCTTACCCTCATGCCCTTTACCCTGCATGCCCTTTACCCTCCTTGCCCTTTACCCTCATGCCCTTTACCCTCATGCCCTTTACCCTCATGCCCTTCACCATCATGCCCTTTACCCACATGCCCTTTACCCTCATGCCCTTTACCCTCATGCCCTTTACCCTCATGCCCTTTACCCTCTTGCCCCTTACCCTCATGCCCTTTACCCTCCTAGCCCTTCACCCTCATGCCCTTTACCCTCATGCCCTTTACCCTGCATGCCCTTTACCCTCATGCCCTTTACCCTCCTTGCCCTTTACCCTCATGCCCTTTACCCTCTTGCCCCTTACCCTCATGCCCTTTACCCTCCTAGCCCTTTACCCCCATGCCATATACCCTCCATGCCACTTACCCTCATGCCCTTTACCCTCATGCCCTTTACCCTCATGCCCTTTACCCTCTTGCCCCTTACCATAATGCCCTTTACCCCCATGCCTTTTACCCTCATGCCCTTTACCCTCATGCCCTTCACTCATGCCCTTCACCATCATGCCCTTTACCCACATGCCCTTTACCCTCATGCCCTTTACCCTGCATGCCCTTTACCGTCATTCCCTATACCCTCCATGCCCTTTACCCTCTTGCCCCTTACCCTCATGCCCTTTAGCCTCATGCTCTTTACCCTCCATGCCCTTTACCCTCCATGCCCTTTACCCTCATGCCCCTTACCCTCATGCCCTTTACCCTGCATGCCCTTTACCCTCCTTGCCCTTTACCCTCATGCCCTTTACCCTCATGCCCTTTACCCTCATGCCCTTCACCATCATGCCCTTTACCCACATGCCCTTTACCCTCATGCCCTTTACCCTCATGCCCTTTACCCTCATGCCCTTTACCCTCCTTGCCACTTACCTTCATGCCCATTACCCTCATGCCCGTTACACTCCATGCCCTTTACCATGATGCCCTTTACCCTCATGCCCTTTACCCTCATGCCCTTCACCATCATGCCCTTTACCCACATGCCCTTTACCCTCATGCCCTTTATCCTGCATGCCCTTTACCCTCATGCCCTTTACCCTGCATGCCCTTTACCCTCATGCCCTTTACCCTCCTTGCCCTTTACCCTCATGCCCTTTACCCTCTTGCCCCTTACCCTCATGCCCTTTACCCTCCTAGCCCTTTACCCCCATGCCATATACCCTCCATGCCACTTACCCTCATGCCCTTTACCCTCATGCCCTTTACCCTCTTGCCCCTTACCCTCATGCCCTTTACCCACATGCCCTTTACCCTCTTCCCCTTTACCCTGCATGCCCTTTACCCTCATGCCCTTTACCCTCCATGCCCTTTACCCTCATGCCCTTTACCCTCTTGCCCCTTACCCTCATGCCCTTTACCCCCATGCCTTTTACCCTCATGCCCTTTACCCTCATGCCCTTCACTCATGCCCTTCACCATCATGCCCTTTACCCACATGCCCCTTACCCTCATGCCCTTCACCATCATGCCCTTTACCCACATACCCTTTACCCTCATGCCCTTTACCCTCATGCCCTTTACCCTCTTGCCCCTTACCCTCATGCCCTTTACCCACATGCCCTTTACCCTCTTCCCCTTTACCCTGCATGCCCTTTACCCTCATGCCCTTTACCCTCCATGCCCTTTACCCTCATGCCCTTTACCCTCCATGCCCTTTACCCACATGCCCTATACCCTCATGCCCTTTACCCTCTTGCCCCTTACCCTCATGCCCTTTAGCCTCATGCCCTTTACCCTCCATGCCCTTTACCCACATGCCCTTTACCCTCATGCCCTTTACCCTCATGCCCTTTACCCTCCATGCCCTTTACCCTCCTTGACCTTTACCCTCATGCCCTATACCCTCTTGCCCCTTACCCTCATGCCCTTTAGCCTCATGCCCTTTACCCTCATGCCCTTTACCCTGCATGCCCTTTTCGCTCCATGCCCATTACCCTCATGCCCTTTACCCTCATGCCCTTTACCCTGCATGCCCTTTACCCTCCTTGCCCTTTACCCTCCATGCCCTTTACCCTCATGCCCTTTACCCTCATGCTCCTTACCCTCATGCCGTTTACCCTCATGCCCTTGACCCTCATGCCCTTCACTCATGCCCTTTACCCTCATGCCCTTTACCATGCATGCCCTATACACTCACATGCCCTTTACACTCCATGACCTTTACCATGATGCCCTTTACCCACATGCCCTTTACCCAGCATGCCCTTTACCCTCCTTGCCCTTTACCCTCATGCCCTTTACCCTCCATGCCCTTTACCCTCATGCCCCTTTACCCTCATGCCCCTTACCCTCATGCCCTTTAGCCTCATGCCCTTTAGCCTTATGCCCTTTACCCTCCATGCCCTTTACCCACATGCCCTTTACCCTCATGCCCTTTACCCTCATGCTCTTTACCCTCATGCCCTTTACCCTCCATGCCCTTTACCCTCCATGCCCTTTACCCTCATGCCCCTTACCCTCATGCCCTTTACCCTCCTGCCCTTTACCCTCCTGCCCTTTACCCTCATGCTCTTTACCCTCATGCCCTTCACTCATGCCCTTTACCCTCATGCCCCTTACCCTCATGCCCTTTACCCTCCTGCCCTTTACCCTCATGCTCTTTACCCTCATGCCCTTCACTCATGCCCTTTACCCTCATGCCCTTTACCCTCCATGCCCTTTACTCTCCATGCCCTTAACCCTCCATGCCCTTTACCCACATGCTCTTTACCCTCATGCCCTTTACCCTCTTGCCCCTTACCCTCATGCCCTTTAGCCTCATGCCCTTTACCCTCCATGCCCTTTACTCTCCATGCCCTTTACCCTCCATGCCCTTTACCCACATGCCCTTTACCCTTCATGCCCTTTACCCTCATGCCCCTTACCCTCATGCCCTTTACCCTCCTGCCCTTTACCCTCATGCTCTTTACCCTCATGCCCTTCACTCATGCCCTTTACAATCATGCCCTTTACCCTCCATGCCCTATACCCTCATGCCCTTTACAATCCATGCCCTTTACCATGATGCCCTTTACCCTCATGCCCTTTAACCTTCTTGCCCTTTACCCTCATGCCCTTTACCCTCTTGCCCCTTACCCTCATGCCCTTTACCCACATGCCCTTTACCCTCATGCCCTTTACACTCCATGCCCTTTACCATGATGCCCTTTACCCTCATGCCCTTTACCCTGCATGCCCTTTACCCTCATGCCCTTTACCCTCCATGTCCTTTACCCTCATGCCCTATACCCTCTTGCCCCTTACCATAATGCCCTTTACCCTCATGCCCTTTACCCTGCATGCCCTTTACCCTCATTCCCTATACCCTCCATGCCCTTTACCCTCTTGCCCCTTACCCTCATGCCCTTTAGCCTCATGCTCTTTACCCTCCATGCCCTTTACCCTCCATGCCCTTTACCCTCATGCCCCTTACCCTCATGCCCTTTACCCTGCATGCCCTTTACCCTCCTTGCCCTTTACCCTCATGCCCTTTACCCTCATGCCCTTCACTCATGCCCTTTACCTTCATGCCCTTTACCCTCCATGCCCTATACCCTCATGCCCTTTACACTCCATGCCCTTTACCATGATGCCCTTTACCCTCATGCCCTTTACCCTCCATGCCCTTTACCCTCATGCCCCTTACCCTCATGCCCTTTACCCTCCTGCCCTTTACCCTCATGCCCTTCACCATCATGCCCTTTACCCACATGCCCTTTACCCTCATGCCCTTTACCCTCATGCCCTTTACCCTCCATGCCCTTTACCCTCATGCCCTTTACCCTCATGCTCCTTACCCTCATGCCGTTTACCCTCATGCCCTTTACCCTCATGCCCGTTACACTCCATGCCCTTTACCATGATGCCCTTTACCCTCATGCCCGTTACCCTCATGCCCTTTACCCTCCATGCCCTTTACCCTCATGCCCTTTACCCTCATGCCCCTTTACCCTCATGCCCCTTACCCTCATGCCCTTTACCCTCATGCCCTTTACCCTCATGCTCTTTACACTCCATGCCCTTTACCCTCATGCCCTTCACCCTCATGCCCTTTACCCTCATGCCCTTTACCCTCATGCCCTTTACCCTCATGCCCTTTACCCTCATGCCCTTTACCCTCATGCCCTTCACCATCATGCCCTTTACCCACATGCCCTTTACCCTCATGCCCTTTACCCTCATGCCCTTTACCCTCCATGCCCTTTACCCTCATGCCCTTTACCCTCATGCTCCTTACCCTCATGCCGTTTACCCTCATGCCCTTTACCCTCATGCCCGTTACACTCCATGCCCTTTACCATGATGCCCTTTACCCTCATGCCCGTTACCCTCATGCCCTTTACCCTCCATGCCCTTTACCCTCATGCCCTTTACCCTCATGCCCCTTTACCCTCATGCCCCTTACCCTCATGCCCTTTACCCTCATGCCCTTTACCCTCATGCTCTTTACACTCCATGCCCTTTACCCTCATGCCCTTCACCCTCATGCCCTTTACCCTCATGCCCTTTACCCTCATGCCCTTCACCATCATGCCCTTTACCCACATGCCCTTTACCCTCATGCCCTTTACCCTGCATGCCCTTTACCCATGCCCTTTACCCTGCATGCCCTTTACCCTCCTTGCCCTTTACCCTCATGCCCTTTACCCTCTTGCCCCTTACCCTCATGCCCTTTAGCCTCATGCCCTTTACCCTCATGCCCTTTACCCTCCATGCCCTTTACCCTCCATGCCCTTTACCCTCCTTGCCCTTTACCCTCATGCCCTTTGCCCTCATGCCCTTTACCCTCTTGCCCCTTACCCTCATGCCCTTTAGCCTCATGCCCTTTACCCTCCATGCCCTTTACCCACATGCCCTTTACCCTCATGCCCTTTACCCTCATGCCCTTTACCCTCCATGCCCTTTACCCTCATGCCCTTTACCCTCATGCTCCTTACCCTCATGCCGTTTACCCTCATGCCCTTTACCCTCTTGCCCTTTACACGCCATGCCCTTTACCATGATGCCCTTTACCCTCATGCCCTTTACCCTCCTTGCCCTTTACCCTCATGCCCTTTTCCCTGCATGCCCTTTACCCTCCTTGACCTTTACCCTCATGCCCTATACCCTCTTGCCCCTTACCCTCATGCCCTTTAGCCTCATGCCCTTTACCCTCATGCCCTTTACCCTGCATGCCCTTTTCGCTCCATGCCCATTACCCTCATGCCCTTTACCCTCATGCCCTTTACCCTGCATGCCCTTTACCCTCCTTGCCCTTTACCCTCATGCCCTTTACCCTCTTGCCCCTTACCCTCATGCCCTTTAGCCTCATGCCCTTTAGCCTCATGCCCTTTACCCTCCATTCCCCTTTACCCTCTTGCCCCTTACCCTCATGCCCTTTGCCCTGATGCCCCTTACCCTCATGCCCTTTACCCTCATGCCCTTTACCCTCATGCCCTTTACCCCCATGCCCTATACCCTCCATGCCACTTACCCTCATGCCCTTTACCCTCTTGCCCGTTACACTCCATGCCCTTTACCATGATGCCCTTTACCCTCATGCCCTTTACCCTCCATGCCCTTTACCCTCATGCCCCTTACCCTCATGCCCTTTACCCTCATGCCCTTTAGCCTCATGCCCTTTACCCTCCATGCCCTTTACCCTCCTTGCCCTTTACCCTCATGCCCTTTACCCTGCATGCCCTTTACCCTCCTTGCCCTTTACCCTCATGCCCTTTACCCTCCTTGACCTTTACCCTCATGCCCTATACCCTCTTGCCCCTTACCCTCATGCCCTTTAGCCTCATGCCCTTTACCCTCATGCCCTTTACCCTGCATGCCCTTTTCGCTCCATGCCCTTTACCCTCATGCCCTTTACCCTCATGCCCTTTACCCTGCATGCCCTTTACCCTCCTTGCCCTTTACCCTCATGCCCTTTACCCTCTTGCCCCTTACCCTCATGCCCTTTAGCCTCATGCCCTTTAGCCTCATGCCCTTTACCCTCCATTCCCCTTTACCCTCTTGCCCCTTACCCTCATGCCCTTTGCCCTCATGCCCCTTACCCTCATGCCCTTTACCCTCCTGCCCTTTACCCTCATGCCCTTCACCATCATGCCCTTTACCCACATGCCCTTTACCCTCATGCCGTTTACCCTCATGCCCTTTACCCTCATGCCCGTTACACTCCATGCCCTTTACCATGATGCCCTTTACCCTCATGCCCGTTACCCTCATGCCCTTTACCCTCCATGCCCTTTACCCTCATGCCCTTTACCCTGATGCCCCTTTACCCTCATGCCCCTTACCCTCATGCCCTTTACCCTCATGCCCTTTACCCTCATGCTCTTTACACTCCATGCCCTTTACCCTCATGCCCTTCACCCTCATGCCCTTTACCCTCATGCCCTTTACCCTCATGCCCTTCACCATCATGCCCTTTACCCACATGCCCTTTACCCTCATGCCCTTTACCCTCATGCCCTTTACCCTCTTGCCCCTTACCCTAATGCCCTTTAGCCTCATGCCCTTTAGCCTCATGCCCTTTACCCTCCATTCCCCTTTACCCTCTAGCCCCTTACCCTCATGCCCTTCACCATCATGCCCTTTACCCACATGCCCTTTACCCTCATGCCCTTTACCCTCGTGCCCTTTACCCTCCTTGCCTTTTACCCTCATGCCCTTTACCCTCATGCCCTTTACCCTCCATGCCCTTTACCCTCATGCCCTCTACCCTCATGCCCTTTACCCTCATGCCCTTTACCCTCCATGCCCTTTACCCACATGCCCTTTACCCTCATGCTCTTTACCCTCATGCCCTTTACCCTCAATGCCCTTTACCCTCCATGCCCTTTACCCTCCATGCCCTTTACCCTCATGTCCCTTACCCTCATGCCCTTTACCCTCCTGCCCTTTACCCTCATGCTCTTTACCCTCATGCCCTTCACTCATGCCCCTTACCCTCATGCCCTTTACCCACCTGCCCTTTACCCTCATGCTCTTTACCCTCATGCCCTTCACTCATGCCCTTTACCCTCATGCCCTTTACCCTCATGCCCTTTACCCTCATGCCCGTTACACTCCATGCCCTTTACCATGATGCCCTTTACCCTCATGCCCTTTACCCTCATGCCCTTTACCCTCCATGCCCTTTACCCACATGCCCTTTACCCTCATGCCCTTTACAATCATGCCCGTTACACTCCATGCCCTTTACCATGATGCCCTTTACCCTCATGCCCTTTACCCTCATGCCCTTTACCCTCCATGCCCTTTACCCTCATGCCCTTTACCCACATGCCCTTTACCCTCATGCCCTTTACCCTCATGCCCTTTACCCTCCATGCCCTTTACCCTCATGCCCTTTACCCTCATGCTCCTTACCCTCATGCCGTTTACCCTCATGCCCTTTACCCTCATGCCCTTTACCCTGCATGCCCTTTACCCTCCTTGCCCTTTACCCTCATGCCCTTTACCCTCTTGCCCCTTACCCTCATGCCCTTTAGCCTCATGCCCTTTAGCCTCATGCCCTTTACCCTCCATTCCCCTTTACCCTCTTGCCCCTTACCCTCATGCCCTTTGCCCTGATGCCCCTTACCCTCATGCCCTTTACCCTCATGCCCTTTACCCTCATGCCCTTTACCCCCATGCCCTATACCCTCCATGCCACTTACCCTCATGCCCTTTACCCTCTTGCCCGTTACACTCCATGCCCTTTACCATGATGCCCTTTACCCTCATGCCCTTTACCCTCCATGCCCTTTACCCTCATGCCCCTTACCCTCATGCCCTTTACCCTCATGCCCTTTAGCCTCATGCCCTTTACCCTCCATGCCCTTTACCCTCCTTGCCCTTTACCCTCATGCCCTTTACCCTGCATGCCCTTTACCCTCCTTGCCCTTTACCCTCATGCCCTTTACCCTCCTTGACCTTTACCCTCATGCCCTATACCCTCTTGCCCCTTACCCTCATGCCCTTTAGCCTCATGCCCTTTACCCTCATGCCCTTTACCCTGCATGCCCTTTTCGCTCCATGCCCTTTACCCTCATGCCCTTTACCCTCATGCCCTTTACCCTGCATGCCCTTTACCCTCCTTGCCCTTTACCCTCATGCCCTTTACCCTCTTGCCCCTTACCCTCATGCCCTTTAGCCTCATGCCCTTTAGCCTCATGCCCTTTACCCTCCATTCCCCTTTACCCTCTTGCCCCTTACCCTCATGCCCTTTGCCCTCATGCCCCTTACCCTCATGCCCTTTACCCTCCTGCCCTTTACCCTCATGCCCTTCACCATCATGCCCTTTACCCACATGCTCTTTACCCTCATGCCGTTTACCCTCATGCCCTTTACCCTCATGCCCGTTACACTCCATGCCCTTTACCATGATGCCCTTTACCCTCATGCCCGTTACCCTCATGCCCTTTACCCTCCATGCCCTTTACCCTCATGCCCTTTACCCTGATGCCCCTTTACCCTCATGCCCCTTACCCTCATGCCCTTTACCCTCATGCCCTTTACCCTCATGCTCTTTACACTCCATGCCCTTTACCCTCATGCCCTTCACCCTCATGCCCTTTACCCTCATGCCCTTTACCCTCATGCCCTTCACCATCATGCCCTTTACCCACATGCCCTTTACCCTCATGCCCTTTACCCTGCATGCCCTTTACCCATGCCCTTTACCCTGCATGCCCTTTACCCTCCTTGCCCTTTACCCTCATGCCCTTTACCCTCTTGCCCCTTACCCTAATGCCCTTTAGCCTCATGCCCTTTAGCCTCATGCCCTTTACCCTCCATTCCCCTTTACCCTCTTGCCCCTTACCCTCATGCCCTTCACCATCATGCCCTTTACCCACATGCCCTTTACCCTCATGCCCTTTACCCTCGTGCCCTTTACCCTCCTTGCCCTTTACCCTCATGCCCTTTACCCTCATGCCCTTTACCCTCCATGCCCTTTACCCTCATGCCCTCTACCCTCATGCCCTTTACCCTCATGCCCTTTACCCTCATGCCCCTTTACCATCATGCCCCTTACCCTCATGCCCTTTAGCCTCATGCCCTTTAGCCTTATGCCCTTTACCCTCCATGCCCTTTACCCTCCATGCCCTTTACCCACATGCCCTTTACCCTCATGCCCTTTACCCTCATGCCCTTTACCCTCAATGCCCTTTACCCTCCATGCCCTTTACCCTCCATGCCCTTTACCCTCATGTCCCTTACCCTCATGCCCTTTACCCTCCTGCCCTTTACCCTCCTGCCCTTTACCCTCATGCTCTTTACCCTCATGCCCTTCACTCATGCCCCTTACCCTCATGCCCTTTACCCACCTGCCCTTTACCCTCATGCTCTTTACCCTCATGCCCTTCACTCATGCCCTTTACCCTCATGCCCTTTACCCTCATGCCCTTTACCCTCATGCCCGTTACACTCCATGCCCTTTACCATGATGCCCTTTACCCTCATGCCCTTTACCCTCATGCCCTTTACCCTCCATGCCCTTTACCCACATGCCCTTTACCCTCATGCCCTTTACCCTCATGCCCGTTACACTCCATGCCCTTTACCATGATGCCCTTTACCCTCATGCCCTTTACCCTCATGCCCTTTACCCTCCATGCCCTTTACCCTCATGCCCTTTACCCTCATGCTCCTTACCCTCATGCCGTTTACCCTCATGCCCTTTACCCTCATGCCCTTCACTCATGCCCTTTACCCTCATGCCCTTTACCCTCATGCCATTTACCCTCATGCCCGTTACACTCCATGCCCTTTACCCTGCATGCCCTTTACCCTCCTTGCCCTTTACCCTCATGCCCTTTTCCCTCCTTGCCCTTACCCTCATGCCCTTTACCCTCATGCCCTTTACCCTCCATGCCCTTTACCCTCCATGCCCTTTACCCTCATGCCCCTTACCCAAATAGCCTTTACCCTCATGCCCTTCACCATCATGCCCTTTACCCACATGAGCTTTACCCTCATGCCCTTTACCCTGCATGCCCTTTACCCTCATGCCCTTTACCCTCATGCCCTTTACCCTGCATGCCCTTTACCCTCCTTGCCCTATACCCTCATGCCCTTTACCCTGCATGCCCTTTACCCCCATGCCATATACCCTCCATGCCACTTACCCTCATGCCCTTTACCCTCATGCCCTTTACCCTCTTGCCCCTTACCCTCATGCCCTTTACCCACATGCCCTTTACCCTCTTCCCCTTTACCCTGCATGCCCTTTACCCTCATGCCCTTTACCCTCCATGCCCTTTACCCTCATGCCCTTTACCCTCTTGCCCCTTACCCTCATGCCCTTTACCCCCATGCCTTTTACCCTCATGCCCTTTACCCTCATGCCCTTCACTCATGCCCTTCACCATCATGCCCTTTACCCACATGCCCCTTACCCTCATGCCCTTCACCATCATGCCCTTTACCCACATACCCTTTACCCTCATGCCCTTTACCCTCATGCCCTTTACCCTCTTGCCCCTTACCCTCATGCCCTTTACCCACATGCCCTTTACCCTCTTCCCCTTTACCCTGTATGCCCTTTACCCTCATGCCCTTTACCCTCCATGCCCTTTACCCTCATGCCCTTTACCCTCCATGCCCTTTACCCACATGCCCTTTACCCTCATGCCCTTTACCCTCTTGCCCCTTACCCTCATGCCCTTTAGCCTCATGCCCTTTACCCCCATATACCCTCCATGCCACTTACCCTCATGCCCTTTACCCTCATGCCCGTTACACTCCATGCCCTTTTCCCTCATGCCCTTTACCCTCCTTGCCCTTTACCCTCATGCCCTTTACCCTCTTCCCCTTTACCCTCATGCCCTTTAGCCTCATGCCCTTTACCCTCCATGCCCTTTACCCTCATGCCCCTTACCCTCATGCCCTTTACCCTCCTGCCCTTTACCCTCATGCTCTTTACCCTCATGCCCTTCACTCATGCCCTTTACCCACATGCCCTTTACCCTCATGCCCTTTATCCTGCATGCCCTTTACCCTCATGCCCTTTACCCTGCATGCCCTTTACCCTCATGCCCTTTACCCTCCTTGCCCTTTACCCTCATGCCCTTTACCCTCTTGCCCCTTACCCTCATGCCCTTTACCCTCCTAGCCCTTCACCCTCATGCCCTTTACCCTCATGCCCTTTACGCTCATGCCCTTTACCCTCCATGCCCTTTACCCTCATGCCCCTTACCCTCATGCCCTTTACTCTGCATGCCCTTTACCCTCCTTGCCCTTTACCCTCATGCCCTTTACCCTCATGCCCTTTACCCTCATGCCCTTCACCATCATGCCCTTTACCCACATGCCCTTTACCCTCATGCCCTTTACCCTGCATGCCCTTTACCCTCATGCCCTTTACCCTCCATGCCCTTTACCCTCATGCCCTTTACCCTCTTGCCCCTTACCATAATGCCCTTTACCCCCATGCCTTTTACCCTCATGCCCTTTACCCTCATGCCCTTCACTCATGCCCTTCACCATCATGCCCTTTACCCACATGCCCTTTACCCTCATGCCCTTTACCCTGCATGCCCTTCACCCTCATGCCCTTTACACTCCATGCCCTTTACCATGATGCCCTTTACCCTCATGCCCTTTACCCTGCATGCCCTTTACCCTCATGCCCTTTACCCTCCATGCCCTTTACCCTCATGCCCTTTACCTACATGCCCTTTACCCTCATGCCCTTTACACTCCATGCCCTCTACCATGATGCCCTTTACCCTCATGCCCTTTACCCTGCATGCCCTTTACCCTCATGCCCTTTACCATCATGCCCTTTACCCACATACCCTTTACCCTCATGCCCTTTACCTTCATGCCCTTTACCCTCTTGCCCCTTACCCTCATGCCCTTTACCCACATGCCCTTTACCCTCTTCCCCTTTACCCTGCATGCCCTTTACCCTCATGCCCTTTACCCTCCATGCCCTTTACCCTCATGCCCTTTACCCTCCATGCCCTTTACCCACATGCCCTTTACCCTCATGCCCTTTACCCTCTTGCCCCTTACCCTCATGCCCTTTAGCCTCATGCCCTTTACCCCCATATACCCTCCATGCCACTTACCCTCATGCCCTTTACCCTCATGCCCGTTACACTCCATGCCCTTTTCCCTCATGCCCTTTACCCTCCTTGCCCTTTACCCTCATGCCCTTTACCCTCTTCCCCTTTACCCTCATGCCCTTTACCCTCATGCCCTTTACCCTCATGCCCTTTACCCTCATGCCCTTCACCATCATGCCCTTTACCCACATGCCCTTTACCCTCATGCCCTTTACCCTCATGCCCTTTACCTTCCTTGCCACTTACCCTCATGCCCTTCACCCTCATGCCCGTTACACTCCATGCCCTTTACCATGATGCCCTTTACCCTCATGCCCTTTACCCTCATGCCCTTCACCATCATGCCCTTTACCCTCATGCCCTTTACCCTCCTTGCCCTTTACCCTCATGCCCTTTACCCTCTTGCCCCTTACCCTCATGCCCTTTACCCTCCTAGCCCTTCACCCTCATGCCCTTTACCCTCATGCCCTTTACGCTCATGCCCTTTACCCTCATGCCCTTTACCCTCCTTGCCCTTTACCCTCATGCCCCTTACCTTCCATGCCATTTACCCTCCATGCCCTTTACCCTGCTTGCCCTTTACCCTCCTTGCCCTTTACCCTCATGCCCTTTACCCAAATGCCCTTGACCCTCATGCCCTTTACACTCCATGCCCTTTACCATGATGCCCTTTACCCTCATGCCCTTTACCCTGCATGCCCTTTACCCTGCATGCCCTTTACCCTCCTTGCCCTTTACCCTCATGCCCTTTACCCTCATGCCCTTTACACTCCATGCCCTTTACCATGATGCCCTTTACCCTCATGCTCTTTAACCTTCTTGCCCTTTACCCTCATGCCCTTTACCCTCTTGCCCCTTACCCTCATGCCCTTTACCCACATGCCCTTTACCCTCATGCCCTTTACACTCCATGCCCTTTACCATGATGCCCTTTACCCTCATGCCCTTTACCCTCATGCCCTTTACCCTCTTGCCCTTTACCCTCATGCCCTTTACCCTCATGCCCTTCACCATCATGCCCTTTACCCACATGCCCTTTACCCTCATGCCCTGTACCATCATGCACTTTACCCTCCTTGCCCTTTACCCTCATGCCCTTTACCCTCATGCCCTTTACCCTCCATGCCCTTTACCCTCATGCCCTTTACCCTCATGCCCTTTACCCTCATGCCCTTCACTCATGCCCTTCACCATCATGCCCTTTACCCACATGCCCTTTACCCTCATGCCCTTTACCCTGCATGCCCTTTACCCTCATGCCCTTTACACTCCATGCCCTTTACCATGATGCCCTTTACCCTCATGCCCTTTACCCTGCATGCCCTTTACCCTCATGCCCTTTACCCTCCATGCCCTTTACCCTCATGCCCTTTACCCACATGCCCTTTACCCTCATGCCCTTTACACTCCATGCCCTTTACCATGATGCCCTTTAACCTTCTTGCCCTTTACCCTCATGCCCTTTACCCTGCATGCCCTTTACCCTCATGCCCTTTACCCTCCATGCCCTTTACCCTCATGCCCTTTACCCACATGCCCTTTACCCTCATGCCCTTTACACTCCATGCCCTTTACCATGATGCCCTTTATCCTCATGCCCTTTACCCTGCATGCCCTTTACCCTCATGCCCTTTACCCTCCATGCCCTTAACCCTCATGCCCTTTACCCTCTTGCCCCTTACCATAATGCCCTTTACCCTCATGCCCCTTACCCTCATGCCCTTTACTCTGCATGCCCTTTACCCTCCTTGCCCTTTACCCTCATGCCCTTCACCATCATGCCCTTTACCCACATGCCCTTTACCCTCATGTTCTTTACCCTCATGCCCTTTACCCTCATGCCCTTTACCCTCCTTGCCACTTACCCTCATGCCCTTTACCCTCATGCCCGTTACACTCCATGCCCTTTACCATGATGCCCTTTACCCTCATGCCCTTTACCCTCATGCCCTTTAACCTTCTTGCCCTTTACCCTCATGCCCTTTACCCTCTTGCCCCTTACCCTCATGCCCTTTACCCACATGCCCTTTACCCTCATGCCCTTTACACTCCATGCCCTTTACCCTCATGCCCTTTACCCTCCATGCCCTTTACCCTCCATGCCCTTTACCCTGCATGCCCTTTACCCACATGCCCTTTACCCTCCTTGCCCTTTACCCTCATGCCCTTTACCCTGCATGCCCTTTACCCTCATGCCCTTTACCCTCCTTGCCCTTTACCCTCATACCCTTTACCCTCTTGCCCGTTACCCTCATGCCCTTTAGCCTCATGCCCTTTACCCTCCTTGCCCTTTACCCTCATGCCCTTTACCTCCTTGCCCCTTACCCTCATGCCCTTTACCCTCCATGCCCTTTACCCTCATGCCCTTTACCCTCATGCTCCTTACCCTCATGCCGTTTACCCTCATGCCCTTTACCCTCATGCCCTTTACACGCCATGCCCTTTACCATGATGCCCTTTACCCTCATGCCCTTTACCCTCCTTGCCCTTTACCCTCATGCCCTTTTCCCTGCATGCCCTTTACCCTCCTTGACCTTTACCCTCATGCCCTATACCCTCTTGCCCCTTACCCTCATGCCCTTTAGCCTCATGCCCTTTACCCTCATGCCCTTTACCCTGCATGCCCTTTTCGCTCCATGCCCATTACCCTCATGCCCTTTACCCTCATGCCCTTTACCCTGCATGCCCTTTACCCTCCTTGCCCTTTACCCTCCATGCCCTTTACCCTCATGCCCTTTACCCTCATGCTCCTTACCCTCATGCCGTTTACCCTCATGCCCTTGACCCTCATGCCCTTCACTCATGCCCTTTACCCTCATGCCCTTACCATGCATGCCCTATACACTCACATGCCCTTTACACTCCATGACCTTTACCATGATGCCCTTTACCCACATGCCCTTTACCCAGCATGCCCTTTACCCTCCTTGCCCTTTACCCTCATGCCCTTTACCCTCCATGCCCTTTACCCTCATGCCCCTTTACCCTCATGCCCCTTACCCTCATGCCCTTTAGCCTCATGCCCTTTAGCCTTATGCCCTTTACCCTCCATGCCCTTTACCCACATGCCCTTTACCCTCATGCCCTTTACCCTCATGCTCTTTACCCTCATGCCCTTTACCCTCATGCCCTTTACCCTCCATGCCCTTTACCCTCCATGCCCTTTACCCTCATGCCCCTTACCCTCATGCCCTTTACCCTCCTGCCCTTTACCCTACTGCCCTTTACCCTCATGCTCTTTACCCTCATGCCCTTCACTCATGCCCTTTACCCTCATGCCCCTTACCCTCATGCCCTTTACCCTCCTGCCCTTTACCCTCATGCTCTTTACCCTCATGCCCTTCACTCATGCCCTTTACCCTCATGCCCTTTACCCTCCATGCCCTTTACTCTCCATGCCCTTAACCCTCCATGCCCTTTACCCACATGCTCTTTACCCTCATGCCCTTTACCCTCTTGCCCCTTACCCTCATGCCCTTTAGCCTCATGCCCTTTACCCTCCATGCCCTTTACTCTCCATGCCCTTTACCCTCCATGCCCTTTACCCACATGCCCTTTACCCTTCATGCCCTTTACCCTCATGCCCCTTACCCTCATGCCCTTTACCCTCCTGCCCTTTACCCTCATGCTCTTTACCCTCATGCCCTTCACTCATGCCCTTTACAATCATGCCCTTTACCCTCCATGCCCTATACCCTCATGCCCTTTACAATCCATGCCCTTTACCATGATGCCCTTTACCCTCATGCCCTTTAACCTTCTTGCCCTTTACCCTCATGCCCTTTACCCTCTTGCCCCTTACCCTCATGCCCTTTTCCCACATGCCCTTTACCCTCATGCCCTTTACACTCCATGCCCTTTACCATGATGCCCTTTACCCTCATGCCCTTTACCCTGCATGCCCTTTACCCTCATGCCCTTTACCCTCCATGTCCTTTACCCTCATGCCCTATACCCTCTTGCCCCTTACCATAATGCCCTTTACCCTCATGCCCTTTACCCTGCATGCCCTTTTCGCTCCATGCCCATTACCCTCATGCCCTTTACCCTCATGCCCTTTACCCTGCATGCCTTTTACCCTCCTTGCCCTTTACCCTCATGCCCTTTACCCTCTTGCCCCTTACCCTCATGCCCTTTAGCCTCATGCCCTTTAGCCTCATGCCCTTTACCCTCCATTCCCCTTTACCCTCTTGCCCCTTACCCTCATGCCCTTTGCCCTGATGCCCCTTACCCTCATGCCCTTTACCCTCATGCCCGTTACACTCCATGCCCTTTACCATGATGCCCTTTACCCTCATGCCCTTTACCCTGCATGCCCTTTTCGCTCCATGCCCATTACCCTCATGCCCTTTACCCTCATGCCCTTTACCCTGCATGCCTTTTACCCTCCTTGCCCTTTACCCTCATGCCCTTTACCCTCTTGCCCCTTACCCTCATGCCCTTTAGCCTCATGCCCTTTAGCCTCATGCCCTTTACCCTCCATTCCCCTTTACCCTCTTGCCCCTTACCCTCATGCCCTTTGCCCTGATGCCCCTTACCCTCATGCCCTTTACCCTCATGCCCGTTACACTCCATGCCCTTTACCATGATGCCCTTTACCCTCCATGCCCTTTACCCTCATGCCCTTTACCCTCATGCCCCTTTACCCTCATGCCCCTTACCCTCATGCCCTTTACCCTCATGCCCTTCACCATCATGCCCTTTACCCACATGCCCTTTACCCTCATGCCCTTTACCCTCATGCCCTTTACCCTCCATGCCCTTTACCCTCATGCCCTTTACCCTCATGCTCCTTACCCTCATGCCGTTTACCCTCATGCCCTTTACCCTCATGCCCGTTACACTCCATGCCCTTTACCATGATGCCCTTTACCCTCATGCCCGTTACCCTCATGCCCTTTACCCTCCATGCCCTTTACCCTCATGCCCTTTACCCTCATGCCCCTTTACCCTCATGCCCCTTACCCTCATGCCCTTTACCCTCATGCCCTTTACCCTCATGCTCTTTACACTCCATGCCCTTTACCCTCATGCCCTTCACCCTCATGCCCTTTACCCTCATGCCCTTTACCCTCATGCCCTTCACCATCATGCCCTTTACCCACATGCCCTTTACCCTCATGCCCTTTACCCTGCATGCCCTTTACCCATGCCCTTTACCCTGCATGCCCTTTACCCTCCTTGCCCTTTACCCTCATGCCCTTTACCCTCTTGCCCCTTACCCTCATGCCCTTTAGCCTCATGCTCTTTACCCTCATGCCCTTTACCCTCCATGCCCTTTACCCTCCATGCCCTTTACCCTCCTTGCCCTTTACCCTCATGCCCTTTGCCCTCATGCCCTTTACCCTCTTGCCCCTTACCCTCATGCCCTTTAGCCTCATGCTCTTTACCCTCCATGCCCTTTACCCACATGCCCTTTACCCTCATGCCCTTTACCCTCATGCCCTTTACCCTCCATGCCCTTTACCCTCATGCCCTTTACCCTCATGCTCCTTACCCTCATGCCGTTTACCCTCATGCCCTTTACCCTCATGCCCTTTACACGCCATGCCCTTTACCATGATGCCCTTTACCCTCATGCCCTTTACCCTCCTTGCCCTTTACCCTCATGCCCTTTTCCCTGCATGCCCTTTACCCTCCTTGACCTTTACCCTCATGCTCTATACCCTCTTGCCCCTTACCCTCATGCCCTTTAGCCTCATGCCCTTTACCCTCATGCCCTTTACCCTGCATGCCCTTTTCGCTCCATGCCCATTACCCTCATGCCCTTTACCCTCATGTCCTTTACCCTGCATGCCCTTTACCCTCCTTGCCCTTTACCCTCATGCCCTTTACCCTCTTGCCCCTTACCCTCATGCCCTTTAGCCTCATGCCCATTAGCCTCATGCCCTTTACCCTCCATTCCCCTTTACCCTCTTGCCCCTTACCCTCATGCCCTTTGCCCTGATGCCCCTTACCCTCATGCCCTTTACCCTCATGCCCTTTACCCTCATGCCCTTTACCCCCATGCCCTATACCCTCCATGCCACTTACCCTCATGCCCTTTACCCTCTTGCCCGTTACACTCCATGCCCTTTACCATGATGCCCTTTACCCTCATGCCCTTTACCCTCCATGCCCTTTACCCTCATGCCCCTTACCCTCATGCCCTTTACCCTCATGCCCTTTAGCCTCATGCCCTTTACCCTCCATGCCCTTTACCCTCCTTGCCCTTTACCCTCATGCCCTTTACCCTGCATGCCCTTTACCCTCCTTGCCCTTTACCCTCATGCCCTTTACCCTCCTTGACCTTTACCCTCATGCCCTATACCCTCTTGCCCCTTACCCTCATGCCCTTTAGCCTCATGCCCTTTACCCTCATGCCCTTTACCCTGCATGCCCTTTTCGCTCCATGCCCTTTACCCTCATGCCCTTTACCCTCATGCCCTTTACCCTGCATGCCCTTTACCCTCCTTGCCCTTTACCCTCATGCCCTTTACCCTCTTGCCCCTTACCCTCATGCCCTTTAGCCTCATGCCCTTTAGCCTCATGCCCTTTACCCTCCATTCCCCTTTACCCTCTTGCCCCTTACCCTCATGCCCTTTGCCCTCATGCCCCTTACCCTCATGCCCTTTACCCTCCTGCCCTTTACCCTCATGCCCTTCACCATCATGCCCTTTACCCACATGCCCTTTACCCTCATGCCGTTTACCCTCATGCCCTTTACCCTCATGCCCGTTACACTCCATGCCCTTTACCATGATGCCCTTTACCCTCATGCCCGTTACCCTCATGCCCTTTACCCTCCATGCCCTTTACCCTCAAGCCCTTTACCCTGATGCCCCTTTACCCTCATGCCCCTTACCCTCATGCCCTTTACCCTCATGCCCTTTACCCTCATGCTCTTTACACTCCATGCCCTTTACCCTCATGCCCTTCACCCTCATGCCCTTTACCCTCATGCCCTTTACCCTCATGCCCTTCACCATCATGCCCTTTACCCACATGCCCTTTACCCTCATGCCCTTTACCCTGCATGCCCTTTACCCATGCCCTTTACCCTGCATGCCCTTTACCCTCCTTGCCCTTTACCCTCATGCCCTTTACCCTCTTGCCCCTTACCCTAATGCCCTTTAGCCTCATGCCCTTTAGCCTCATGCCCTTTACCCTCCATTCCCCTTTACCCTCTTGCCCCTTACCCTCATGCCCTTCACCATCATGCCCTTTACCCACATGCCCTTTACCCTCATGCCCTTTACCCTCGTGCCCTTTACCCTCCTTGCCCTTTACCCTCATGCCCTTTACCCTCATGCCCTTTACCCTCCATGCCCTTTACCCTCATGCCCTCTACCCTCATGCCCTTTACCCTCATGCCCTTTACCCTCATGCCCCTTTACCATCATGCCCCTTACCCTCATGCCCTTTAGCCTCATGCCCTTTAGCCTTATGCCCTTTACCCTCCATGCCCTTTACCCTCCATGCCCTTTACCCACATGCCCTTTACCCTCATGCCCTTTACCCTCATGCCCTTTACCCTCAATGCCCTTTACCCTCCATGCCCTTTACCCTCATGTCCCTTACCCTCATGCCCTTTACCCTCCTGCCCTTTACCCTCATGCTCTTTACCCTCATGCCCTTCACTCATGCCCCTTACCCTCATGCCCTTTACCCACCTGCCCTTTACCCTCATGCCCTTTACCCTCATGCCCTTCACTCATGCCCTTTACCCTCATGCCCTTTACCCTCATGCCCTTTACCCTCATGCCCGTTACACTCCATGCCCTTTACCATGATGCCCTTTACCCTCATGCCCTTTACCCTCATGCCCTTTACCCTCCATGCCCTTTACCCACATGCCCTTTACCCTCATGCCCTTTACCCTCATGCCCGTTACACTCCATGCCCTTTACCATGATGCCCTTTACCCTCATGCCCTTTACCCTCATGCCCTTTACCCTCCATGCCCTTTACCCTCATGCCCTTTACCCTCATGCTCCTTACCCTCATGCCGTTTACCCTCATGCCCTTTACCCTCATGCCCTTCACTCATGCCCTTTACCCTCATGCCCTTTACCCTCATGCCATTTACCCTCATGCCCGTTACACTCCATGCCCTTTACCCTGCATGCCCTTTACCCTCCTTGCCCTTTACCCTCATGCCCTTTTCCCTCCTTGCCCTTACCCTCATGCCCTTTAGGCTCATGCCCTTTACCCTCCATGCCCTTTACCCTCCATGCCCTTTACCCTCATGCCCCTTACCCAAATAGCCTTTACCCTCATGCCCTTCACCATCATGCCCTTTACCCACATGAGCTTTACCCTCATGCCCTTTACCCTGCATGCCCTTTACCCTCATGCCCTTTACCCTCATGCCCTTTACCCTCTTGCCCCTTACCCTCATGCCCTTTACCCACATGCCCTTTACCCTCTTCCCCTTTACCCTGCATGCCCTTTACCCTCATGCCCTTTACCCTCCATGCCCTTTACCCTCATGCCCTTTACCCTCTTGCCCCTTACCCTCATGCCCTTTACCCCCATGCCTTTTACCCTCATGCCCTTTACCCTCATGCCCTTCACTCATGCCCTTCACCATCATGCCCTTTACCCACATGCCCCTTACCCTCATGCCCTTCACCATCATGCCCTTTACCCACATACCCTTTACCCTCATGCCCTTTACCCTCATGCCCTTTACCCTCTTGCCCCTTACCCTCATGCCCTTTACCCACATGCCCTTTACCCTCTTCCCCTTTACCCTGTATGCCCTTTACCCTCATGCCCTTCACCATCATGCCCTTTACCCACATGAGCTTTACCCTCATGCCCTTTACCCTGCATGCCCTTTACCCTCATGCCCTTTACCCTCATGCCCTTTACCCTGCATGCCCTTTACCCTCCTTGCCCTATACCCTCATGCCCTTTACCCTGCATGCCCTTTACCCCCATGCCATATACCCTCCATGCCACTTACCCTCATGCCCTTTACCCTCATGCCCTTTACCCTCTTGCCCCTTACCCTCATGCCCTTTACCCACATGCCCTTTACCCTCTTCCCCTTTACCCTGCATGCCCTTTACCCTCATGCCCTTTACCCTCCATGCCCTTTACCCTCATGCCCTTTACCCTCTTGCCCCTTACCCTCATGCCCTTTACCCCCATGCCTTTTACCCTCATGCCCTTTACCCTCATGCCCTTCACTCATGCCCTTCACCATCATGCCCTTTACCCACATGCCCCTTACCCTCATGCCCTTCACCATCATGCCCTTTACCCACATGCCCTTTACCCTCATGCCCTTTACCCTCATGCCCTTTACCCTCTTGCCCCTTACCCTCATGCCCTTTACCCACATGCCCTTTACCCTCTTCCCCTTTACCCTGTATGCCCTTTACCCTCATGCCCTTTACCCTCCATGCCCTTTACCCTCATGCCCTTTACCCTCCATGCCCTTTACCCACATGCCCTTTACCCTCATGCCCTTTACCCTCTTGCCCCTTACCCTCATGCCCTTTAGCCTCATGCCCTTTACCCCCATATACCCTCCATGCCACTTACCCTCATGCCCTTTACCCTCATGCCCGTTACACTCCATGCCCTTTTCCCTCATGCCCTTTACCCTCCTTGCCCTTTACCCTCATGCCCTTTACCCTCTTCCCCTTTACCCTCATGCCCTTTAGCCTCATGCCCTTTACCCTCCATGCCCTTTACCCTCATGCCCCTTACCCTCATGCCCTTTACCCTCCTGCCCTTTACCCTCATGCTCTTTACCCTCATGCCCTTCACTCATGCCCTTTACCCACATGCCCTTTACCCTCATGCCCTTTATCCTGCATGCCCTTTACCCTCATGCCCTTTACCCTGCATGCCCTTTACCCTCATGCCCTTTACCCTCCTTGCCCTTTACCCTCATGCCCTTTACCCTCTTGCCCCTTACCCTCATGCCCTTTACCCTCCTAGCCCTTCACCCTCATGCCCTTTACCCTCATGCCCTTTACGCTCATGCCCTTTACCCTCCATGCCCTTTACCCTCATGCCCCTTACCCTCATGCCCTTTACTCTGCATGCCCTTTACCCTCCTTGCCCTTTACCCTCATGCCCTTTACCCTCATGCCCTTTACCCTCATGCCCTTCACCATCATGCCCTTTACCCACATGCCCTTTACCCTCATGCCCTTTACCCTGCATGCCCTTTACCCTCATGCCCTTTACCCTCCATGCCCTTTACCCTCATGCCCTTTACCCTCTTGCCCCTTACCATAATGCCCTTTACCCCCATGCCTTTTACCCTCATGCCCTTTACCCTCATGCCCTTCACTCATGCCCTTCACCATCATGCCCTTTACCCACATGCCCTTTACCCTCATGCCCTTTACCCTGCATGCCCTTTACCCTCATGCCCTTTACACTCCATGCCCTTTACCATGATGCCCTTTACCCTCATGCCCTTTACCCTGCATGCCCTTTACCCTGCATGCCCTTTACCCTCATGCCCTTTACCCTCCATGCCCTTTACCCTCATGCCCTTTACCTACATGCCCTTTACCCTCATGCCCTTTACACTCCATGCCCTCTACCATGATGCCCTTTACCCTCATGCCCTTTACCCTGCATGCCCTTTACCCTCATGCCCTTTACCATCATGCCCTTTACCCACATACCCTTTACCCTCATGCCCTTTACCTTCATGCCCTTTACCCTCTTGCCCCTTACCCTCATGCCCTTTACCCACATGCCCTTTACCCTCTTCCCCTTTACCCTGCATGCCCTTTACCCTCATGCCCTTTACCCTCCATGCCCTTTACCCTCATGCCCTTTACCCTCCATGCCCTTTACCCACATGCCCTTTACCCTCATGCCCTTTACCCTCTTGCCCCTTACCCTCATGCCCTTTAGCCTCATGCCCTTTACCCCCATATACCCTCCATGCCACTTACCCTCATGCCCTTTACCCTCATGCCCGTTACACTCCATGCCCTTTTCCCTCATGCCCTTTACCCTCCTTGCCCTTTACCCTCATGCCCTTTACCCTCTTCCCCTTTACCCTCATGCCCTTTACCCTCATGCCCTTTACCCTCATGCCCTTTACCCTCATGCCCTTCACCATCATGCCCTTTACCCACATGCCCTTTACCCTCATGCCCTTTACCCTCATGCCCTTTACCCTCCTTGCCACTTACCCTCATGCCCTTCACCCTCATGCCCGTTACACTCCATGCCCTTTACCATGATGCCCTTTACCCTCATGCCCTTTACCCTCATGCCCTTCACCATCATGCCCTTTACCCTCATGCCCTTTACCCTCCTTGCCCTTTACCCTCATGCCCTTTACCCTCTTGCCCCTTACCCTCATGCCCTTTACCCTCCTAGCCCTTCACCCTCATGCCCTTTACCCTCATGCCCTTTACGCTCATGCCCTTTACCCTCATGCCCTTTACCCTCCTTGCCCTTTACCCTCATGCCCCTTACCTTCCATGCCATTTACCCTCCATGCCCTTTACCCTGCTTGCCCTTTACCCTCCTTGCCCTTTACCCTCATGCCCTTTACCCAAATGCCCTTTACCCTCATGCCCTTTACACTCCATGCCCTTTACCATGATGCCCTTTACCCTCATGCCCTTTACCCTGCATGCCCTTTACCCTGCATGCCCTTTACCCTCCTTGCCCTTTACCCTCATGCCCTTTACCCTCATGCCCTTTACACTCCATGCCCTTTACCATGATGCCCTTTACCCTCATGCTCTTTAACCTTCTTGCCCTTTACCCTCATGCCCTTTACCCTCTTGCCCCTTACCCTCATGCCCTTTACCCACATGCCCTTTACCCTCATGCCCTTTACACTCCATGCCCTTTACCATGATGCCCTTTACCCTCATGCCCTTTACCCTCATGCCCTATACCCTCTTGCCCTTTACCCTCATGCCCTTTACCCTCATGCCCTTCACCATCATGCCCTTTACCCACATGCCCTTTACCCTCATGCCCTGTACCATCATGCACTTTACCCTCCTTGCCCTTTACCCTCATGCCCTTTACCCTCATGCCCTTTACCCTCCATGCCCTTTACCCTCATGCCCTCTACCCTCATGCCCTTTACCCTCATGCCCTTCACTCATGCCCTTCACCATCATGCCCTTTACCCACATGCCCTTTACCCTCATGCCCTTTACCCTGCATGCCCTTTACCCTCATGCCCTTTACACTCCATGCCCTTTACCATGATGCCCTTTACCCTCATGCCCTTTACCCTGCATGCCCTTTACCCTCATGCCCTTTACCCTCCATGCCCTTTACCCTCATGCCCTTTACCCACATGCCCTTTACCCTCATGCCCTTTACACTCCATGCCCTCTACCATGATGCCCTTTACCCTCATGCCCTTTACCCTGCATGCCCTTTACCCTCATGCCCTTTACCCTCCATGCCCTTTACCCTCATGCCCTTTACCCACATGCCCTTTACCCTCATGCCCTTTACACTCCATGCCCTTTACCATGATGCCCTTTATCCTCATGCCCTTTACCCTGCATGCCCTTTACCCTCATGCCCTTTACCCTCCATGCCCTTAACCCTCATGCCCTTTACCCTCTTGCCCCTTACCATAATGCCCTTTACCCTCATGCCCCTTACCCTCATGCCCTTTACTCTGCATGCCCTTTACCCTCCTTGCCCTTTACCCTCATGCCCATCACCATCATGCCCTTTACCCACATGCCCTTTACCCTCATGCCCTTTACCCTCATGCCCTTTACCCTCATGCCCTTTACCCTCCTTGCCACTTACCCTCATGCCCTTTACCCTCATGCCCGTTACACTCCATGCCCTTTACCATGATGCCCTTTACCCTCATGCCCTTTACCCTCATGCCCTTTACCCTCATGCCCTTTAACCTTCTTGCCCTTTACCCTCATGCCCTTTACCCTCTTGCCCCTTACCCTCATGCCCTTTACCCACATGCCCTTTACCCTCATGCCCTTTACACTCCATGCCCTTTACCCTCATGCCCTTTACCCTCCATGCCCTTTACCCTCCATGCCCTTTACCCTGCATGCCCTTTACCCACATGCCCTTTACCCTCCTTGCCCTTTACCCTCATGCCCTTTACCCTGCATGCCCTTTACCCTCATGCCCTTTACCCTCATGCCCTTCACCCTGCATGCCCTTTACCCCCATGCCCTATACCCTCCATGCCACTTACCCTCATGCCCTTTACCCTCATGCCCGTTACACTCCATGCCCTTTACCATGATGCCCTTTACCCTCATGCCCTTTACCCTCATGCCCTTTACCCTCCATGCCCTTTACCCTCATGCCCTTTACCCTCATGCTCCTTACCCTCATGCCGTTTACCCTCATGCCCTTTACCCTCATGCCCTTCACTCATGCCCTTTACCCTCATGCTCTTTACCCTCATGCCCTTTACCCTCATGCCCGTTACACTCCATGCCCTTTACCCTGCATGCCCTTTACCCTCCTTGCCCTTTACCCTCATGCCCTTTTCCCTCCTTGCCCTTACCCTCATGCCCTTTAGGCTCATGCCCTTTACCCTCCATGCCCTTTACCCTCCATGCCCTTTACCCTCATGCCCCTTACCCAAATACCCTTTACCCTCATGCCCTTCACCATCATGCCCTTTACCCACATGAGCTTTACCCTCATGCCCTTTACCCTGCATGCCCTTTACCCTCATGCCCTTTACCCTCATGCCCTTTACCCTGCATGCCCTTTACCCTCCTTGCCCTTTACCCTCATGCCCTTTACCCTGCATGCCCTTTACCCCCATGCCATATACCCTCCATGCCACTTACCCTCATGCCCTTTACCCTCATGCCCTTTACCCTCTTGCCCCTTACCCTCATGCCCTTTACCCACATGCCCTTTACCCTCTTCCCCTTTACCCACATGCCCCTTACCCTCATGCCCTTCACCATCATGCCCTTTACCCACATACCCTTTACCCTCATGCCCTTTACCCTCATGCCCTTTACCCTCTTGCCCCTTACCCTCATGCCCTTTACCCACATGCCCTTTACCCTCTTCCCCTTTACCCTGCATGCCCTTTACCCTCATGCCCTTTACCCTCCATGCCCTTTACCCTCATGCCCTTTACCCTCCATGCCCTTTACCCACATGCCCTATACCCTCATGCCCTTTACCCTCTTGCCCCTTACCCTCATGCCCTTTAGCCTCATGCCCTTTACCCCCATATACCCTCCATGCCACTTACCCTCATGCCCTTTACCCTCATGCCCGTTACACTCCATGCCCTTTTCCCTCATGCCCTTTACCCTCCTTGCCCTTTACCCTCATGCCCTTTACCCTCTTCCCCTTTACCCTCATGCCCTTTAGCCTCATGCCCTTTACCCTCCATGCCCTTTACCCTCATGCCCCTTACCCTCATGCCCTTTACCCTCCTGCCCTTTACCCTCATGCTCTTTACCCTCATGCCCTTCACTCATGCCCTTTACCCACATGCCCTTTACCCTCATGCCCTTTATCCTGCATGCCCTTTACCCTCATGCCCTTTACCCTGCATGCCCTTTACCCTCATGCCCTTTACCCTCCTTGCCCTTTACCCTCATGCCCTTTACCCTCTTGCCCCTTACCCTCATGCCCTTTACCCTCCTAGCCCTTCACCCTCATGCCCTTTACCCTCATGCCCTTTACCCTCATGCCCTTTACCCTCCATGCCCTTTACCCTCCATGCCCTTTACCCTCATGCCCCTTACCCTCATGCCCTTTACCCTCCTGCCCTTTACCCTCCTGCCCTTTACCCTCATGCCCTTTACCCTCTTGCCCCTTACCCTCATGCCCTTTAGCCTCATGCCCTTTACCCTCCATGCCCTTTACTCTCCATGCCCTTTACCCTCCATGCCCTTTACCCACATGCCCTTTACCCTTCATGCCCTTTACCCTCATGCCCCTTACCCTCATGCCCTTTACCCTCCTGCCCTTTACCCTCATGCTCTTTACCCTCATGCCCTTCACTCATGCCCTTTACAATCATGCCCTTTACCCTCCATGCCCTATACCCTCATGCCCTTTACAATCCATGCCCTTTACCATGATGCCCTTTACCCTCATGCCCTTTAACCTTCTTGCCCTTTACCCTCATGCCCTTTACCCTCTTGCCCCTTACCCTCATGCCCTTTACCCACATGCCCTTTATCCTCATGCCCTTTACACTCCATGCCCTTTACCATGATGCCCTTTACCCTCATGCCCTTTACCCTGCATGCCCTTTACCCTCATGCCCTTTACCCTCCATGTCCTTTACCCTCATGCCCTTTACCCTCTTGCCCCTTACCATAATGCCCTTTACCCTCATGCCCTTTACCCTGCATGCCCTTTACCCTCATTCCCTATACCCTCCATGCCCTTTACCCTCTTGCCCCTTACCCTCATGCCCTTTAGCCTCATGCTCTTTACCCTCCATGCCCTTTACCCTCCATGCCCTTTACCCTCATGCCCCTTACCCTCATGCCCTTTACCCTGCATGCCCTTTACCCTCCTTGCCCTTTACCCTCATGCCCTTTACCCTCATGCCCTTCACTCATGCCCTTTACCTTCATGCCCTTTACCCTCCATGCCCTATACCCTCATGCCCTTTACCCTCCATGCCCTTTACCCTCCATGCCCTTTACCCTCATGCCCCTTACCCAAATAGCCTTTACCCTCATGCCCTTCACCATCATGCCCTTTACCCACATGAGCTTTACCCTCATGCCCTTTACCCTGCATGCCCTTTACCCTCATGCCCTTTACCCTCATGCCCTTTACCCTGCATGCCCTTTACCCTCCTTGCCCTATACCCTCATGCCCTTTACCCTGCATGCCCTTTACCCCCATGCCATATACCCTCCATGCCACTTACCCTCATGCCCTTTACCCTCATGCCCTTTACCCTCTTGCCCCTTACCCTCATGCCCTTTACCCACATGCCCTTTACCCTCTTCCCCTTTACCCTGCATGCCCTTTACCCTCATGCCCTTTACCCTCCATGCCCTTTACCCTCATGCCCTTTACCCTCTTGCCCCTTACCCTCATGCCCTTTACCCCCATGCCTTTTACCCTCATGCCCTTTACCCTCATGCCCTTCACTCATGCCCTTCACCATCATGCCCTTTACCCACATGCCCCTTACCCTCATGCCCTTCACCATCATGCCCTTTACCCACATACCCTTTACCCTCATGCCCTTTACCCTCATGCCCTTTACCCTCTTGCCCCTTACCCTCATGCCCTTTACCCACATGCCCTTTACCCTCTTCCCCTTTACCCTGTATGCCCTTTACCCTCATGCCCTTTACCCTCCATGCCCTTTACCCTCATGCCCTTTACCCTCCATGCCCTTTACCCACATGCCCTTTACCCTCATGCCCTTTACCCTCTTGCCCCTTACCCTCATGCCCTTTAGCCTCATGCCCTTTACCCCCATATACCCTCCATGCCACTTACCCTCATGCCCTTTACCCTCATGCCCGTTACACTCCATGCCCTTTTCCCTCATGCCCTTTACCCTCCTTGCCCTTTACCCTCATGCCCTTTACCCTCTTCCCCTTTACCCTCATGCCCTTTAGCCTCATGCCCTTTACCCTCCATGCCCTTTACCCTCATGCCCCTTACCCTCATGCCCTTTACCCTCCTGCCCTTTACCCTCATGCTCTTTACCCTCATGCCCTTCACTCATGCCCTTTACCCACATGCCCTTTACCCTCATGCCCTTTATCCTGCATGCCCTTTACCCTCATGCCCTTTACCCTCCTTGCCCTTTACCCTCATGCCCTTTACCCTCTTGCCCCTTACCCTCATGCCCTTTACCCTCCTAGCCCTTCACCCTCATGCCCTTTACCCTCATGCCCTTTACGCTCATGCCCTTTACCCTCCATGCCCTTTACCCTCATGCCCCTTACCCTCATGCCCTTTACTCTGCATGCCCTTTACCCTCCTTGCCCTTTACCCTCATGCCCTTTACCCTCATGCCCTTTACCCTCATGCCCTTCACCATCATGCCCTTTACCCACATGCCCTTTACCCTCATGCCCTTTACCCTGCATGCCCTTTACCCTCATGCCCTTTACCCTCCATGCCCTTTACCCTCATGCCCTTTACCCTCTTGCCCCTTACCATAATGCCCTTTACCCCCATGCCTTTTACCCTCATGCCCTTTACCCTCATGCCCTTCACTCATGCCCTTCACCATCATGCCCTTTACCCACATGCCCTTTACCCTCATGCCCTTTACCCTGCATGCCCTTTACCCTCATGCCCTTTACACTCCATGCCCTTTACCATGATGCCCTTTACCCTCATGCCCTTTACCCTGCATGCCCTTTACCCTCATGCCCTTTACCCTCCATGCCCTTTACCCTCATGCCCTTTACCTACATGCCCTTTACCCTCATGCCCTTTACACTCCATGCCCTCTACCATGATGCCCTTTACCCTCATGCCCTTTACCCTGCATGCCCTTTACCCTCATGCCCTTTACCATCATGCCCTTTACCCACATACCCTTTACCCTCATGCCCTTTACCTTCATGCCCTTTACCCTCTTGCCCCTTACCCTCATGCCCTTTACCCACATGCCCTTTACCCTCTTCCCCTTTACCCTGCATGCCCTTTACCCTCATGCCCTTTACCCTCCATGCCCTTTACCCTCATGCCCTTTACCCTCCATGCCCTTTACCCACATGCCCTTTACCCTCATGCCCTTTACCCTCTTGCCCCTTACCCTCATGCCCTTTAGCCTCATGCCCTTTACCCCCATATACCCTCCATGCCACTTACCCTCATGCCCTTTACCCTCATGCCCGTTACACTCCATGCCCTTTACCCTCATGCCCTTTACCCTCCTTGCCCTTTACCCTCATGCCCTTTACCCTCATGCCCTTTACCCTCATGCCCTTTACCCTCATGCCCTTCACCATCATGCCCTTTACCCACATGCCCTTTACCCTCATGCCCTTTACCCTCATGCCCTTTACCCTCCTTGCCACTTACCCTCATGCCCTTCACCCTCATGCCCGTTACACTCCATGCCCTTTACCATGATGCCCTTTACCCTCATGCCCTTTACCCTCATGCCCTTCACCATCATGCCCTTTACCCTCATGCCCTTTACCCTCCTTGCCCTTTACCCTCATGCCCTTTACCCTCTTGCCCCTTACCCTCATGCCCTTTACCCTCCTAGCCCTTCACCCTCATGCCCTTTACCCTCATGCCCTTTACGCTCATGCCCTTTACCCTCATGCCCTTTACCCTCCTTGCCCTTTACCCTCATGCCCCTTACCTTCCATGCCATTTACCCTCCATGCCCTTTACCCTGCTTGCCCTTTACCCTCCTTGCCCTTTACCCTCATGCCCTTTACCCAAATGCCCTTTACCCTCATGCCCTTTACACTCCATGCCCTTTACCATGATGCCCTTTACCCTCATGCCCTTTACCCTGCATGCCCTTTACCCTGCATGCCCTTTACCCTCCTTGCCCTTTACCCTCATGCCCTTTACCCTCATGCCCTTTACACTCCATGCCCTTTACCATGATGCCCTTTACCCTCATGCTCTTTAACCTTCTTGCCCTTTACCCTCATGCCCTTTACCCTCTTGCCCCTTACCCTCATGCCCTTTACCCACATGCCCTTTACCCTCATGCCCTTTACACTCCATGCCCTTTACCATGATGCCCTTTACCCTCATGCCCTTTACCCTCATGCCCTTTACCCTCTTGCCCTTTACCCTCATGCCCTTTACCCTCATGCCCTTCACCATCATGCCCTTTACCCACATGCCCTTTACCCTCATGCCCTGTACCATCATGCACTTTACCCTCCTTGCCCTTTACCCTCATGCCCTTTACCCTCATGCCCTTTACCCTCCATGCCCTTTACCCTCATGCCCTCTACCCTCATGCCCTTTACCCTCATGCCCTTCACTCATGCCCTTCACCATCATGCCCTTTACCCACATGCCCTTTACCCTCATGCCCTTTACCCTGCATGCCCTTTACCCTCATGCCCTTTACACTCCATGCCCTTTACCATGATGCCCTTTACCCTCATGCCCTTTACCCTGCATGCCCTTTACCCTCATGCCCTTTACCCTCCATGCCCTTTACCCTCATGCCCTTTACCCACATGCCCTTTACCCTCATGCCCTTTACACTCCATGCCCTCTACCATGATGCCCTTTACCCTCATGCCCTTTACCCTGCATGCCCTTTACCCTCATGCCCTTTACCCTCCATGCCCTTTACCCTCATGCCCTTTACCCACATGCCCTTTACCCTCATGCCCTTTACACTCCATGCCCTTTACCATGATGCCCTTTACCCTCATGCCCTTTACCCTGCATGCCCTTTACCCTCATGCCCCTTACCCTCATGCCCTTTACTCTGCATGCCCTTTACCCTCCTTGCCCTTTACCCTCATGCCCTTCACCATCATGCCCTTTACCCACATGCCCTTTACCCTCATGCCCTTTACCCTCATGCCCTTTACCCTCATGCCCTTTACCCTCCTTGCCACTTACCCTCATGCCCTTTACCCTCATGCCCGTTACACTCCATGCCCTTTACCATGATGCCCTTTACCCTCATGCCCTTTACCCTCATGCCCTTTAACCTTCTTGCCCTTTACCCTCATGCCCTTTACCCTCTTGCCCCTTACCCTCATGCCCTTTACCCACATGCCCTTTACCCTCATGCCCTTTACACTCCATGCCCTTTACCCTCATGCCCTTTACCCTCCATGCCCTTTACCCTCCATGCCCTTTACCCTGCATGCCCTTTACCCACATGCCCTTTACCCTCCTTGCCCTTTACCCTCATGCCCTTTACCCTGCATGCCCTTTACCCTCATGCCCTTTACCCTCCTTGCCCTTTACCCTCATACCCTTTACCCTCTTGCCCGTTACCCTCATGCCCTTTAGCCTCATGCCCTTTACCCTCCTTGCCCTTTACCCTCATGCCCTTTACCTCCTTGCCCCTTACCCTCATGCCCTTTACCCTCCATGCCCTGTACCCTCATGCCCTTTACACTCCATGCCCTTTACCATGATGCCCTTAACCCACATGCCCTTTACCCTCATGCCCTTTACCCTCATGCCCTTCACCCTGCATGCCCTTTACCCTCATGCCCTATACCCTCCATGCCACTTACCCTCATGCCCTTTACCCTCATGCCCGTTACACTCCATGCCCTTTACCATGATGCCCTTTACCCTCATGCCCTTTACCCTCCATGCCCTTTACCCTCATGCCCTTTACCCTCATGCTCCTTACCCTCATGCCGTTTACCCTCATGCCCTTTACCCTCATGCCCTTCACTCATGCCCTTTACCCTCATGCTCTTTACCCTCATGCCCTTTACCCTCATGCCCGTTACACTCCATGCCCTTTACCCTGCATGCCCTTTACCCTCCTTGCCCTTTACCCTCATGCCCTTTTCCCTCCTTGCCCTTACCCTCATGCCCTTTAGGCTCATGCCCTTTACCCTCCATGCCCTTTACCCTCCATGCCCTTTACCCTCATGCCCCTTACCCAAATACCCTTTACCCTCATGCCCTTCACCATCATGCCCTTTACCCACATGAGCTTTACCCTCATGCCCTTTACCCTGCATGCCCTTTACCCTCATGCCCTTTACCCTCATGCCCTTTACCCTGCATGCCCTTTACCCTCCTTGCCCTTTACCCTCATGCCCTTTACCCTGCATGCCCTTTACCCCCATGCCATATACCCTCCATGCCACTTACCCTCATGCCCTTTACCCTCATGCCCTTTACCCTCTTGCCCCTTACCCTCATGCCCTTTACCCACATGCCCTTTACCCTCTTCCCCTTTACCCTGCATGCCCTTTACCCTCATGCCCTTTACCCTCCATGCCCTTTACCCTCATGCCCTTTACCCTCTTGCCCCTTACCCTCATGCCCTTTACCCCCATGCCTTTTACCCTCATGCCCTTTACCCTCATGCCCTTCACTCATGCCCTTCACCATCATGCCCTTTACCCACATGCCCCTTACCCTCATGCCCTTCACCATCATGCCCTGTACCCTCATGCCCTTTACACTCCATGCCCTTTACCATGATGCCCTTAACCCACATGCCCTTTACCCTCATGCCCTTTACCCTCATGCCCTTCACCCTGCATGCCCTTTACCCTCATGCCCTATACCCTCCATGCCACTTACCCTCATGCCCTTTACCCTCATGCCCGTTACACTCCATGCCCTTTACCATGATGCCCTTTACCCTCATGCCCTTTACCCTCCATGCCCTTTACCCTCATGCCCTTTACCCTCATGCTCCTTACCCTCATGCCGTTTACCCTCATGCCCTTTACCCTCATGCCCTTCACTCATGCCCTTTACCCTCATGCTCTTTACCCTCATGCCCTTTACCCTCATGCCCGTTACACTCCATGCCCTTTACCCTGCATGCCCTTTACCCTCCTTGCCCTTTACCCTCATGCCCTTTTCCCTCCTTGCCCTTACCCTCATGCCCTTTAGGCTCATGCCCTTTACCCTCCATGCCCTTTACCCTCCATGCCCTTTACCCTCATGCCCCTTACCCAAATACCCTTTACCCTCATGCCCTTCACCATCATGCCCTTTACCCACATGAGCTTTACCCACATGCCCTTTACCCTGCATGCCCTTTACCCTCATGCCCTTTACCCTCATGCCCTTTACCCTGCATGCCCTTTACCCTCCTTGCCCTTTACCCTCATGCCCTTTACCCTGCATGCCCTTTACCCCCATGCCATATACCCTCCATGCCACTTACCCTCATGCCCTTTACCCTCATGCCCTTTACCCTCTTGCCCCTTACCCTCATGCCCTTTACCCACATGCCCTTTACCCTCTTCCCCTTTACCCTGCATGCCCTTTACCCTCATGCCCTTTACCCTCCATGCCCTTTACCCTCATGCCCTTTACCCTCTTGCCCCTTACCCTCATGCCCTTTACCCCCATGCCTTTTACCCTCATGCCCTTTACCCTCATGCCCTTCACTCATGCCCTTCACCATCATGCCCTTTACCCACATGCCCCTTACCCTCATGCCCTTCACCATCATGCCCTTTACCCACATACCCTTTACCCTCATGCCCTTTACCCTCATGCCCTTTACCCTCTTGCCCCTTACCCTCATGCCCTTTACCCACATGCCCTTTACCCTCTTCCCCTTTACCCTGCATGCCCTTTACCCTCATGCCCTTTACCCTCCATGCCCTTTACCCTCATGCCCTTTACCCTCCATGCCCTTTACCCACATGCCCTATACCCTCATGCCCTTTACCCTCTTGCCCCTTACCCTCATGCCCTTTAGCCTCATGCCCTTTACCCCCATATACCCTCCATGCCACTTACCCTCATGCCCTTTACCCTCATGCCCGTTACACTCCATGCCCTTTTCCCTCATGCCCTTTACCCTCCTTGCCCTTTACCCTCATGCCCTTTACCCTCTTCCCCTTTACCCTCATGCCCTTTAGCCTCATGCCCTTTACCCTCCATGCCCTTTACCCTCATGCCCCTGACCCTCATACCCTTTACCCTCCTGCCCTTTACCCTCATGCTCTTTACCCTCATGCCCTTCACTCATGCCCTTTACCCACATGCCCTTTACCCTCATGCCCTTTATCCTGCATGCCCTTTACCCTCATGCCCTTTACCCTGCATGCCCTTTACCCTCATGCCCTTTACCCTCCTTGCCCTTTACCCTCATGCCCTTTACCCTCTTGCCCCTTACCCTCATGCCCTTTACCCTCCTAGCCCTTCACCCTCATGCCCTTTACCCTCATGCCCTTTACCCTCATGCCCTTTACCCTCCATGCCCTTTACCCTCATGCCCCTTACCCTCATGCCCTTTACTCTGCATGCCCTTTACCCTCCTTGCCCTTTACCCTCATGCCCTTTACCCTCATGCCCTTTACCCTCATGCCCTTCACCATCATGCCCTTTACCCACATGCCCTTTACCCTCATGCCCTTTACCCTGCATGCCCTTTACCCTCATTCCCTATACCCTCCATGCCCTTTACCCTCTTGCCCCTTACCCTCATGCCCTTTAGCCTCATGCTCTTTACCCTCCATGCCCTTTACCCTCCATGCCCTTTACCCTCATGCCCCTTACCCTCATGCCCTTTACCCTGCATGCCCTTTACCCTCCTTGCCCTTTACCCTCATGCCCTTTACCCTCATGCCCTTTACCCTCATGCCCTTCACCATCATGCCCTTTACCCACATGCCCTTTACCCTCATGCCCTTTACCCTCATGCCCTTTACCCTCATGCCCTTTACCCTCTTGCCCCTTACCCTCATGCCCTTTACCCTCCTAGCCCTTCACCCTCATGCCCTTTACCCTCATGCCCTTTACCCTCATGCCCTTTACCCTCCATGCCCTTTACCCTCATGCCCCTTACCCTCATGCCCTTTACCCTGCATGCCCTTTACCCTCCTTGCCCTTTACCCTCATGCCCTTCACCATCATGCCCTTTACCCACATGCCCTTTACCCTCATGCCCTTTACCCTCATGCCCTTTACCCTCATGCCCTTTACCCTCCTTGCCACTTACCCTCATGCCCTTTACCCTCATGCCCGTTACACTCCATGCTCTTTACCATGATGCCCTTTACCCTCATGCCCTTTACCCTCATGCCCTTTAACCTTCTTGCCCTTTACCCTCATGCCCTTTACCCTCTTGCCCCTTACCCTCATGCCCTTTACCCACATGCCCTTTACCCTCATGCCCTTTACACTCCATGCCCTTTACCATGATGCCCTTTACCCTCATGCCCTTTACCCTGCATGCCCTTTACCCTCATGCCCTTTACCCTGCATGCCCTTTACCCTCATGCCCTTTACCCTCCATGCCCTTTACCCTCATGCCCTTTACCCTCTTGCCCCTTACCATAATGCCCTTTACCCCCATGCCTTTTACCCTCATGCCCTTTACCCTCATGCCCTTCACTCATGCCCTTCACCATCATGCCCTTTACCCACATGCCCTTTACCCTCATGCCCTTTACCCTGCATGCCCTTTACCGTCATTCCCTATACCCTCCATGCCCTTTACCCTCTTGCCCCTTACCCTCATGCCCTTTAGCCTCATGCTCTTTACCCTCCATGCCCTTTACCCTCCATGCCCTTTACCCTCATGCCCCTTACCCTCATGCCCTTTACCCTGCATGCCCTTTACCCTCCTTGCCCTTTACCCTCATGCCCTTTACCCTCATGCCCTTTACCCTCATGCCCTTCACCATCATGCCCTTTACCCACATGCCCTTTACCCTCATGCCCTTTACCCTCATGCCCTTTACCCTCATGCCCTTTACCCTCCTTGCCACTTACCTTCATGCCCATTACCCTCATGCCCGTTACACTCCATGCCCTTTACCATGATGCCCTTTACCCTCATGCCCTTTACCCTCATGCTCTTTACCCTCCATGCCCTTTACCCTCCATGCCCTTTACCCTCATGCCCCTTACCCTCATGCCCTTTACCCTGCATGCCCTTTACCCTCCTTGCCCTTTACCCTCATGCCCTTTACCCTCATGCCCTTTACCCTCATGCCCTTCACCATCATGCCCTTTACCCACATGCCCTTTACCCTCATGCCCTTTACCCTCATGCCCTTTACCCTCATGCCCTTTACCCTCTTGCCCCTTACCCTCATGCCCTTTACCCTCCTAGCCCTTCACCCTCATGCCCTTTACCCTCATGCCCTTTACGCTCATGCCCTTTACCCTGCATGCCCTTTACCCTCATGCCCTTTACACTCCATGCCCTTTACCATGATGCCCTTTACCCTCATGCCCTTTACCCTGCATGCCCTTTACCCTCATGCCCTTTACCCTCCATGCCCTTTACCCTCATGCCCTTTACCCACATGCCCTTTACCCTCATGCCCTTTACACTCCATGCCCTTTACCATGATGCCCTTTACCCTCATGCCCTTTACCCTGCATGCCCTTTACCCTCATGCCCTTTACCCTCCATGCCCTTTACCCTCATGCCCTTTACCCACATGCCCTTTACCCTCATGCCCTTTACACTCCATGCCCTTTACCATGATGCCCTTTATCCTCATGCCCTTTACCCTGCATGCCCTTTACCCTCATGCCCTTTACCCTCCATGCCCTTTACCCTCATGCCCTTTACCCTCTTGCCCCTTACCATAATGCCCTTTACCCCCATGCCTTTTACCCTCATGTCCTTTACCCTCATGCCCTTCACTCATGCCCTTCACCATCATGCCCTTTACCCACATGCCCTTTACCCTCATGCCCTTTACCCTGCATGCCCTTTACCCTCATTCCCTATACCCTCCATGCCCTTTACCCTCTTGCCCCTTACCCTCATGCCCTTTAGCCTCATGCTCTTTACCCTCCATGCCCTTTACCCTCATGCCCCTTACCCTCATGCCCTTTACCCTGCATGCCCTTTACCCTCCTTGCCCTTTACCCTCATGCCCTTTACCCTCATGCCCTTTACCCTCATGCCCTTCACCATCATGCCCTTTACCCACATGCCCTTTACCCTCATGCCCTTTACCCTCATGCCCTTTACCCTCCTTGCCACTTACCTTCATGCCCTTTACCCTCATGCCCGTTACACTCCATGCCCTTTACCATGATGCCCTTTACCCTCATGCCCTTTACCCTCATGCCCTTCACCATCATGCCCTTTACCCACATGCCCTTTACCCTCATGCCCTATATCCTGCAAGCCCTTTACCCTCATGCCCTTTACCCTCATGCCCTTTACCCTCCTTGCCCTTTACCCTCATGCCCTTTACCCTCTTGCCCCTTACCCTCATGCCCTTTACCCTCATGCCCCTTACCCTCATGCCCTTTACCCTCCATGCCCTTTACCCTCCATGCCCTTTACCCTCATGCCCCTTACCCTCATGCCCTTTACCCTCATGCCCTTTACCCTCATGCCCTTTAACCTTCTTGCCCTTTACCCTCATGCCCTTTACCCTCATGCCCCTTACCCTCATGCCCTTTACCCACATGCCCTTTACCCTCATGCCCTTTACACTCCATGCCCTTTACCATGATGCCCTTTACCCTCATGCCCTTTACCCTGCATGCCCTTTACCCTCATGCCCTTTACCCTCCATGCCCTTTACCCTCATGCCCTTTACCCTCTTGCCCCTTACCATAATGCCCTTTACCCCCATGCCTTTTACCCTCATGCCATTTACCCTCATGCCCTTCACTCATGCCCTTCACCATCATGCCCTTTACCCACATGCCCTTTACCCTCATGCCCTTTACCCTGCATGCCCTTTACCCTCATGCCCTTTACACTCCATGCCCTTTACCATGATGCCCTTTACCCTCATGCCCTTTACCCTGCATGCCCTTTACCCTCATGCCCTTTACCCTCCATGCCCTTTACCCTCATGCCCTTTACCCACATGCCCTTTACCCTCATGCCCTTTACACTCCATGCCCTTTACCATGATGCCCTTTACCCTCATGCCCTTTACCCTGCATGCCCTTTACCCTCATGCCCTTTACCCTCCATGCCCTTTACCCTCATGCCCTTTACCCACATGCCCTTTACCCTCATGCCCTTTACACTCCATGCCCTTTACCATGATGCCCTTTATCCTCATGCCCTTTACCCTGCATGCCCTTTACCCTCATGCCCTTTACCCTCCATGCCCTTTACCCTCATGCCCTTTACCCTCTTGCCCCTTACCATAATGCCCTTTACCCCCATGCCTTTTACCCTCATGTCCTTTACCCTCATGCCCTTCACTCATGCCCTTCACCATCATGCCCTTTACCCACATGCCCTTTACCCTCATGCCCTTTACCCTGCATGCCCTTTACCCTCATTCCCTATACCCTCCATGCCCTTTACCCTCTTGCCCCTTACCCTCATGCCCTTTAGCCTCATGCACTTTACCCTCCATGCCCTTTACCCTCATGCCCCTTACCCTCATGCCCTTTACCCTGCATGCCCTTTACCCTCCTTGCCCTTTACCCTCATGCCCTTTACCCTCATGCCCTTTACCCTCATGCCCTTCACCATCATGCCCTTTACCCACATGCCCTTTACCCTCATGCCCTTTACCCTCCTTGCCCTTTACCCTCATGCCCTTTACCCAAATGCCCTTTACCCTCATGCCCTTTACACTCCATGCCCTTTACCATGATGCCCTTTACCCTCATGCCCTTTACCCTGCATGCCCTTTACCCTGCATGCCCTTTACCCTCCTTGCCCTTTACCCTCATGCCCTTTACCCTCATGCCCTTTACACTCCATGCCCTTTACCATGATGCCCTTTACCCTCATGCCCTTTAACCTTCTTGCCCTTTACCCTCATGCCCTTTACCCTCATGCCCCTTACCCTCATGCCCTTTACCCACATGCCCTTTACCCTCATGCCCTTTACACTCCATGCCCTTTACCATGATGCCCTTTACCCTCATGCCCTTTACCCTGCATGCCCTTTACCCTCATGCCCTTTACCCTCCATGCCCTTTACCCTCATGCCCTTTACCCTCTTGCCCCTTACCATAATGCCCTTTACCCCCATGCCTTTTACCCTCATGCCCTTTACCCTCATGCCCTTCACTCATGCCCTTCACCATCATGCCCTTTACCCACATGCCCTTTACCCTCATGCCCTTTACCCTGCATGCCCTTTACCCTCATGCCCTTTACACTCCATGCCCTTTACCATGATGCCCTTTACCCTCATGCCCTTTACCCTGCATGCCCTTTACCCTCATGCCCTTTACCCTCCATGCCCTTTACCCTCATGCCCTTTACCCACATGCCCTTTACCCTCATGCCCTTTACACTCCATGCCCTTTACCATGATGCCCTTTACCCTCATGCCCTTTACCCTGCATGCCCTTTACCCTCATGCCCTTTACCCTCCATGCCCTTTACCCTCATGCCCTTTACCCACATGCCCTTTACCCTCATGCCCTTTACACTCCATGCCCTTTACCATGATGCCCTTTACCCTCATGCCCTTTACCCTGCATGCCCTTTACCCTCATGCCCTTTACCCTCCATGCCCTTTACCCTCATGCCCTTTACCCACATGCCCTTTACCCTCATGCCCTTTACACTCCATGCCCTTTACCATGATGCCCTTTACCCTCATGCCCTTTACCCTCATGCCCTTTACCCTCCATGCCCTTTACCCTCATGCCCTTTACCCACATGCCCTTTACCCTCATGCCCTTTACACTCCATGCCCTTTACCATGATGCCCTTTACCCTCATGCCCTTTACCCTGCATGCCCTTTACCCTCATGCCCTTTACCCTGCATGCCCTTTACCCTCCTTGCCCTTTACCCTCATGCCCTTTACCCTCATGCCCTTTACCCTCATGCCCTTCACCATCATGCCCTTTACCCACATGCCCTTTACCCTCATGCCCTTTACCCTCATTCCCTTCACCATCATGCCCTTTACCCACATGCCCTTTACCCTCATGCCCTTTACCCTCCTTGCCCTTTACCCTCATGCCCTTTACCCAAATGCCCTTTACCCTCATGCCCTTTACACTCCATGCCCTTTACCATGATGCCCTTTATCCTCATGCCCTTTACCCTGCATGCCCTTTACCCTCATGCCCTTTACCCTGCATGCCCTTTACCCTCCTTGCCCTTTACCCTCATGCCCTTTACCCTCATGCCCTTTACCCTCATGCCCTTCACCATCATGCCCTTTACCCACATGCCCTTTACCCTCATGCCCTTTACCCTCCATGCCCTTTACCCTCATGCCCTTTACCCACATGCCCTTTACCCTCATGCCCTTTACACTCCATGCCCTTTACCATGATGCCCTTTACCCTCATGCCCTTTACCCTGCATGCCCTTTACCCTCATGCCCTTTACCCTCCATGCCCTTTACCCTCATGCCCTTTACCCACATGCCCTTTACCCTCATGCCCTTTACACTCCATGCCCTTTACCATGATGCCCTTTATCCTCATGCCCTTTACCCTCATGCCCTTTACCCTCCATGCCCTTTACCCTCATGCCCTTTACCCACATGCCCTTTACCCTCATGCCCTTTACACTCCATGCCCTTTACCATGATGCCCTTTATCCTCATGCCCTTTACCCTGCATGCCCTTTACCCTCATGCCCTTTACCCTGCATGCCCTTTACCCTCCTTGCCCTTTACCCTCATGCCCTTTACCCTCATGCCCTTTACCCTCATGCCCTTCACCATCATGCCCTTTACCCACATGCCCTTTACCCTCATGCCCTTTACCCTGCATGCCCTTTACCCTCATGCCCTTTACCCTCCATGCCCTTTACCCACATGCCCTATACCCTCATGCCCTTTACCCTCTTGCCCCTTACCCTCATGCCCTTTAGCCTCATGCCCTTTACCCCCATATACCCTCCATGCCACTTACCCTCATGCCCTTTACCCTCATGCCCGTTACACTCCATGCCCTTTTCCCTCATGCCCTTTACCCTCCTTGCCCTTTACCCTCATGCCCTTTACCCTCTTCCCCTTTACCCTCATGCCCTTTAGCCTCATGCCCTTTACCCTCCATGCCCTTTACCCTCATGCCCCTTACCCTCATACCCTTTACCCTCCTGCCCTTTACCCTCATGCTCTTTACCCTCATGCCCTTCACTCATGCCCTTTACCCACATGCCCTTTACCCTCATGCCCTTTATCCTGCATGCCCTTTACCCTCATGCCCTTTACCCTGCATGCCCTTTACCCTCATGCCCTTTACCCTCCTTGCCCTTTACCCTCATGCCCTTTACCCTCTTGCCCCTTACCCTCATGCCCTTTACCCTCCTAGCCCTTCACCCTCATGCCCTTTACCCTCATGCCCTTTACGCTCATGCCCTTTACCCTCCATGCCCTTTACCCTCATGCCCCTTACCCTCATGCCCTTTACTCTGCATGCCCTTTACCCTCCTTGCCCTTTACCCTCATGCCCTTTACCCTCATGCCCTTTACCCTCATGCCCTTCACCATCATGCCCTTTACCCACATGCCCTTTACCCTCATGCCCTTTACCCTGCATGCCCTTTACCCTCATTCCCTATACCCTCCATGCCCTTTACCCTCTTGCCCCTTACCCTCATGCCCTTTAGCCTCATGCTCTTTACCCTCCATGCCCTTTACCCTCCATGCCCTTTACCCTCATGCCCCTTACCCTCATGCCCTTTACCCTGCATGCCCTTTACCCTCCTTGCCCTTTACCCTCATGCCCTTTACCCTCATGCCCTTTACCCTCATGCCCTTCACCATCATGCCCTTTACCCACATGCCCTTTACCCTCATGCCCTTTACCCTCATGCCCTTTACCCTCATGCCCTTTACCCTCTTGCCCCTTACCCTCATGCCCTTTACCCTCCTAGCCCTTCACCCTCATGCCCTTTACCCTCATGCCCTTTACCCTCATGCCCTTTACCCTCCATGCCCTTTACCCTCATGCCCCTTACCCTCATGCCCTTTACCCTGCATGCCCTTTACCCTCCTTGCCCTTTACCCTCATGCCCTTCACCATCATGCCCTTTACCCACATGCCCTTTACCCTCATGCCCTTTACCCTCATGCCCTTTACCCTCATGCCCTTTACCCTCCTTGCCACTTACCCTCATGCCCTTTACCCTCATGCCCGTTACACTCCATGCTCTTTACCATGATGCCCTTTACCCTCATGCCCTTTACCCTCATGCCCTTTAACCTTCTTGCCCTTTACCCTCATGCCCTTTACCCTCTTGCCCCTTACCCTCATGCCCTTTACCCACATGCCCTTTACCCTCATGCCCTTTACACTCCATGCCCTTTACCATGATGCCCTTTACCCTCATGCCCTTTACCCTGCATGCCCTTTACCCTCATGCCCTTTACCCTGCATGCCCTTTACCCTCATGCCCTTTACCCTCCATGCCCTTTACCCTCATGCCCTTTACCCTCTTGCCCCTTACCATAATGCCCTTTACCCCCATGCCTTTTACCCTCATGCCCTTTACCCTCATGCCCTTCACTCATGCCCTTCACCATCATGCCCTTTACCCACATGCCCTTTACCCTCATGCCCTTTACCCTGCATGCCCTTTACCGTCATTCCCTATACCCTCCATGCCCTTTACCCTCTTGCCCCTTACCCTCATGCCCTTTAGCCTCATGCTCTTTACCCTCCATGCCCTTTACCCTCCATGCCCTTTACCCTCATGCCCCTTACCCTCATGCCCTTTACCCTGCATGCCCTTTACCCTCCTTGCCCTTTACCCTCATGCCCTTTACCCTCATGCCCTTTACCCTCATGCCCTTCACCATCATGCCCTTTACCCACATGCCCTTTACCCTCATGCCCTTTACCCTCATGCCCTTTACCCTCATGCCCTTTACCCTCCTTGCCACTTACCTTCATGCCCATTACCCTCATGCCCGTTACACTCCATGCCCTTTACCATGATGCCCTTTACCCTCATGCCCTTTACCCTCATGCCCTTCACCATCATGCCCTTTACCCACATGCCCTTTACCCTCATGCCCTTTATCCTGCATGCCCTTTACCCTCATGCCCTTTACCCTGCATGCCCTTTACCCTCATGCCCTTTACCCTCCTTGCCCTTTACCCTCATGCCCTTTACCCTCTTGCCCCTTACCCTCATGCCCTTTACCCTCCTAGCCCTTCACCCTCATGCCCTTTACCCTAATGCCCTTTACGCTCATGCCCTTTACCCTCCATGCCCTTTACCCTCATGCCCCTTACCCTCATGCCCTTTACTCTGCATGCCCTTTACCCTCCTTGCCCTTTACCCTCATGCCCTTTACCCTCATGCCCTTTACCCTCATGCCCTTCACCATCATGCCCTTTACCCACATGCCCTTTACCCTCATGCCCTTTACCCTCATGCCCTTTACCCTCATGCCCTTTACCCTCCTTGCCACTTACCCTCATGCCCTTCACCCTCATGCTCGTTACACTCCATGCCCTTTACCATGATGCCCTTTACCCTCATGCCCTTTACCCTCATGCCCTTCACCATCATGCCCTTTACCCTCATGCCCTTTACCCTCCTTGCCCTTTACCCTCATGCCCTTTACCCTCTTGCCCCTTACCCTCATGCCCTTTACCCTCCTAGCCCTTCACCCTCATGCCCTTTACCCTCATGCCCTTTACCCTCATGCCCTTTACCCTCCTTGCCCTTTACCCTCATGCCCTTTACCCTCTTGCCCTTTACCCTCATGCCCTTTACCCTCATGCCCTTCACCATCATGCCCTTTACCCACATGCCCTTTACCCTCATGCCCTGTACCATCATGCACTTTACCCTCCTTGCCCTTTACCCTCATGCCCTTTACCCTCTTGCCCTTTACCCTCCATGCCCTTTACCCTCATGCCCTCTACCCTCATGCCCTTCACCATCATGCCCTGTACCATCATGCACTTTACCCTCATGCCCTTCACCATCATGCCCTTTAGCCTCATGCCCTTTAGCCTCATGCCCTTTACCCTCCATGCCCTTTACCCTCCATGCCCTTTACCCTGCTTGCCCTTTACCCTCCTTGCCCTTTACCCTCATGCCCTTTACCCAAATGCCCTTTACCCTCATGCCCTTTACACTCCATGCCCTTTACCATGATGCCCTTTATCCTCATGCCCTTTACCCTGCATGCCCTTTACCCTGCATGCCCTTTACCCTCCTTGCCCTTTACCCTCATGCCCTTTACCCTCATGCCCTTTACACTCCATGCCCTTTACCATGATGCCCTTTACCCTCATGCCCTTTAACCTTCTTGCCCTTTACCCTCATGCCCTTTACCCTCATGCCCCTTACCCTCATGCCCTTTACCCACATGCCCTTTACCCTCATGCCCTTTACACTCCATGCCCTTTACCATGATGCCCTTTACCCTCATGCCCTTTACCCTGCATGCCCTTTACCCTCATGCCCTTTACCCTCCATGCCCTTTACCCTCATGCCCTTTACCCTCTTGCCCCTTACCATAATGCCCTTTACCCCCATGCCTTTTACCCTCATGCCCTTTACCCTCATGCCCTTCACTCATGCCCTTCACCATCATGCCCTTTACCCACATGCCCTTTACCCTCATGCCCTTTACCCTGCATGCCCTTTACCCTCATGCCCTTTACACTCCATGCCCTTTACCATGATGCCCTTTACCCTCATGCCCTTTACCCTGCATGCCCTTTACCCTCATGCCCTTTACCCTCCATGCCCTTTACCCTCATGCCCTTTACCCACATGCCCTTTACCCTCATGCCCTTTACACTCCATGCCCTTTACCATGATGCCCTTTACCCTCATGCCCTTTACCCTGCATGCCCTTTACCCTCATGCCCTTTACCCTCCATGCCCTTTACCCTCATGCCCTTTACCCACATGCCCTTTACCCTCATGCCCTTTACACTCCATGCCCTTTACCATGATGCCCTTTATCCTCATGCCCTTTACCCTGCATGCCCTTTACCCTCATGCCCTTTACCCTCCATGCCCTTTACCCTCATGCCCTTTACCCTCTTGCCCCTTACCATAATGCCCTTTACCCCCATGCCTTTTACCCTCATGTCCTTTACCCTCATGCCCTTCACTCATGCCCTTCACCATCATGCCCTTTACCCACATGCCCTTTACCCTCATGCCCTTTACCCTGCATGCCCTTTACCCTCATTCCCTATACCCTCCATGCCCTTTACCCTCTTGCCCCTTACCCTCATGCCCTTTAGCCTCATGCTCTTTACCCTCCATGCCCTTTACCCTCATGCCCCTTACCCTCATGCCCTTTACCCTGCATGCCCTTTACCCTCCTTGCCCTTTACCCTCATGCCCTTTACCCTCATGCCCTTTACCCTCATGCCCTTCACCATCATGCCCTTTACCCACATGCCCTTTACCCTCATGCCCTTTACCCTCATGCCCTTTACCCTCCTTGCCACTTACCTTCATGCCCTTTACCCTCATGCCCGTTACACTCCATGCCCTTTACCATGATGCCCTTTACCCTCATGCCCTTTACCCTCATGCCCTTCACCATCATGCCCTTTACCCACATGCCCTTTACCCTCATGCCCTATATCCTGCAAGCCCTTTACCCTCATGCCCTTTACCCTCATGCCCTTTACCCTCCTTGCCCTTTACCCTCATGCCCTTTACCCTCTTGCCCCTTACCCTCATGCCCTTTACCCTCATGCCCCTTACCCTCATGCCCTTTACCCTCCATGCCCTTTACCCTCCATGCCCTTTACCCTCATGCCCCTTACCCTCATGCCCTTTACCCTCATGCCCTTTACCCTCATGCCCTTTAACCTTCTTGCCCTTTACCCTCATGCCCTTTACCCTCATGCCCCTTACCCTCATGCCCTTTACCCACATGCCCTTTACCCTCATGCCCTTTACACTCCATGCCCTTTACCATGATGCCCTTTACCCTCATGCCCTTTACCCTGCATGCCCTTTACCCTCATGCCCTTTACCCTCCATGCCCTTTACCCTCATGCCCTTTACCCTCTTGCCCCTTACCATAATGCCCTTTACCCCCATGCCTTTTACCCTCATGCCATTTACCCTCATGCCCTTCACTCATGCCCTTCACCATCATGCCCTTTACCCACATGCCCTTTACCCTCATGCCCTTTACCCTGCATGCCCTTTACCCTCATGCCCTTTACACTCCATGCCCTTTACCATGATGCCCTTTACCCTCATGCCCTTTACCCTGCATGCCCTTTACCCTCATGCCCTTTACCCTCCATGCCCTTTACCCTCATGCCCTTTACCCACATGCCCTTTACCCTCATGCCCTTTACACTCCATGCCCTTTACCATGATGCCCTTTACCCTCATGCCCTTTACCCTGCATGCCCTTTACCCTCATGCCCTTTACCCTCCATGCCCTTTACCCTCATGCCCTTTACCCACATGCCCTTTACCCTCATGCCCTTTACACTCCATGCCCTTTACCATGATGCCCTTTACCCTCATGCCCTTTACCCTCCATGCCCTTTACCCTCATGCCCTTTACCCACATGCCCTTTACCCTCATGCCCTTTACACTCCATGCCCTTTACCATGATGCCCTTTACCCTCATGCCCTTTACCCTGCATGCCCTTTACCCTCATGCCCTTTACCCTCCATGCCCTTTACCCTCATGCCCTTTACCCACATGCCCTTTACCCTCATGCCCTTTACACTCCATGCCCTTTACCATGATGCCCTTTATCCTCATGCCCTTTACCCTGCATGCCCTTTACCCTCATGCCCTTTACCCTCCATGCCCTTTACCCTCATGCCCTTTACCCTCTTGCCCCTTACCATAATGCCCTTTACCCCCATGCCTTTTACCCTCATGTCCTTTACCCTCATGCCCTTCACTCATGCCCTTCACCATCATGCCCTTTACCCACATGCCCTTTACCCTCATGCCCTTTACCCTGCATGCCCTTTACCCTCATTCCCTATACCCTCCATGCCCTTTACCCTCTTGCCCCTTACCCTCATGCCCTTTAGCCTCATGCTCTTTACCCTCCATGCCCTTTACCCTCATGCCCCTTACCCTCATGCCCTTTACCCTGCATGCCCTTTACCCTCCTTGCCCTTTACCCTCATGCCCTTTACCCTGCATGCCCTTTACCCTCATGCCCTTTACCCTCCATGCCCTTTACCCTCATGCCCTTTACCCTCTTGCCCCTTACCATAATGCCCTTTACCCCCATGCCCTTCACCATCATGCCCTTTACCCACATGCCCTTTACCCTCATGCCCTTTACCCTCATGCCCTTTACCCTCCTTGCCACTTACCTTCATGCCCTTTACCCTCATGCCCGTTACACTCCATGCCCTTTACCATGATGCCCTTTACCCTCATGCCCTTTACCCTCATGCCCTTCACCATCATGCCCTTTACCCACATGCCCTTTACCCTCATGCCCTATATCCTGCAAGCCCTTTACCCTCATGCCCTTTACCCTCATGCCCTTTACCCTCCTTGCCCTTTACCCTCATGCCCTTTACCCTCTTGCCCCTTACCCTCATGCCCTTTACCCTCATGCCCCTTACCCTCATGCCCTTTACCCTCCATGCCCTTTACCCTCCATGCCCTTTACCCTCATGCCCCTTACCCTCATGCCCTTTACCCTCATGCCCTTTACCCTCATGCCCTTTAACCTTCTTGCCCTTTACCCTCATGCCCTTTACCCTCATGCCCCTTACCCTCATGCCCTTTACCCACATGCCCTTTACCCTCATGCCCTTTACACTCCATGCCCTTTACCATGATGCCCTTTACCCTCATGCCCTTTACCCTGCATGCCCTTTACCCTCATGCCCTTTACCCTCCATGCCCTTTACCCTCATGCCCTTTACCCTCTTGCCCCTTACCATAATGCCCTTTACCCCCATGCCTTTTACCCTCATGCCATTTACCCTCATGCCCTTCACTCATGCCCTTCACCATCATGCCCTTTACCCACATGCCCTTTACCCTCATGCCCTTTACCCTGCATGCCCTTTACCCTCATGCCCTTTACACTCCATGCCCTTTACCATGATGCCCTTTACCCTCATGCCCTTTACCCTGCATGCCCTTTACCCTCATGCCCTTTACCCTCCATGCCCTTTACCCTCATGCCCTTTACCCACATGCCCTTTACCCTCATGCCCTTTACACTCCATGCCCTTTACCATGATGCCCTTTACCCTCATGCCCTTTACCCTGCATGCCCTTTACCCTCATGCCCTTTACCCTCCATGCCCTTTACCCTCATGCCCTTTACCCACATGCCCTTTACCCTCATGCCCTTTACACTCCATGCCCTTTACCATGATGCCCTTTATCCTCATGCCCTTTACCCTGCATGCCCTTTACCCTCATGCCCTTTACCCTCCATGCCCTTTACCCTCATGCCCTTTACCCTCTTGCCCCTTACCATAATGCCCTTTACCCCCATGCCTTTTACCCTCATGCCCTTTACCCTCATGCCCTTCACTCATGCCCTTCACCATCATGCCCTTTACCCACATGCCCTTTACCCTCATGCCCTTTACCCTGCATGCCCTTTACCCTCATTCCCTATACCCTCCATGCCCTTTACCCTCTTGCCCCTTACCCTCATGCCCTTTAGCCTCATGCACTTTACCCTCCATGCCCTTTACCCTCATGCCCCTTACCCTCATGCCCTTTACCCTGCATGCCCTTTACCCTCCTTGCCCTTTACCCTCATGCCCTTTACCCTCATGCCCTTTACCCTCATGCCCTTCACCATCATGCCCTTTACCCACATGCCCTTTACCCTCATGCCCTTTACCCTCCTTGCCCTTTACCCTCATGCCCTTTACCCACATGCCCTTTACCCTCATGCCCTTTACACTCCATGCCCTTTACCATGATGCCCTTTACCCTCATGCCCTTTACCCTGCATGCCCTTTACCCTGCATGCCCTTTACCCTCCTTGCCCTTTACCCTCATGCCCTTTACCCTCATGCCCTTTACACTCCATGCCCTTTACCATGATGCCCTTTACCCTCATGCCCTTTAACCTTCTTGCCCTTTACCCTCATGCCCTTTACCCTCATGCCCCTTACCCTCATGCCCTTTACCCACATGCCCTTTACCCTCATGCCCTTTACACTCCATGCCCTTTACCATGATGCCCTTTACCCTCATGCCCTTTACCCTGCATGCCCTTTACCCTCATGCCCTTTACCCTCCATGCCCTTTACCCTCATGCCCTTTACCCACATGCCCTTTACCCTCATGCCCTTTACACTCCATGCCCTTTACCATGATGCCCTTTATCCTCATGCCCTTTACCCTGCATGCCCTTTACCCTCATGCCCTTTACCCTCCATGCCCTTTACCCTCATGCCCTTTACCCTCTTGCCCCTTACCATAATGCCCTTTACCCCCATGCCTTTTACCCTCATGTCCTTTACCCTCATGCCCTTCACTCATGCCCTTCACCATCATGCCCTTTACCCACATGCCCTTTACCCTCATGCCCTTTACCCTGCATGCCCTTTACCCTCATTCCCTATACCCTCCATGCCCTTTACCCTCTTGCCCCTTACCCTCATGCCCTTTAGCCTCATGCTCTTTACCCTCCATGCCCTTTACCCTCATGCCCCTTACCCTCATGCCCTTTACCCTGCATGCCCTTTACCCTCCTTGCCCTTTACCCTCATGCCCTTTACCCTGCATGCCCTTTACCCTCATGCCCTTTACCCTCCATGCCCTTTACCCTCATGCCCTTTACCCTCTTGCCCCTTACCATAATGCCCTTTACCCCCATGCCCTTCACCATCATGCCCTTTACCCACATGCCCTTTACCCTCATGCCCTTTACCCTCATGCCCTTTACCCTCCTTGCCACTTACCTTCATGCCCTTTACCCTCATGCCCGTTACACTCCATGCCCTTTACCATGATGCCCTTTACCCTCATGCCCTTTACCCTCATGCCCTTCACCATCATGCCCTTTACCCACATGCCCTTTACCCTCATGCCCTATATCCTGCAAGCCCTTTACCCTCATGCCCTTTACCCTCATGCCCTTTACCCTCCTTGCCCTTTACCCTCATGCCCTTTACCCTCTTGCCCCTTACCCTCATGCCCTTTACCCTCATGCCCCTTACCCTCATGCCCTTTACCCTCCATGCCCTTTACCCTCCATGCCCTTTACCCTCATGCCCCTTACCCTCATGCCCTTTACCCTCATGCCCTTTACCCTCATGCCCTTTAACCTTCTTGCCCTTTACCCTCATGCCCTTTACCCTCATGCCCCTTACCCTCATGCCCTTTACCCACATGCCCTTTACCCTCATGCCCTTTACACTCCATGCCCTTTACCATGATGCCCTTTACCCTCATGCCCTTTACCCTGCATGCCCTTTACCCTCATGCCCTTTACCCTCCATGCCCTTTACCCTCATGCCCTTTACCCTCTTGCCCCTTACCATAATGCCCTTTACCCCCATGCCTTTTACCCTCATGCCATTTACCCTCATGCCCTTCACTCATGCCCTTCACCATCATGCCCTTTACCCACATGCCCTTTACCCTCATGCCCTTTACCCTGCATGCCCTTTACCCTCATGCCCTTTACACTCCATGCCCTTTACCATGATGCCCTTTACCCTCATGCCCTTTACCCTGCATGCCCTTTACCCTCATGCCCTTTACCCTCCATGCCCTTTACCCTCATGCCCTTTACCCACATGCCCTTTACCCTCATGCCCTTTACACTCCATGCCCTTTACCATGATGCCCTTTACCCTCATGCCCTTTACCCTGCATGCCCTTTACCCTCATGCCCTTTACCCTCCATGCCCTTTACCCTCATGCCCTTTACCCACATGCCCTTTACCCTCATGCCCTTTACACTCCATGCCCTTTACCATGATGCCCTTTATCCTCATGCCCTTTACCCTGCATGCCCTTTACCCTCATGCCCTTTACCCTCCATGCCCTTTACCCTCATGCCCTTTACCCTCTTGCCCCTTACCATAATGCCCTTTACCCCCATGCCTTTTACCCTCATGTCCTTTACCCTCATGCCCTTCACTCATGCCCTTCACCATCATGCCCTTTACCCACATGCCCTTTACCCTCATGCCCTTTACCCTGCATGCCCTTTACCCTCATTCCCTATACCCTCCATGCCCTTTACCCTCTTGCCCCTTACCCTCATGCCCTTTAGCCTCATGCACTTTACCCTCCATGCCCTTTACCCTCATGCCCCTTACCCTCATGCCCTTTACCCTGCATGCCCTTTACCCTCCTTGCCCTTTACCCTCATGCCCTTTACCCTCATGCCCTTTACCCTCATGCCCTTTACCCTCATGCCCTTTACCCTCTTGCCCCTTACCATAATGCCCTTTACCCCCATGCCTTTTACCCTCATGCCCTTTACCCTCATGCCCTTCACTCATGCCCTTCACCATCATGCCCTTTACCCACATGCCCTTTACCCTCATGCCCTTTACCCTGCATGCCCTATACCCTCATGCCCTTTACACTCCATGCCCTTTACCATGATGCCCTTTACCCTCATGCCCTTTACCCTGCATGCCCTTTACCCTCATGCCCTTTACCCTCCATGCCCTTTACCCTCATGCCCTTTACCCACATGCCCTTTACCCTCATGCCCTTTACACTCCATGCCCTTTACCATGATGCCCTTTACCCTCATGCCCTTTACCCTGCATGCCCTTTACCCTCATGCCCTTTACCCTCCATGCCCTTTACCCTCATGCCCTTTACCCACATGCCCTTTACCCTCATGCCCTTTACACTCCATGCCCTTTACCATGATGCCCTTTATCCTCATGCCCTTTACCCTGCATGCCCTTTACCCTCATGCCCTTTACCCTCCATGCCCTTTACCCTCATGCCCTTTACCCTCTTGCCCCTTACCATAATGCCCTTTACCCCCATGCCTTTTACCCTCATGTCCTTTACCCTCATGCCCTTCACTCATGCCCTTCACCATCATGCCCTTTACCCACATGCCCTTTACCCTCATGCCCTTTACCCTGCATGCCCTTTACCCTCATTCCCTATACCCTCCATGCCCTTTACCCTCTTGCCCCTTACCCTCATGCCCTTTAGCCTCATGCTCTTTACCCTCCATGCCCTTTACCCTCATGCCCCTTACCCTCATGCCCTTTACCCTGCATGCCCTTTACCCTCCTTGCCCTTTACCCTCATGCCCTTTACCCTCATGCCCTTTACCCTCATGCCCTTCACCATCATGCCCTTTACCCACATGCCCTTTACCCTCATGCCCTTTACCCTCATGCCCTTTACCCTCATGCCCTTTACCCTCCTTGCCACTTACCTTCATGCCCTTTACCCTCATGCCCGTTACACTCCATGCCCTTTACCATGATGCCCTTTACCCTCATGCCCTTTACCCTCATGCCCTTCACCATCATGCCCTTTACCCACATGCCCTTTACCCTCATGCCCTATATCCTGCAAGCCCTTTACCCTCATGCCCTTTACCCTCATGCCCTTTACCCTCCTTGCCCTTTACCCTCATGCCCTTTACCCTCTTGCCCCTTACCCTCATGCCCTTTACCCTCATGCCCCTTACCCTCATGCCCTTTACCCTCCATGCCCTTTACCCTCCATGCCCTTTACCCTCATGCCCCTTACCCTCATGCCCTTTACCCTCATGCCCTTTACCCTCATGCCCTTCACCATCATGCCCTGTACCATCATGCACTTTACCCTCATGCCCTTCACCATCATGCCCTTTAGCCTCATGCCCTTTAGCCTCATGCCCTTTACCCTCCATGCCCTTTACCCTCCATGCCCTTTACCCTGCTTGCCCTTTACCCTCCTTGCCCTTTACCCTCATGCCCTTTACCCAAATGCCCTTTACCCTCATGCCCTTTACACTCCATGCCCTTTACCATGATGCCCTTTACCCTCATGCCCTTTACCCTGCATGCCCTTTACCTTGCATGCCCTTTACCCTCCTTGCCCTTTACCCACATTCCCTTTACCCTCATGCCCTTTACACTCCATGCCCTTTACCATGATGCCCTTTACCCTCATGCCCTTTACCCTGCATGCCCTTTACCCTCATGCCCTTTACCCTCCATGCCCTTTACCCTCATGCCCTTTACCCACATGCCCTTTACCCTCATGCCCTTTACACTCCATGCCCTTTACCATGATGCCCTTTACCCTCATGCCCTTTACCCTGCATGCCCTTTACCCTCATGCCCTTTACCCTCCATGCCCTTTACCCTCATGCCCTTTACCCTCTTGCCCCTTACCATAATGCCCTTTACCCCCATGCCTTTTACCCTCATGCCCTTTACCCTCATGCCCTTCACTCATGCCCTTCACCATCATGCCCTTTACCCACATGCCCTTTACCCTCATGCCCTTTACCCTGCATGCCCTTTACCCTCATTCCCTATACCCTCCATGCCCTTTACCCTCTTGCCCCTTACCCTCATGCCCTGTAGCCTCATGCTCTTTACCCTCCATGCCCTTTACCCTCCATGCCCTTTACCCTCATGCCCCTTACCCTCATGCCCTTTACCCTGCATGCCCTTTACCCTCCTTGCCCTTTACCCTCAAGCCCTTTACCCTCATGCCCTTTACCCTCATGCCCTTCACCATCATGCCCATTACCCACATGCCCTTTACCCTCATGCCCTTTACCCTCATGCCCTTTACCCTCATGCCCTTTACCCTCCTTGCCACTTACCTTCATGCCCTTTACCCTCATGCCCGTTACACTCCATGCCCTTTACCATGATGCCCTTTACCCTCATGCCCTTTACCCTCATGCCCTTCACCATCATGCCCTTTACCCACATGCCCTTTACCCTCATGCCCTTTATCCTGCATGCCCTTTACCCTCATGCCCTTTACCCTGCATGCCCTTTACCCTCATGCCCTTTACCCTCCTTGCCCTTTACCCTCATGCCCTTTACCCTCTTGCCCCTTACCCTCATGCCGTTTACCCTCCTAGCCCATCACCCTCATGCCCTTTACCCTCATGCCCTTTACGCTCATGCCCTTTACCCTCCATGCCCTTTATCCTCATGCCCCTTACCCTCATGCCCTTTACTCTGCATGCCCTTTACCCTCCTTGCCCTTTACCCTCATGCCCTTTACCCTCATGCCCTTTACCCTCATGCTCTTCACCATCATGCCCTTTACCCACATGCCCTTTACCCTCATGCCCTTTACCCTCATGCCCTTTACCCTCATGCCCTTTACCCTCCTTGCCACTTACCCTCATGCCCTTTACCCTCATGCCCGTTACACTCCATGCCCTTTACCATGATGCCCTTTACCCTCATGCCCTTTACCCTCATGCCCTTCACCATCATGCCCTTTACCCTCATGCCCTTTACCCTCCTTGCCCTTTACCCTCATGCCCTTTACCCTCTTGCCCCTTTCCCTCATGCCCTTTACCCTCATGCCCTTCACCATCATGCCCTTTACCCTCATGCCCTTTACCCTCCTTGCCCTTTACCCTCCATGCCCTTTACCCTCATGCCCTTTACCCTCATGCTCCTTACCCTCATGCCGTTTACCCTCATGCCCTTGACCCTCATGCCCTTCACTCATGCCCTTTACCCTCATGCCCTTTACCATGCATGCCCTATACACTCACATGCCCTTTACACTCCATGACCTTTACCATGATGCCCTTTACCCACATGCCCTTTACCCAGCATGCCCTTTACCCTCCTTGCCCTTTACCCTCATGCCCTTTACCCTCCATGCCCTTTACCCTCATGCCCCTTTACCCTCATGCCCCTTACCCTCATGCCCTTTAGCCTCATGCCCTTTAGCCTTATGCCCTTTACCCTCCATGCCCTTTACCCACATGCCCTTTACCCTCATGCCCTTTACCCTCATGCCCTTTACCCTCATGCCCTTTACCCTCATGCCGTTTACCCTCCATGCCCATTACCCTCCATGCCCTTTACCCTCATGCCCCTTACCCTCATGCCCTTTACCCTCCTGCCCTTTACCCTCATGCTCTTTACCCTCATGCCCTTCACTCATGCCCTTTACCCTCATGCCCTTTACCCTCCATGCCCTTTACCCTCATGCCCCTTTACCCTCATGCCCCTTACCCTCATGCCCTTTAGCCTCATGCCCTTTAGCCTTATGCCCTTTACCCTCCATGCCCTTTACCCTCATGCCCTTTACCCTCCATGCCCTTTACCCTCATGCCCCTTTACCCTCATGCCCCTTACCCTCATGCCCTTTAGCCTCATGCCCTTTAGCCTTATGCCCTTTACCCTCCATGCCCTTTACCCACATGCCCTTTACCCTCATGCCCTTTACCCTCATGCTCTTTACCCTCATGCCCTTTACCCTCATGCCGTTTACCCTCCATGCCCATTACCCTCCATGCCCTTTACCCTCATGCCCCTTACCCTCATGCCCTTTACCCTCCTGCCCTTTACCCTCATGCTCTTTACCCTCATGCCCTTCACTCATGCCCTTTACCCTCATGCCCTTTACCCTCCATGCCCTTTACCCTCATGCCCTTCAGCCTCATGCCCTTTAGCCTTATGCCCTTTACCCTCCATGCCCTTTACCCTCCATGCCCTTTACCCACATGCCCTTTACCCTCATGCCCTTTACCCTCATGCTCTTTACCCTCATGCCCTTTACCCTCATGCCCTTTTCCCTCCTGCCCTTTACCCTCCTGCCCTTTACCCTCATGCTCTTTACCCTCATGCCCTTCACTCATGCCCTTTACCCTCATGCCCCTTACCCTCATGCCCTTTACCCTCCTGCCCTTTACCCTCATGCTCTTTACCCTCATGCCCTTCACTCATGCCCTTTACCCTCATGCCCTTTACCCTCCATGCCCTTTACTCTCCATGCCCTTTACCCTCCATGCCCTTTACCCACATGCCCTTTACCCTCATGCCCTTTACCCTCTTGCCCCTTACCCTCATGCCCTTTAGCCTCATGCCCTTTAGCCTTATGCCCTTTACCCTCCATGCCCTTTACCCTCCATGCCCTTTACCCACATGCCCTTTACCCTCTTGCCCTTTAGCCTCATGCCCTTTACTCCCATGCCATATACCCTCCATGCCACTTACGCTCATGCCCTTTACCCTCATGCCCGTTACACTCAATGCCCTTTACCCTCATGCCCTTTACCCTCCTTGCCCTTTTCCCTCATGCCCTTTTCCCTCTTCCCCTTTACCCTCATGCCCTTTAGCCTCATGCCCTTTACCCTCCATGCCCTTTACCCTCATGCCCCTTACCCTCATGCCCTTTACCCTCCTGCCCTTTACCCTCATGCCCTTTACCCTCATGCCCTTTACCCAAATGCCCTTTACCCTCATGCCCTTTACCCTCCATGCCCTATACCCTCATGCCCTTTACAATCCATGCCCTTTACCATGATGCCCTTTACCCTCATGCCCTTCACTCATGCCCTTTACCTTCATGCCCTTTACCCTCATGCCCTTTAACCTTCTTGCCCTTTACCCTCATGCCCTTTACCCTCTTGCCCCTTACCCTCATGCCCTTTACCCACATGCCCTTTACCCTCATGCCCTTTACACTCCATGCCCTTTACCATGATGCCCTTTACCCTCATGCCCTTTACCCTGCATGCCCTTTACCCTCATGCCCTTTACCCTCCATGCCCTTTACCCTCATGCCCTTTACCCTCTTGCCCCTTACCCTCATGCCCTTTACCCTGCATGCCCTTTACCCTCCTTGCCCTTTACCCTCATGCCCTTTTCCCTGCATGCCCTTTACCCTCATGCCCTTTACCCTCCTTGCCCTTTACCCTCATGCCCTTTACCCTCTTGCCCTTTACCCTCTTGCCCCTTACCCTCATGCCCTTTAGGCTCATGCCCTTTACCCTCCATGCCCTTTACCCTCCATGCCCTTTACCCTCATGCCCCTTACCCTAATGCCCTTTACCCTCATGCCCTTCACCATCATGCCCTTTACCCTCTTGCCCTTTACCCTCTTGCCCCTTACCCTCATGCCCTTTAGGCTCATGCCCTTTACCCTCCATGCCCTTTACCCTCCATGCCCTTTACCCTCATGCCCCTTACCCTCATGCCCTTTTCCCTCCTGCCCTTTACCCTCCTGCCCTTTACCCTCATGCTCTTTACCCTCATGCCCTTCACTCATGCCCTTTACCCTCATGCCCCTTACCCTCATGCTCTTTACCCTCATGCCATATACCCTCCATGCCACTTACGCTCATGCCCTTAACTCTCATGCCCGTTACACTCAATGCCCTTTACCCTCATGCCCTTTACCCTCCTTGCCCTTTACCCTCATGCCCTTTTCCCTCTTCCCCTTTACCCTCATGCCCTTTAGCCTCTTGCCCCTTACCCTCATGCCCTTTACCCTGCATGCCCTTTACCCTCCTTGCCCTTTACCCTCATGCCCTTTACCCTCATGCCCTTTACCCTCCATGCCCTTTACCCTCATGCCCTTCAGCCTCATGCCCTTTAGCCTTATGCCCTTTACCCTCCATGCCCTTTACCCTCCATGCCCTTTACAGACATGCCCTTTACCCTCATGCCCTTTACCCTCATGCTCTTTACCCTCATGCCCTTTACCCTCATGCCCTTTTCCCTCCTGCCCTTTACCCTCCTGCCCTTTACCCTCATGCTCTTTACCCTCCATGCCCTATACCCTCATGCCCTTTACACTCCATGCCCTTTACCATGATGCCCTTTACCCTCCTGCCCTTTACCCTCATGCTCTTTACCCTCATGCCCTTCACTCATGCCCTTTACCCTCATGCCCCTTACCCTCATGCCCTTTACCCTCCTGCCCTTTACCCTCATGCTCTTTACCCTCATGCCCTTCACTCATGCCCTTTACCCTCATGCCCTTTACCCTCCATGCCCTTTACCATGATGCCCTTTACCCTCTTGCCCTTTACCCTCTTGCCCCTTACCCTCATGCCCTTTACCCTCATGCCCTTTTCCCTCTTCCCCTTTACCCTCATGCCCTTTAGCCTCATGCCCTTTACCCTCCATGCCCTTTACCCTCCATGCCCTTTACCCTCTTGCCCCTTACCCTCATGCCCTTTAGCCTCATGCCCTTTAGCCTCATGCCCTTTACCCTCCATTCCCCTTTACCCTCTTGCCCCTTACCCTCATGCCCTTTGCCCTCATGCCCCTTACCCTCATGCCCTTTAGCCTCATGCCCTTTACCCACATGCCCTTTACCCTCATGCCCTTTACCCTCATGCCCTTCACTCATGCCCTTTACCCTCATGCCCTTTACCCTCCATGCCCTATACCCTCATGCCCTGTAAACTCCATGCCCTTTACCATGATGCCCTTTACCCTCATGCCCTTTACCCTCATGCTCTTTACCCTCATGCCCTTTACCCTCATGCCCTTTTCCCTCCATGCCCTTTACCCTCCATGCCCTTTACCCTCCTTGCCCTTTACCCTCATGCCCTTTACCCTCTTGCCCCTTACCCTCATGCCCTTTAGCCTCATGCCCTTTAGCCTCATGCCCTTTACCCTCATGCCCTTTACCCTCATGCTCTTTACCCTGCATGCCCATTACCCTCCTATCACTTCACCCTCATGCCCTTTACCCTCATGCCCTTTACGCTCATGCCCTTTAATCTCATGCCCCTTACCCTCATGCCCTTCACCATCATGCCCTTTACCCACATGCCCTTTACCCTCCTTGCCCTTTACCCTCATGCCCTTTACCCTCCTTGCCCTTTACCCTCATGCCCTTTACCCTCTAGGCCCTTACCCTCATGCCCTTTACCCTCCTGCCCTTTACCCTCATGCTCTTTACCCTCATGCCCTTCACTCATGCCCTTTACCCTCATGCCCTTTACCCTCCATGCCCTTTACCCTCATGCCCTTTAGCCTCATGCCCTTTAGCCTTATGCCCTTTACCCTCCATGCCCTTTACCCTCCATGCCCTTTACCCACATGCCCTTTACCCTCATGCCCTTTACCCTCATGCTCTTTACCCTCATGCCCTTTACCCTCATGCCCTTTTCCCTCCTGCCCTTTACCCTCCTGCCCTTTACCCTCATGCTCTTTACCCTCATGCCCTTCACTCATGCCCTTTACCCTCATGCCCCTTACCCTCATGCCCTTTACCCTCCTGCCCTTTACCCTCATGCTCTTTACCCTCATGCCCTTCACTCATGCCCTTTACCCTCATGCCCTTTACCCTCCATGCCCTTTACTCTCCATGCCCTTTACCCTCCATGCCCTTTACCCACATGCCCTTTACCCTCATGCCCTTTACCCTCTTGCCCCTTACCCTCATGCCCTTTAGCCTCATGCCCTTTAGCCTTATGCCCTTTACCTTCCATGCCCTTTACCCTGCATGCCCTTTACCCTCATGCCCTTTACCCTCCATGCCCTTTACCCTCATGCCCTTTACCCTCTTGCCCCTTACCCTCATGCCCTTTACCCTGCATGCCCTTTACCCCCCTTGCCCTTTACCCTCATGCCCTTTTCCCTGCATGCCCTTTACCCTCATGCCCTTTACCCTCCTTGCCCTTTACCCTCATGCCCTTTACCCTCTTGCCCTTTACCCTCTTGCCCCTTACCCTCATGCCCTTTAGGCTCATGCCCTTTACCCTCCATGCCCTTTACCCTCCATGCCCTTTACCCTCATGCCCCTTACCCTAATGCCCTTTACCCTCATGCCCTTCACCATCATGCCCTTTACCCAATGCCCTTTACCCTCATGCCCTTTACCCTGCATGCCCTTTACCCTCATGCCCTTTACCCTCATGCCCTTTACCCTGCATGCCCTTTACCCTCCTTGCCCTTTACCCTCATGCCCTTTAACCTTCTTGCCCTTTACCCTCATGCCCTTTACCCTCATGCAATTTACACTCCATGCCCTTTACCATGATGCCCTTTACCCTCATGCCCTTTACCCTGCATGCCCTTTACCCTCATGCCCTTTACCCTCCATGTCCTTTACCCTCATGCCCTTTACCCTCTTGCCCCTTACCATAATGCCCTTTACCCTCATGCCCTTTACCCTGCATGCCCTTTACCCTCATTCCCTATACCCTCCATGCCCTTTACCCTCTTGCCCCTTACCCTCATGCCCTTTAGCCTCATGCTCTTTACCCTCCATGCCCTTTACCCTGCATGCCCTTTACCCTCCTTGCCCTTTACCCTCATGCCCTTTACCCTCATGCCCTTCACTCATGCCCTTTACCTTCATGCCCTTTACCCTCCATGCCCTATACCCTCATGCCCTTTACACTCCATGCCCTTTACCATGATGCCCTTTACCCTCATGCCCTTTAACCTTCTTGCCCTTTACCCTCATGCCCTTTACCCTCTTGCCCCTTACCCTCATGCCCTTTACCCACATGCCCTTTACCCTCATGCCCTTTACACTCCATGCCCTTTACCCTCATGCCCTTTACCCTGCATGCCCTTTACCCTCATGCCCTTTACCCTCATGCCCTTTACCCTCATGCCCTTTACCCTCATGCCCTTCACCATCATGCCCTTCACCCACATGCCCTTTACCCTTCATGCCCTTTACCCACATGCCCTTTACCCTCTTGCCCCTTACCCTCTTGCCCTTTAGCCTCATGCCCTTTACCCCCATGCCATATACCCTCCATGCCACTTACGCTCATGCCCTTTACTCTCATGCCCGTTACACTCAATGCCCTTTACCCTCATGCCCTTTACCCTCCTTGCCCTTTACCCTCATGCCCTTTTCCCTCTTCCCCTTTACCCTCATGCCCTTTACCCACATGCCCTTTACCCTCATGCCCTTTACACTCCATGCCCTTTACCATGATGCCCTTTACCCTCATGCCCTTTACCCTGCATGCCCTTTACCCTCATGCCCTTTACCCTGCATGCCCTTTACCCTCATGCCCTTTACCCTCATGCCCTTTACCCTGCATGCCCTTTACCCTCATGCCCTTTACCCTCCATGCCCTTTACCCTCATGCCCTTTACCCACATGCCCTTTACCCTCATGCCCTTTACACTCCATGCCCTTTACCATGATGCCCTTTATCCTCATGCCCTTTACCCTGCATGCCCTTTACCCTCATGCCCTTTACCCTCCATGCCCTTTACCCTCATGCCCTTTACCCTCTTGCCCCTTACCATAATGCCCTTTACCCCCATGCCTTTTACCCTCATGTCCTTTACCCTCATGCCCTTCACTCATGCCCTTCACCATCATGCCCTTTACCCACATGCCCTTTACCCTCATGCCCTTTACCCTGCATGCCCTTTACCCTCATTCCCTATACCCTCCATGCCCTTTACCCTCTTGCCCCTTACCCTCATGCCCTTTAGCCTCATGCTCTTTACCCTCCATGCCCTTTACCCTCATGCCCCTTACCCTCATGCCCTTTACCCTGCATGCCCTTTACCCTCCTTGCCCTTTACCCTCATGCCCTTTACCCTCATGCCCTTTACCCTCATGCCCTTCACCATCATGCCCTTTACCCACATGCCCTTTACCCTCATGCCCTTTACCCTCATGCCCTTTACCCTCCTTGCCACTTACCTTCATGCCCTTTACCCTCATGCCCGTTACACTCCATGCCCTTTACCATGATGCCCTTTACCCTCATGCCCTTTACCCTCATGCCCTTCACCATCATGCCCTTTACCCACATGCCCTTTACCCTCATGCCCTATATCCTGCAAGCCCTTTACCCTCATGCCCTTTACCCTCATGCCCTTTACCCTCCTTGCCCTTTACCCTCATGCCCTTTACCCTCTTGCCCCTTACCCTCATGCCCTTTACCCTCATGCCCCTTACCCTCATGCCCTTTACCCTCCATGCCCTTTACCCTCCATGCCCTTTACCCTCATGCCCCTTACCCTCATGCCCTTTACCCTCATGCCCTCTACCCTCATGCCCTTTAACCTTCTTGCCCTTTACCCTCATGCCCTTTACCCTCATGCCCTTCACTCATGCCCTTCACCATCATGCCCTTTACCCACATGCCCTTTACCCTCATGCCCTTTACCCTGCATGCCCTTTACCCTCATGCCCTTTACACTCCATGCCCTTTACCATGATGCCCTTTACCCTCATGCCCTTTACCCTGCATGCCCTTTACCCTCATGCCCTTTACCCTCCATGCCCTTTACCCTCATGCCCTTTACCCACATGCCCTTTACCCTCATGCCCTTTACACTCCATGCCCTTTACCATGATGCCCTTTACCCTCATGCCCTTTACCCTGCATGCCCTTTACCCTCATGCCCTTTACCCTCCATGCCCTTTACCCTCATGCCCTTTACCCACATGCCCTTTACCCTCATGCCCTTTACACTCCATGCCCTTTACCATGATGCCCTTTATCCTCATGCCCTTCACCCTGCATGCCCTTTACCCTCATGCCCTTTACCCTCCATGCCCTTTACCCTCATGCCCTTTACCCTCTTGCCCCTTACCATAATGCCCTTTACCCCCATGCCTTTTACCCTCATGTCCTTTACCCTCATGCCCTTCACTCATGCCCTTCACCATCATGCCCTTTACCCACATGCCCTTTACCCTCATGCCCTTTACCCTGCATGCCCTTTACCCTCATTCCCTATACCCTCCATGCCCTTTACCCTCTTGCCCCTTACCCTCATGCCCTTTAGCCTCATGCTCTTTACCCTCCATGCCCTTTACCCTCATGCCCCTTACCCTCATGCCCTTTACCCTGCATGCCCTTTACCCTCCTTGCCCTTTACCCTCATGCCCTTTACCCTCATGCCCTTTACCCTCATGCCCTTCACCATCATGCCCTTTACCCACATGCCCTTTACCTTCATGCCCTTTACCCTCCTTGCCCTTTACCCTCATGCCCTTTACCCAAATGCCCTTTACCCTCATGCCCTTTACACTCCATGCCCTTTACCATGATGCCCTTTACCCTCATGCCCTTTACCCTGCATGCCCTTTACCCTGCATGCCCTTTACCCTCCTTGCCCTTTACCCTCATGCCCTTTACCCTCATGCCCTTTACACTCCATGCCCTTTACCATGATGCCCTTTACCCTCATGCCCTTTAACCTTCTTGCCCTTTACCCTCATGCCCTTTACCCTCATGCCCCTTACCCTCATGCCCTTTACCCACATGCCCTTTACCCTCATGCCCTTTACACTCCATGCCCTTTACCATGATGCCCTTTACCCTCATGCCCTTTACCCTGCATGCCCTTTACCCTCATGCCCTTTACCCTCCATGCCCTTTACCCTCATGCCCTTTACCCTCTTGCCCCTTACCATAATGCCCTTTACCCCCATGCCTTTTACCCTCATGCCCTTTACCCTCATGCCCTTCACTCATGCCCTTCACCATCATGCCCTTTACCCACATGCCCTTTACCCTCATGCCCTTTACCCTGCATGCCCTTTACCCTCATGCCCTTTACACTCCATGCCCTTTACCATGATGCCCTTTACCCTCATGCCCTTTACCCTGCATGCCCTTTACCCTCATGCCCTTTACCCTCCATGCCCTTTACCCTCATGCCCTTTACCCACATGCCCTTTACCCTCATGCCCTTTACACTCCATGCCCTTTACCATGATGCCCTTTACCCTCATGCCCTTTACCCTGCATGCCCTTTACCCTCATGCCCTTTACCCTCCATGCCCTTTACCCTCATGCCCTTTACCCACATGCCCTTTACCCTCATGCCCTTTACACTCCATGCCCTTTACCATGATGCCCTTTATCCTCATGCCCTTTACCCTCATGCCCTTTACCCTCCATGCCCTTTACCCTCATGCCCTTTACCCTCTTGCCCCTTACCATAATGCCCTTTACCCCCATGCCTTTTACCCTCATGTCCTTTACCCTCATGCCCTTCACTCATGCCCTTCACCATCATGCCCTTTACCCACATGCCCTTTACCCTCATGCCCTTTACCCTGCATGCCCTTTACCCTCATTCCCTATACCCTCCATGCCCTTTACCCTCTTGCCCCTTACCCTCATGCCCTTTAGCCTCATGCTCTTTACCCTCCATGCCCTTTACCCTCATGCCCCTTACCCTCATGCCCTTTACCCTGCATGCCCTTTACCCTCCTTGCCCTTTACCCTCATGCCCTTTACCCTCATGCCCTTTACCCTCATGCCCTTCACCATCATGCCCTTTACCCACATGCCCTTTACCCTCATGCCCTTTACCCTCATGCCCTTTACCCTCATGCCCTTTACCCTCCTTGCCACTTACCTTCATGCCCTTTACCCTCATGCCCGTTACACTCCATGCCCTTTACCATGATGCCCTTTACCCTCATGCCCTTTACCCTCATGCCCTTCACCATCATGCCCTTTACCCACATGCCCTTTACCCTCATGCCCTATATCCTGCAAGCCCTTTACCCTCATGCCCTTTACCCTCATGCCCTTTACCCTCCTTGCCCTTTACCCTCATGCCCTTTACCCTCTTGCCCCTTACCCTCATGCCCTTTACCCTCATGCCCCTTACCCTCATGCCCTTTACCCTCCATGCCCTTTACCCTCCATGCCCTTTACCCTCATGCCCCTTACCCTCATGCCCTTTACCCTCATGCCCTCTACCCTCATGCCCTTCACCATCATGCCCTGTACCATCATGCACTTTACCCTCATGCCCTTCACCATCATGCCCTTTAGCCTCATGCCCTTTAGCCTCATGCCCTTTACCCTCCATGCCCTTTACCCTCCATGCCCTTTACCCTGCTTGCCCTTTACCCTCCTTGCCCTTTACCCTCATGCCCTTTACCCAAATGCACTTTACCCTCATGCCCTTTACACTCCATGCCCTTTACCATGATGCCCTTTACCCTCATGCCCTTTACCCTGCATGCCCTTTACCCTGCATGCCCTTTACCCTCCTTGCCCTTTACCCACATTCCCTTTACCCTCATGCCCTTTACACTCCATGCCCTTTACCATGATGCCCTTTACCCTCATGCCCTTTACCCTGCATGCCCTTTACCCTCATGCCCTTTACCCTCCATGCCCTTTACCCTCATGCCCTTTACCCACATGCCCTTTACCCTCATGCCCTTTACACTCCATGCCCTTTACCATGATGCCCTTTACCCTCATGCCCTTTACCCTGCATGCCCTTTACCCTCATGCCCTTTACCCTCCATGCCCTTTACCCTCATGCCCTTTACCCTCTTGCCCCTTACCATAATGCCCTTTACCCCCATGCCTTTTACCCTCATGCCCTTTACCCTCATGCCCTTCACTCATGCCCTTCACCATCATGCCCTTTACCCACATGCCCTTTACCCTCCTTGCCACTTACCTTCATGCCCTTTACCCTCATGCCCGTTACACTCCATGCCCTTTACCATGATGCCCTTTACCCTCATGCCCTTTACCCTCATGCCCTTCACCATCATGCCCTTTACCCACATGCCCTTTACCCTCATGCCCTTTACCCTCATGCCCTTTACCCTCATGCCCTTTACCCTCCATGCCCTTTACCCTCCATGCCCCTTACCCTCATGCCCTTTACCCTGCATGCCCTTTACCCTCCTTGCCCTTTACCCTCAAGCCCTTTACCCTCATGCCCTTTACCCTCATGCCCTTCACCATCATGCCCATTACCCACATGCCCTTTACCCTCATGCCCTTTACCCTCATGCCCTTTACCCTCATGCCCTTTACCCTCCTTGCCACTTACCTTCATGCCCTTTACCCTCATGCCCGTTACACTCCATGCCCTTTACCATGATGCCCTTTACCCTCATGCCCTTTACCCTCATGCCCTTCACCATCATGCCCTTTACCCACATGCCCTTTACCCTCATGCCCTTTATCCTGCATGCCCTTTACCCTCATGCCCTTTACCCTGCATGCCCTTTACCCTCATGCCCTTTACCCTCCTTGCCCTTTACCCTCATGCCCTTTACCCTCTTGCCCCTTACCCTCATGCCCTTTACCCTCCTAGCCCATCACCCTCATGCCCTTTACCCTCATGCCCTTTACGCTCATGCCCTTTACCCTCCATGCCCTTTATCCTCATGCCCCTTACCCTCATGCCCTTTACTCTGCATGCCCTTTACCCTCCTTGCCCTTTACCCTCATGCCCTTTACCCTCATGCCCTTTACCCTCATGCTCTTCACCATCATGCCCTTTACCCACATGCCCTTTACCCTCATGCCCTTTACCCTCATGCCCTTTACCCTCATGCCCTTTACCCTCCTTGCCACTTACCCTCATGCCCTTTACCCTCATGCCCGTTACACTCCATGCCCTTTACCATGATGCCCTTTACCCTCATGCCCTTTACCCTCATGCCCTTCACCATCATGCCCATTACCCACATGCCCTTTACCCTCATGCCCTTTACCCTCATGCCCTTTACCCTCATGCCCTTTACCCTCCTTGCCACTTACCTTCATGCCCTTTACCCTCCATGCCCTTTACCCTCATGCCCTTTACCCTCATGCTCCTTACCCTCATGCCGTTTACCCTCATGCCCTTGACCCTCATGCCCTTCACTCATGCCCTTTACCCTCATGCCCTTTACCATGCATGCCCTATACACTCACATGCCCTTTACACTCCATGACCTTTACCATGATGCCCTTTACCCACATGCCCTTTACCCAGCATGCCCTTTACCCTCCTTGCCCTTTACCCTCATGCCCTTTACCCTCCATGCCCTTTACCCTCATGCCCCTTTACCCTCATGCCCCTTACCCTCATGCCCTTTAGCCTCATGCCCTTTAGCCTTATGCCCTTTACCCTCCATGCCCTTTACCCACATGCCCTTTACCCTCATGCCCTTTACCCTCATGCCCTTTACCCTCATGCCCTTTACCCTCATGCCCTTTACCCTCCATGCCCATTACCCTCCATGCCCTTTACCCTCATGCCCCTTACCCTCATGCCCTTTACCCTCCTGCCCTTTACCCTCATGCTCTTTACCCTCATGCCCTTCACTCATGCCCTTTACCCTCATGCCCTTTACCCTCCATGCCCTTTACCCTCATGCCCTTCAGCCTCATGCCCTTTAGCCTTATGCCCTTTACCCTCCATGCCCTTTACCCTCCATGCCCTTTACCCACATGCCCTTTACCCTCATGCCCTTTACCCTCATGCTCTTTACCCTCATGCCCTTTACCCTCATGCCCTTTTCCCTCCTGCCCTTTACCCTCCTGCCCTTTACCCTCATGCTCTTTACCCTCATGCCCTTCACTCATGCCCTTTACCCTCATGCCCCTTACCCTCATGCCCTTTACCCTCCTGCCCTTTACCCTCATGCTCTTTACCCTCATGCCCTTCACTCATGCCCTTTACCCTCATGCCCTTTACCCTCCATGCCCTTTACTCTCCATGCCCTTTACCCTCCATGCCCTTTACCCACATGCCCTTTACCCTCATGCCCTTTACCCTCTTGCCCCTTACCCTCATGCCCTTTAGCCTCATGCCCTTTAGCCTTATGCCCTTTACCTTCCATGCCCTTTACCCTCCATGCCCTTTACCCACATGCCCTTTACCCTCTTGCCCTTTAGCCTCATGCCCTTTACTCCCATGCCATATACCCTCCATGCCACTTACGCTCATGCCCTTTACCCTCATGCCCGTTACACTCAATGCCCTTTACCCTCATGCCCTTTACCCTCCTTGCCCTTTTCCCTCATGCCCTTTTCCCTCTTCCCCTTTACCCTCATGCCCTTTAGCCTCATGCCCTTTACCCTCCATGCCCTTTACCCTCATGCCCCTTACCCTCATGCCCTTTACCCTCATGCCCTTTACCCTCCATGCCCTATACCCTCATGCCCTTTACAATCCATTCCCTTTACCATGATGCCCTTTACCCTCATGCCCTTCACTCATGCCCTTTACCTTCATGCCCTTTACCCTCCATGCCCTATACCCTCATGCCCTTTACACTCCATGCCCTTTACCATGATGCCCTTTACCCTCATGCCCTTTAACCTTCTTGCCCTTTACCCTCATGCCCTTTACCCTCTTGCCCCTTACCCTCATGCCCTTTACCCACATGCCCTTTACCCTCATGCCCTTTACACTCCATGCCCTTTACCATGATGCCCTTTACCCTCATGCCCTTTATCCTGCATGCCCTTTACCCTCATGCCCTTTACCCTCCATGCCCTTTACCCTCATGCCCTTTACCCTCTTGCCCCTTACCCTCATGCCCTTTACCCTGCATGCCCTTTACCCTCCTTGCCCTTTACCCTCATGCCCTTTTCCCTGCATGCCCTTTACCCTCATGCCCTTTACCCTCCTTGCCCTTTACCCTCATGCCCTTTACCCTCTTGCCCTTTACCCTCTTGCCCCTTACCCTCATGCCCTTTAGGCTCATGCCCTTTACCCTCCATGCCCTTTACCCTCATGCCCCTTACCCTAATGCCCTTTACCCTCATGCCCTTCACCATCATGCCCTTTACCCTCTTGCCCTTTACCCTCTTGCCCCTTACCCTCATGCCCTTTAGGCTCATGCCCTTTACCCTCCATGCCCTTTACCCTCCATGCCCTTTACCCTCATGCCCCTTACCCTAATGCCCTTTACCCTCATGCCCTTCACCATCATGCCCTTTACCCACATGCCCTTTACCCTCATGCCCTTCACTCATGCCCTTTACCTTCATGCCCTTTACCCTCATGCCCTTTACCCTCCTTGCCCTTTACCCTCATGCCCTTTACCCTCCATGCCCTTTACCCACATGCCCTTTACCCTCATGCCCTTTACCCTCATGCCCTTTACCCTCATGCCCTTTACCCTCATGCCCTTTACCCTCCATGCCCTTTACCCTCATGCCCTTCAGCCTCATGCCCTTTAGCCTTATGCCCTTTACCCTCCATGCCCTTTACCCTCCATGCCCTTTACAGACATGCCCTTTACCCTCATGCCCTTTACCCTCATGCTCTTTACCCTCATGCCCTTTACCCTCATGCCCTTTTCCCTCCTGCCCTTTACCCTCCTGCCCTTTACCCTCATGCTCTTTACCCTCATGCCCTTCACTCATGCCCTTTACCCTCATGCCCCTTACCCTCATGCCCTTTACCCTCCTGCCCTTTACCCTCATGCTCTTTACCCTCATGCCCTTCACTCATGCCCTTTACCCTCATGCCCTTTACCCTCCATGCCCTTTACCCACATGCCCTTTACCCTCATGCCCTTTACCCTCTTGCCCCTTACCCTCCATGCCCTTTACCCTCCATGCCCTTTACCCTCATGCCCCTTACCCTAATGCCCTTTACCCTCATGCCCTTCACCATCATGCCCATTACCCTCTTGCCCTTTACCCTCTTGCCCCTTACCCTCATGCCCTTTAGGCTCATGCCCTTTACCCTCCATGCCCTTTACCCTCCATGCCCTTTACCCTCTTGCCCTTTACCCTCTTGCCCCTTACCCTCATGCCCTTTAGGCTCATGCCCTTTACCCTCATGCCCCTTACCCTCATGCCCTTTACCCTCCTGCCCTTTACCCTCATGCTCTTTACCCTCATGCCCTTCACTCATGCCCTTTACCCTCATGCCCTTTACCCTCCATGCCCTTTACTCTCCATGCCCTTTACCCTCCATGCCCTTTACCCACATGCCCTTTACCCTCATGCCCTTTACCCTCTTGCCCCTTACCCTCATGCCCTTTACGCTGCATGCCCTTTACCCTCCTTGCCCTTTACCCTCATGCCCTTTTCCCTGCATGCCCTTTACCCTCATGCCCTTTACCCTCCTTGCCCTTTACCCTCTTGCCCCTTACCCTCATGCCCTTTACCCTGCATGCCCTTTACCCTCATTCCCTATACCCTCCATGCCCTTTACCCTCTTGCCCCTTACCCTCATGCCCTTTAGCCTCATGCTCTTTACCCTCCATGCCCTTTACCCTGCATGCCCTTTACCCTCCTTGCCCTTTACCCTCATGCCCTTTACCCTCATGCCCTTCACTCATGCCCTTTACCTTCATGCCCTTTACCCTCCATGCCCTATACCCTCATGCCCTTTACACTCCATGCCCTTTACCATGATGCCCTTTACCCTCATGCCCTTTAACCTTCTTGCCCTTTACCCTCATGCCCTTTACCCTCTTGCCCCTTACCCTCATGCCCTTTACCCACATGCCCTTTACCCTCATGCCCTTTACACTCCATGCCCTTTACCATGATGCCCTTTACCCTCATGCCCTTTACCCTGCATGCCCTTTACACTCATGCCCTTTACCCTCCATGCCCTTTACCCTCATGCCCTTTACCCTCTTGCCCCTTACCCTCATGCCCTTTACGCTGCATGCCCTTTACCCTCCTTGCCCTTTACCCTCATGCCCTTTTCCCTGCATGCCCTTTACCCTCATGCCCTTTACCCTCCTTGCCCTTTACCCTCATGCCCTTTACCCTCTTGCCCTTTACCCTCTTGCCCCTTACCCTCATGCCCTTTAGGCTCATGCCCTTTACCCTCCATGCCCTTTACCCTCCATGCCCTTTACCCTCATGCCCCTTACCCTAATGCCCTTTACCCTCATGCCCTTCACCATCATGCCCATTACCCTCTTGCCCTTTACCCTCTTGCCCCTTACCCTCATGCCCTTTAGGCTCATGCCCTTTACCCTCCATGCCCTTTACCCTCATGCCCCTTACCCTAATGCCCTTTACCCTCATGCCCTTCACCATCATGCCCTTTACCCACATGCCCTTTACCCTCATGCCCTTCACCCATGCCCTTTACCTTCATGCCCTTTACCCTCCATGCCCTATACCCTCATGCCCTTTACACTCCATGCCCTTTACCATGATGCCCTTTACCCTCATGCCCTTTAACCTTCTTGCCCTTTACCCTCATGCCCTTTACCCTCTTGCCCCTTACCCTCATGCCCTTTACCCACATGCCCTTTACCCTCATGCCCTTTACACTCCATGCCCTTTACCATGATGCCCTTTACCCGCATGCCCTTTACCCTGCATGCCCTTTACCCTCATGCCCTTTACCCTCCATGCCCTTTACCCTCATGCCCTTTACCCTCTTGCCCCTTACCCTCATGCCCTTTACCCTGCATGCCCTTTACCCCCCCTTGCCCTTTACCCTCATGCCCTTTTCCCTGCATGCCCTTTACCCTCATGCCCTTTACCCTCCTTGCCCTTTACCCTCATGCCCTTTACCCTCTTGCCCTTTACCCTCTTGCCCCTTACCCTCATGCCCTTTAGGCTCATGCCCTTTACCCTCTTGCCCCTTACCCTCTTGCCCTTTAGCCTCATGCCCTTTACCCCCATGCCATATACCCTCCATGCCACTTACGCTCATGCCCTTTACCCTCATGCCCGTTACACTCAATGCCCTTTACCCTCATGCCCTTTACCCTCCTTGCCCTTTACCCTCATGCCCTTTTCCCTCTTCCCCTTTACCCTCATGCCCTTTAGCCTCATGCCCTTTACCCTCCATGCCCTTTACCCTCCATGCCCTTTACCCTCCATGCCCTTTACCCTCATGCCCCTTACCCTCATGCCCTTTACCCTCATGCCCTTTACCCTCATGCTCTTTACCCGCATGCCCTTCACTCATGCCCTTTACCCTCATGCCCTTTACCCTCCATGCCCTTTACCCTCCATGCCCTTTACCCTGCATGCCCTTTACCCACATGCCCTTTACCCTCCTTGCCCTTTACCCTCATGCCCTTTACCCTGCATGCCCTTTACCCTCATGCCCTTTACCCTCCTTGCCCTTTACCCTCATGCCCTTTACCCTCTTGCCCCTTACCCTCATGCCCTTTAGCCTCATGCCCTTTACCCTCCTTGCCCTTTACCCTCATGCCCTTTACCTCCTTGCCCCTTACCCTCATGCCCTTTACCCTCCATGCCCTGTACCCTCATGCCCTTTACACTCCATGCCCTTTACCATGATGCCCTTAACCCACATGCCCTTTACCCTCATGCCCTTTACCCTCATGCCCTTTACCCTGCATGCCCTTTACCCTCATGCCCTATACCCTCCATGCCACTTACCCTCATGCCCTTTACCCTCATGCCCGTTACACTCCATGCCCTTTACCATGATGCCCTTTACCCTCATGCCCTTTACCCACATGCCCTTTACCCTCATGCCCTTTACCCTCTTGCCCCTTACCCTCATGCCCTTTAGCCTCATGCCCTTTAGCCTTATGCCCTTTACCCTCCATGCCCTTTACCCTGCATGCCCTTTACCCTCATGCCCTTTACCCTCCATGCCCTTTACCCTCGTGCCCTTTACCCTCTTGCCCCTTACCCTCATGCCCTTTACCCTGCATGCCCTTTACCCCCCTTGCCCTTTACCCTCATGCCCTTTTCCCTGCATGCCCTTTACCCTCATGCCCTTTACCCTCCTTGCCCTTTACCCTCATGCCCTTTACCCTCTTGCCCTTTACCCTCTTGCCCCTTACCCTCATGCCCTTTAGGCTCATGCCCTTTACCCTCCATGCCCTTTACCCTCCATGCCCTTTACCCTCATGCCCCTTACCCTAATGCCCTTTACCCTCATGCCCTTCACCATCATGCCCTTTACCCACATGCCCTTTACCCTCATGCCCTTTACCCTGCATGCCCTTTACCCTCATGCCCTTTACCCTCATGCCCTTTACCCTGCATGCCCTTTACCCTCCTTGCCCTTTACCCTCATGCCCTTTAACCTTCTTGCCCTTTACCCTCATGCCCTTTACCCTCATGCAATTTACACTCCATGCCCTTTACCATGATGCCCTTTACCCTCATGCCCTTTACCCTGCATGCCCTTTACCCTCATGCCCTTTACCCTCCATGTCCTTTACCCTCATGCCCTTTACCCTCTTGCCCCTTACCATAATGCCCTTTACCCTCATGCCCTTTACCCTGCATGCCCTTTACCCTCATTCCCTATACCCTCCATGCCCTTTACCCTCTTGCCCCTTACCCTCATGCCCTTTAGCCTCATGCTCTTTACCCTCCATGCCCTTTACCCTGCATGCCCTTTACCCTCCTTGCCCTTTACCCTCATGCCCTTTACCCTCATGCCCTTCACTCATGCCCTTTACCTTCATGCCCTTTACCCTCCATGCCCTATACCCTCATGCCCTTTACACTCCATGCCCTTTACCATGATGCCCTTTACCCTCATGCCCTTTAACCTTCTTGCCCTTTACCCTCATGCCCTTTACCCTCTTGCCCCTTACCCTCATGCCCTTTACCCACATGCCCTTTACCCTCATGCCCTTTACACTCCATGCCCTTTACCCACATGCCCTTTACCCTCATGCACTTTACCCTCCTTGCCCTTTACCCTCATGCCCTATACCCTCATGCCCTTTACCCTCCATGCCCTTTACCCTCATGCCCCTTACCCTCATGCCCTTTACCCTGCATGCCCTTTACCCTCCTTGCCCTTTACCCTCATGCCCTTTACCCTCATGCCCTTCACCATCATGCCCTTTACCCACATGCCCTTTACCCTCATGCCCTTTACCCTCATGCCCTTTACCCTCCTTGCCACTTACCTTCATGCCCATTACCCTCATGCCCGTTACACTCCATGCCCTTTACCATGATGCCCTTTACCCTCATGCCCTTTACCCTCATGCCCTTCACCATCATGCCCTTTACCCACATGCCCTTTACCCTCATGCCCTTTATCCTGCATGCCCTTTACCCTCATGCCCTTTACCCTGCATGCCCTTTACCCTCATGCCCTTTACCCTCCTTGCCCTTTACCCTCATGCCCTTTACCCTCTTGCCCCTTACCCTCATGCCCTTTACCCTCCTAGCCCTTCACCCTCATGCCCTTTACCCTCATGCCCTTTACGCTCATGCCCTTTACCCTCCATGCCCTTTACCCTCATGCCCCTTACCCTCATGCCCTTTACTCTGCATGCCCTTTACCCTCCTTGCCCTTTACCCTCATGCCCTTTACCCTCATGCCCTTTACCCTCATGCCCTTCACCATCATGCCCTTTACCCACATGCCCTTTACCCTCATGCCCTTTACCCTCATGCCCTTTACCCTCCTTGCCACTTACCCTCATGCCCTTCACCCTCATGCTCGTTACACTCCATGCCCTTTACCATGATGCCCTTTACCCTCATGCCCTTTACCCTCATGCCCTTCACCATCATGCCCTTTACCCTCATGCCCTTTACCCTCGTTGCCCTTTACCCTCATGCCCTTTACCCTCTTGCCCCTTACCCTCATGCCCTTTACCCTCCTAGCCCTTCACCCTCATGCCCTTTACCCTCATGCCCTTTACGCTCATGCCCTTTACCCTCATGCCCTTTACCCTCCTTGCCCTTTACCCTCATGCCCTTTACCCTCTTGCCCTTTACCCTCATGCCCTTTACCCTCATGCCCTTCACCATCATGCCCTTTACCCACATGCCCTTTACCCTCCATGCCCTTTACCCTCATGCCCTCTACCCTCATGCCCTTCACCATCATGCCCTGTACCATCATGCACTTTACCCTCATGCCCTTCACCATCATGCCCTTTAGCCTCATGCCCTTTAGCCTCATGCCCTTTACCCTCCATGCCCTTTACCCTCCATGCCCTTTACCCTGCTTGCCCTTTACCCTCCTTGCCCTTTACCCTCATGCCCTTTACCCAAATGCCCTTTACCCTCATGCCCTTTACACTCCATGCCCTTTACCATGATGCCCTTTACCCTCATGCCCTTTACCCTGCATGCCCTTTACCCTCCTTGCCCTTTACCCTCATGCCCTTTACCCTCATGCCCTTTACACTCCATGCCCTTTACCATGATGCCCTTTACCCTCATGCCCTTTAACCTTCTTGCCCTTTACCCTCATGCCCTTTACCCTCATGCCCCTTACCCTCATGCCCTTTACCCACATGCCCTTTACCCTCATGCCCTTTACACTCCATGCCCTTTACCATGATGCCCTTTACCCTCATGCCCTTTACCCTGCATGCCCTTTACCCTCATGCCCTTTACCCTCCATGCCCTTTACCCTCATGCCCTTTACCCTCTTGCCCCTTACCATAATGCCCTTTACCCCCATGCCTTTTACCCTCATGCCCTTTACCCTCATGCCCTTCACTCATGCCCTTCACCATCATGCCCTTTACCCGCATGCCCTTTACCCTCATGCCCTTTACCCTGCATGCCCTTTACCCTCATGCCCTTTACACTCCATGCCCTTTACCATGATGCCCTTTACCCTCATGCCCTTTACCCTGCATGCCCTTTACCCTCATGCCCTTTACCCTCCATGCCCTTTACCCTCATGCCCTTTACCCACATGCCCTTTACCCTCATGCCCTTTACACTCCATGCCCTTTACCATGATGCCCTTTACCCTCATGCCCTTTACCCTGCATGCCCTTTACCCTCATGCCCTTTACCCTCCATGCCCTTTACCCTCATGCCCTTTACCCACATGCCCTTTACCCTCATGCCCTTTACACTCCATGCCCTTTACCCTCCATGCCCTTTACCCTCATGCCCCTTACCCTCATGCCCTTTACCCTCATGCCCTTTACCCTCATGCCCTTTACCCTCATGCCCTTTACCCAAATGCCCTTTACCCTCATGCCCTTTACCCTCCATGCCCTATACCCTCATGCCCTTTACAATCCATGCCCTTTACCATGATGCCCTTTACCCTCATGCCCTTTAACCTTCTTGCCCTTTACCCTCATGCCCTTTACCCTCTTGCCCCTTACCCTCATGCCCTTTACCCACATGCCCTTTACCCTCATGCCCTTTACACTCCATGCTCTTTACCATGATGCCCTTTACCCTCATGCCCTTTACCCTGCATGCCCTTTACCCTCATGCCCTTTACCCTCCATGTCCTTTACCCTCATGCCCTTTACCCTCTTGCCCCTTACCATAATGCCCTTTACCCTCATGCCCTTTATCCTGCATGCCCTTTACCCTCATTCCCTATACCCTCCATGCCCTTTACCCTCTTGCCCCTTACCCTCATGCCCTTTACCCTCATGCCCTTTACCCTCCATGCCCTTTACCCTCATGCCCCTAACCCTCATGCCCTTTACCCTGCATGCCCTTTACCCTCCTTGCCCTTTACCCTCATGCCCTTTACCCTCATGCCCTTCACTCATGCCCTTTATCTTCATGCCCTTTACCCTCCATGCCCTATACCCTCATGCCCTTTACACTCCATGCCCTTTACCATGATGCCCTTTACCCTCATGCCCTTTAACCTTCTTGCCCTTTACCCTCATGCCCTTTACCCTCTTGCCCCTTACCCTCATGCCCTTTACCCACATGCCCTTTACCCTCATGCCCTTTACACTCCATGCCCTTTACCATGATGCCCTTTACCCTCATGCCCTTTACCCTGCATGCCCTTTACCCTCATGCCCTTTACCCTCCATGCCCTTTACCCTCATGCCCTTTACCCTCTTGCCCCTTACCCTCATGCCCTTTACCCTGCATGCCCTTTACCCTCCTTGCCCTTTACCCTCATGCCCTTTTCCCTGCATGCCCTTTACCCTCATGCCCTTTACCCTCCTTGCCCTTTACCCTCATGCCCTTTACCCTCTTGCCCTTTACCCTCTTGCCCCTTACCCTCATGCCCTTTAGGCTCATGCCCTTTACCCTCCATGCCCTTTACCCTCCATGCCCTTTACCCTCATGCCCCTTACCCTAATGCCCTTTACCCTCATGCCCTTCACCATCATGCCCTTTACCCTCTTGCCCTTTACCCTCTTGCCCCTTACCCTCATGCCCTTTAGGCTCATGCCCTTTACCCTCCATGCCCTTTACCCTCCATGCCCTTTACCCTCATGCCCCTTACCCTAATGCCCTTTACCCTCATGCCCTTCACCATCATGCCCTTTACCCACATGCCCTTTACCCTCATGCCCTTCACCCATGCCCTTTACCTTCATGCCCTTTACCCTCATGCCCTTTACCCTCCTTGCCCTTTACCCTCATGCCCTTTACCCTCTTGCCCTTTACCCTCTTGCCCCTTACCCTCATGCCCTTTAGGCTCATGCCCTTTACCCTCCATGCCCTTTACCCTCCATGCCCTTTACCCTCATGCCCCTTACCCTAATGCCCTTTACCATCATGCCCTTCACCATCATGCCCTTTACCCACATGCCCTTTACCCTCATGCCCTTTACCCTGCATGCCCTTTACCCTCATGCCCTTTACCCTCATGCCCTTTACCCTGCATGCCCTTTACCCTCCTTGCCCTTTACCCTCATGCCCTTTAACCTTCTTGCCCTTTACCCTCATGCCCTTTACCCTCTTGCCCCTTACCCTCATGCCCTTTACCCACATGCCCTTTACCCTCATGCCCTTTACCCACATGCCCTTTACCCTCATGCCCTTTACACTCCATGCCCTTTACCATGATTCCCTTTACCCTCATGCCCTTTACCCTGCATGCCCTTTACCCTCATGCCCTTTACCCTCCATGCCCTTTACCCTCATGCCCTTTACCCTCTTGCCCCTTACCCTCATGCCCTTTACCCCCATGCCTTTTACCCTCATGCCCTTTACCCTCATGCCCTTCACTCATGCCCTTCACCATCATGCCCTTTACCCACATGCCCTTTACCCACATGCCCTTTACCCTGCATGCCCTTTACCCTCATTCCCTATACCCTCCATGACCTTTACCCTCTTGCCCTTTACCCTCATGCCCTTTACCCTCCATGCCCTTTTCCCTCCATGCCCTTTACCCTCATGCCCCTTACCCTCATGCCCTTTACCCTCCTGCCCTATACCCTCATGCTCTTTACCCTCATGCCCTTCACTCATGCCCTTTACCCTCATGCCCTTTACCCTCCATGCCCTATACCCTCATGCCCTTTACACTCCATGCCATTTACCATGATGCCCTTTACCCTCATGCCCTTTACCCTCATGCCCTTCACCATCATGCCCTTTACCCACATGCCCTGTACCCTCATGCCCTGTACCATCATGCCCTTTACCCTCATGCCCTTTACCCTCATGCCCTGTACCATCATGCCCTTTACCCTCATGCCCTTCACCATCATGCCCTTTAGCCTCATGCCCTTTTCCCTCCATGCCCGTTACCCTCATGCCCTTTACCCTCATGCCCTTTACCCTCATGCCCTTTACCCTCATGCCCTTCACCATCATGCCCTTCACCCACATGCCCTTTACCCTTCATGCCCTTTACCCACATGCCCTTTACCCTCTTGCCCCTTACCCTCTTGCCCTTTAGCCTCATGCCCTTTACCCCCATGCCATATACCCTCCATGCCACTTACGCTCATGCCCTTTACTCTCATGCCCGTTACACTCAATGCCCTTTACCCTCATGCCCTTTACCCTCCTTGCCCTTTACCCTCATGCCCTTTTCCCTCTTCCCCTTTACCCTCATGCCCTTTAGCCTCATGCCCTTTACCCTCCATGCCCTTTACCCTCCATGCCCTTTACCCTCTTGCCCCTTACCCTCATGCCCTTTAGCCTCATGCCCTTTAGCCTCATGCCCTTTACCCTCCATTCCCCTTTACCCTCTTGCCCCTTACCCTCATGCCCTTTGCCCTCATGCCCCTTACCCTCATGCCCTTTAGCCTCATGCCCTTTACCCACATGCCCTTTACCCTCATGCCCTTTACCCTCATGCCCTTCACTCATGCCCTTTACCCTCATGCCCTTTACCCTCCATGCCCTATACCCTCATGCCCTTCACTCATGCCCTTCACCATCATGCCCTTTACCCACATGCCCTTTACCCACATGCCCTTTACCCTGCATGCCCTTTACCCTCATTCCCTATACCCTCCGTGACCTTTACCCTCTTGCCCTTTACCCTCATGCCCTTTACCCTCCATGCCCTTTTCCCTCCATGCCCTTTACCCTCATGCCCCTTACCCTCATGCCCTTTACCCTCCTGCCCTATACCCTCATGCTCTTTACCCTCATGCCCTTCACTCATGCCCTTTACCCTCATGCCCTTTACCCTCCATGCCCTATACCCTCATGCCCTTTACACTCCATGCCATTTACCATGATGCCCTTTACCCTCATGCCCTTTACCCTCATGCCCTTCACCATCATGCCCTTTACCCACATGCCCTGTACCCTCATGCCCTGTACCATCATGCCCTTTACCCTCATGCCCTTTACCCTCATGCCCTGTACCATCATGCCCTTTACCCTCATGCCCTTCACCATCATGCCCTTTAGCCTCATGCCCTTTTCCCTCCATGCCCGTTACCCTCATGCCCTTTACCCTCATGCCCTTTACCCTCATGCCCTTTACCCTCATGCCCTTCACCATCATGCCCTTCACCCACATGCCCTTTACCCTTCATGCCCTTTACCCACATGCCCTTTACCCTCTTGCCCCTTACCCTCTTGCCCTTTAGCCTCATGCCCTTTACCCCCATGCCATATACCCTCCATGCCACTTACGCTCATGCCCTTTACTCTCATGCCCGTTACACTCAATGCCCTTTACCCTCATGCCCTTTACCCTCCTTGCCCTTTACCCTCATGCCCTTTTCCCTCTTCCCCTTTACCCTCATGCCCTTTAGCCTCATGCCCTTTACCCTCCATGCCCTTTACCCTCCATGCCCTTTACCCTCTTGCCCCTTACCCTCATGCCCTTTAGCCTCATGCCCTTTAGCCTCATGCCCTTTACCCTCCATTCCCCTTTACCCTCTTGCCCCTTACCCTCATGCCCTTTGCCCTCATGCCCCTTACCCTCATGCCCTTTAGCCTCATGCCCTTTACCCACATGCCCTTTACCCTCATGCCCTTTACCCTCATGCCCTTCACTCATGCCCTTTACCCTCATGCCCTTTACCCTCCATGCCCTATACCCTCATGCCCTGTAAACTCCATGCCCTTTACCATGATGCCCTTTACCCTCATGCCCTTTACCCTCATGCTCTTTACCCTCATGCCCTTTACCCTCATGCCCTTTTCCCTCCATGCCCTTTACCCTCCATGCCCTTTACCCTCCTTGCCCTTTACCCTCATGCCCTTTACCCTCTTGCCCCTTACCCTCATGCCCTTTAGCCTCATGCCCTTTAGCCTCATGCCCTTTACCCTCATGCCCTTTACCCTCATGCCCTTTACCCTCTAGGCCCTTACCCTCATGCCCTTTACCCTCCTGCCCTTTACCCTCATGCCCTTTACCCTCATGCCCTTCACTCATGCCCTTTACCCTCCATGCCCTTTACCCTGCATGCCCTTTACCCTCATGCCCTTTACCCTCCTTGCCCTTTACCCTCATGCCCTTTACCCTCTAGGCCCTTACCCTCATGCCCTTTACCCTCCTGCCCTTTACCCTCATGCTCTTTACCCTCATGCCCTTCACTCATGCCCTTTACCCTCATGCCCTTTACCCTCCATGCCCTTTACCCTCATGCCCTTTAGCCTCATGCCCTTTAGCCTTATGCCCTTTACCCTCCATGCCCTTTACCCTCCATGCCCTTTACCCACATGCCCTTTACCCTCATGCCCTTTACCCTCATGCTCTTTACCCTCATGCCCTTTACCCTCATGCCCTTTTCCCTCCTGCCCTTTACCCTCCTGCCCTATACCCTCATGCTCTTTACCCTCATGCCCTTCACTCATGCCCTTTACCCTCATGCCCTTTACCCTCCATGCCCTATACCCTCATGCCCTTTACACTCCATGCCATTTACCATGATGCCCTTTACCCTCATGCCCTTTACCCTCATGCCCTTCACCATCATGCCCTTTACCCACATGCCCTGTACCCTCATGCCCTGTACCATCATGCCCTTTACCCTCATGCCCTTTACCCTCATGCCCTGTACCATCATGCCCTTTACCCTCATGCCCTTCACCATCATGCCCTTTAGCCTCATGCCCTTTTCCCTCCATGCCCGTTACCCTCATGCCCTTTACCCTCATGCCCTTTACCCTCATGCCCTTTACCCTCATGCCCTTCACCATCATGCCCTTCACCCACATGCCCTTTACCCTTCATGCCCTTTACCCACATGCCCTTTACCCTCTTGCCCCTTACCCTCTTGCCCTTTAGCCTCATGCCCTTTACCCCCATGCCATATACCCTCCATGCCACTTACGCTCATGCCCTTTACTCTCATGCCCGTTACACTCAATGCCCTTTACCCTCATGCCCTTTACCCTCCTTGCCCTTTACCCTCATGCCCTTTTCCCTCTTCCCCTTTACCCTCATGCCCTTTAGCCTCATGCCCTTTACCCTCCATGCCCTTTACCCTCCATGCCCTTTACCCTCTTGCCCCTTACCCTCATGCCCTTTAGCCTCATGCCCTTTAGCCTCATGCCCTTTACCCTCCATTCCCCTTTACCCTCTTGCCCCTTACCCTCATGCCCTTTGCCCTCATGCCCCTTACCCTCATGCCCTTTAGCCTCATGCCCTTTACCCACATGCCCTTTACCCTCATGCCCTTTACCCTCATGCCCTTCACTCATGCCCTTTACCCTCATGCCCTTTACCCTCCATGCCCTATACCCTCATGCCCTGTAAACTCCATGCCCTTTACCATGATGCCCTTTACCCTCATGCCCTTTACCCTCATGCTCTTTACCCTCATGCCCTTTACCCTCATGCCCTTTTCCCTCCATGCCCTTTACCCTCCATGCCCTTTACCCTCCTTGCCCTTTACCCTCATGCCCTTTACCCTCTTGCCCCTTACCCTCATGCCCTTTAGCCTCATGCCCTTTAGCCTCATGCCCTTTACCCTCATGCCCTTTACCCTCATGCCCTTTACCCTCTAGGCCCTTACCCTCATGCCCTTTACCCTCCTGCCCTTTACCCTCATGCTCTTTACCCTCATGCCCTTCACTCATGCCCTTTACCCTCCATGCCCTTTACCCTGCATGCCCTTTACCCTCATGCCCTTTACCCTCCTTGCCCTTTACCCTCATGCCCTTTACCCTCATGCCCTTACCCTCATGCCCTTTACCCTCCTTGCCCTTTACCCTCATGCCCTTTAACCTTCTTGCCCTTTACCCTCATGCCCTTTACCCTCTTGCCCCTTACCCTCATGCCCTTTACCCACATGCCCTTTACCCTCATGCCCTTTACCCACATGCCCTTTACCCTCATGCCCTTTACACTCCATGCCCTTTACCATGATTCCCTTTACCCTCATGCCCTTTACCCTGCATGCCCTTTACCCTCATGCCCTTTACCCTCCATGCCCTTTACCCTCATGCCCTTTACCCTCTTGCCCCTTACCCTCATGCCCTTTACCCCCATGCCTTTTACCCTCATGCCCTTTACCCTCATGCCCTTCACTCATGCCCTTCACCATCATGCCCTTTACCCACATGCCCTTTACCCACATGCCCTTTACCCTGCATGCCCTTTACCCTCATTCCCTATACCCTCCATGACCTTTACCCTCTTGCCCTTTACCCTCATGCCCTTTACCCTCCATGCCCTTTTCCCTCCATGCCCTTTACCCTCATGCCCCTTACCCTCATGCCCTTTACCCTCCTGCCCTATACCCTCATGCTCTTTACCCTCATGCCCTTCACTCATGCCCTTTACCCTCATGCCCTTTACCCTCCATGCCCTATACCCTCATGCCCTTTACACTCCATGCCATTTACCATGATGCCCTTTACCCTCATGCCCTTTACCCTCATGCCCTTCACCATCATGCCCTTTACCCACATGCCCTGTACCCTCATGCCCTGTACCATCATGCCCTTTACCCTCATGCCCTTTACCCTCATGCCCTGTACCATCATGCCCTTTACCCTCATGCCCTTCACCATCATGCCCTTTAGCCTCATGCCCTTTTCCCTCCATGCCCGTTACTCTCATGCCCTTTACCCTCATGCCCTTTACCCTCATGCCCTTTACCCTCATGCCCTTCACCATCATGCCCTTCACCCACATGCCCTTTACCCTTCATGCCCTTTACCCACATGCCCTTTACCCTCTTGCCCCTTACCCTCTTGCCCTTTAGCCTCATGCCCTTTACCCCCATGCCATATACCCTCCATGCCACTTACGCTCATGCCCTTTACTCTCATGCCCGTTACACTCAATGCCCTTTACCCTCATGCCCTTTACCCTCCTTGCCCTTTACCCTCATGCCCTTTACCCACATGCCCTTTACCCTCATGCCCTTTACCCTGCATGCCCTTTACCCTCATTCCCTATACCCTCCATGCCCTTTACCCTCTTGCCCCTTACCCTCATGCCCTGTAGCCTCATGCCCTTTTCCCTCATGCCCTTTTCCCTCTTCCCCTTTACCCTCATGCCCTTTAGCCTCATGCCCTTTACCCTCATGCCCTTTACCCTCCTTGCCCTTTACCCTCATGCCCTTTACCCTCTTGCCCCTTACCCTCATGCCCTTTACCCTCCTAGCCCATCACCCTCATGCCCTTTACCCTCATGCCCTTTACGCTCATGCCCTTTACCCTCCATGCCCTTTATCCTCATGCCCCTTACCCTCATGCCCTTTACTCTGCATGCCCTTTACCCTCCTTGCCCTTTACCCTCATGCCCTTTACCCTCATGCCCTTTACCCTCATGCTCTTCACCATCATGCCCTTTACCCACATGCCCTTTACCCTCATGCCCTTTACCCTCATGCCCTTTACCCTCATGCCCTTTACCCTCCTTGCCACTTACCCTCATGCCCTTTACCCTCATGCCCGTTACACTCCATGCCCTTTACCATGATGCCCTTTACCCTCATGCCCTTTACCCTCATGCCCTTCACCATCATGCCCTTTACCCTCATGCCCTTTACCCTCCTTGCCCTTTACCCTCATGCCCTTTACCCTCTTGCCCCTTACCCTCATGCCCTTTACCCTCATGCCCTTCACCATCATGCCCTTTACCCTCATGCCCTTTACCCTCCTTGCCCTTTACCCTCCATGCCCTTTACCCTCATGCCCTTTACCCTCATGCTCCTTACCCTCATGCCGTTTACCCTCATGCCCTTGACCCTCATGCCCTTCACTCATGCCCTTTACCCTCATGCCCTTTACCATGCATGCCCTATACACTCACATGCCCTTTACACTCCATGACCTTTACCATGATGCCCTTTACCCACATGCCCTTTACCCAGCATGCCCTTTACCCTCCTTGCCCTTTACCCTCATGCCCTTTACCCTCCATGCCCTTTACCCTCATGCCCCTTTACCCTCATGCCCCTTACCCTCATGCCCTTTAGCCTCATGCCCTTTAGCCTTATGCCCTTTACCCTCCATGCCCTTTACCCACATGCCCTTTACCCTCATGCCCTTTACCCTCATGCCCTTTACCCTCATGCCCTTTACCCTCATGCCGTTTACCCTCCATGCCCATTACCCTCCATGCCCTTTACCCTCATGCCCCTTACCCTCATGCCCTTTACCCTCCTGCCCTTTACCCTCATGCTCTTTACCCTCATGCCCTTCACTCATGCCCTTTACCCTCATGCCCTTTACCCTCCATGCCCTTTACCCTCATGCCCTTCAGCCTCATGCCCTTTAGCCTTATGCCCTTTACCCTCCATGCCCTTTACCCTCCATGCCCTTTACCCACATGCCCTTTACCCTCATGCCCTTTACCCTCATGCCCTTTACCCTCATGCCCTTTACCCTCATGCCCTTTTCCCTCCTGCCCTTTACCCTCCTGCCCTTTACCCTCATGCTCTTTACCCTCATGCCCTTCACTCATGCCCTTTACCCTCATGCCCCTTACCCTCATGCCCTTTACCCTCCTGCCCTTTACCCTCATGCTCTTTACCCTCATGCCCTTCACTCATGCCCTTTACCCTCATGCCCTTTACCCTCCATGCCCTTTACTCTCCATGCCCTTTACCCTCCATGCCCTTTACCCACATGCCCTTTACCCTCATGCCCTTTACCCTCTTGCCCCTTACCCTCATGCCCTTTAGCCTCATGCCCTTTAGCCTTATGCCCTTTACCCTCCATGCCCTTTACCCTCCATGCCCTTTACCCACATGCCCTTTACCCTCTTGCCCTTTAGCCTCATGCCCTTTACTCCCATGCCATATACCCTCCATGCCACTTACGCTCATGCCCTTTACCCTCATGCCCGTTACACTCAATGCCCTTTACCCTCATGCCCTTTACCCTCCTTGCCCTTTTCCCTCATGCCCTTTTCCCTCTTCCCCTTTACCCTCATGCCCTTTAGCCTCATGCCCTTTACCCTCCATGCCCTTTACCCTCATGCCCCTTACCCTCATGCCCTTTACCCTCATGCCCTTTACCCTCCATGCCCTATACCCTCATGCCCTTTACAATCCATGCCCTTTACCATGATGCCCTTTACCCTCATGCCCTTCACTCATGCCCTTTACCTTCATGCCCTTTACCCTCCATGCCCTATACCCTCATGCCCTTTACACTCCATGCCCTTTACCATGATGCCCTTTACCCTCATGCCCTTTAACCTTCTTGCCCTTTACCCTCATGCCCTTTACCCTCTTGCCCCTTACCCTCATGCCCTTTACCCACATGCCCTTTACCCTCATGCCCTTTACACTCCATGCCCTTTACCATGATGCCCTTTACCCTCATGCCCTTTACCCTGCATGCCCTTTACCCTCATGCCCTTTACCCTCCATGCCCTTTACCCTCATGCCCTTTACCCTCTTGCCCCTTACCCTCATGCCCTTTACCCTGCATGCCCTTTACCCTCCTTGCCCTTTACCCTCATGCCCTTTTCCCTTCATGCCCTTTACCCTCATGCCCTTTACCCTCCTTGCCCTTTACCCTCATGCCCTTTACCCTCTTGCCCTTTACCCTCTTGCCCCTTACCCTCATGCCCTTTAGGCTCATGCCCTTTACCCTCCATGCCCTTTACCCTCCATGCCCTTTACCCTCATGCCCCTTACCCTAATGCCCTTTACCCTCATGCCCTTCACCATCATGCCCTTTACCCTCTTGCCCTTTACCCTCTTGCCCCTTACCCTCATGCCCTTTAGGCTCATGCCCTTTACCCTCCATGCCCTTTACCCTCCATGCCCTTTACCCTCATGCCCCTTACCCTAATGCCCTTTACCCTCATGCCCTTCACCATCATGCCCTTTACCCACATGCCCTTTACCCTCATGCCCTTCACTCATGCCCTTTACCTTCATGCCCTTTACCCTCATGCCCTTTACCCTCCTTGCCCTTTACCCTCATGCCCTTTACCCTCCATGCCCTTTACCCACATGCCCTTTACCCTCATGCCCTTTACCCTCATGCCCTTTACCCTCATGCCCTTTACCCTCATGCCCTTTACCCTCCATGCCCTTTACCCTCATGCCCTTCAGCCTCATGCCCTTTAGCCTTATGCCCTTTACCCTCCATGCCCTTTACCCTCCATGCCCTTTACAGACATGCCCTTTACCCTCATGCCCTTTACCCTCATGCTCTTTACCCTCATGCCCTTTACCCTCATGCCCTTTTCCCTCCTGCCCTTTACCCTCCTGCCCTTTACCCTCATGCTCTTTACCCTCATGCCCTTCACTCATGCCCTTTACCCTCATGCCCCTTACCCTCATGCCCTTTACCCTCCTGCCCTTTACCCTCATGCTCTTTACCCTCATGCCCTTCACTCATGCCCTTTACCCTCATGCCCTTTACCCTCCATGCCCTTTACCCACATGCCCTTTACCCTCATGCCCTTTACCCTCTTGCCCCTTACCCTCCATGCCCTTTACCCTCCATGCCCTTTACCCTCATGCCCCTTACCCTAATGCCCTTTACCCTCATGCCCTTCACCATCATGCCCATTACCCTCTTGCCCTTTACCCTCTTGCCCCTTACCCTCATGCCCTTTAGGCTCATGCCCTTTACCCTCCATGCCCTTTACCCTCCATGCCCTTTACCCTCTTGCCCTTTACCCTCTTGCCCCTTACCCTCATGCCCTTTAGGCTCATGCCCTTTACCCTCATGCCCCTTACCCTCATGCCCTTTACCCTCCTGCCCTTTACCCTCATGCTCTTTACCCTCATGCCCTTCACTCATGCCCTTTACCCTCATGCCCTTTACCCTCCATGCCCTTTACTCTCCATGCCCTTTACCCTCCATGCCCTTTACCCACATGCCCTTTACCCTCATGCCCTTTACCCTCTTGCCCCTTACCATAATGCCCTTTACCCTCATGCCCTTTACCCTGCATGCCCTTTACCCTCATTCCCTATACCCTCCATGCCCTTTACCCTCTTGCCCCTTACCCTCATGCCCTTTAGCCTCATGCTCTTTACCCTCCATGCCCTTTACCCTGCATGCCCTTTACCCTCCTTGCCCTTTACCCTCATGCCCTTTACCCTCATGCCCTTCACTCATGCCCTTTACCTTCATGCCCTTTACCCTCCATGCCCTATACCCTCATGCCCTTTACACTCCATGCCCTTTACCATGATGCCCTTTACCCTCATGCCCTTTAACCTTCTTGCCCTTTACCCTCATGCCCTTTACCCTCTTGCCCCTTACCCTCATGCCCTTTACCCACATGCCCTTTACCCTCATGCCCTTTACACTCCATGCCCTTTACCATGATGCCCTTTACCCTCATGCCCTTTACCCTGCATGCCCTTTACCCTCATGCCCTTTACCCTCCATGCCCTTTACCCTCATGCCCTTTACCCTCTTGCCCCTTACCCTCATGCCCTTTACGCTGCATGCCCTTTACCCTCCTTGCCCTTTACCCTCATGCCCTTTTCCCTGCATGCCCTTTACCCTCATGCCCTTTACCCTCCTTGCCCTTTACCCTCATGCCCTTTACCCTCTTGCCCTTTACCCTCTTGCCCCTTACCCTCATGCCCTTTAGGCTCATGCCCTTTACCCTCCATGCCCTTTACCCTCCATGCCCTTTACCCTCATGCCCCTTACCCTAATGCCCTTTACCCTCATGCCCTTCACCATCATGCCCATTACCCTCTTGCCCTTTACCCTCTTGCCCCTTACCCTCATGCCCTTTAGGCTCATGCCCTTTACCCTCCATGCCCTTTACCCTCCATGCCCTTTACCCTCATGCCCCTTACCCTAATGCCCTTTACCCTCATGCCCTTCACCATCATGCCCTTTACCCACATGCCCTTTACCCTCATGCCCTTCACTCATGCCCTTTACCTTCATGCCCTTTACCCTCCATGCCCTATACCCTCATGCCCTTTTCCCTGCATGCCCTTTACCCTCATGCCCTTTACCCTCCTTGCCCTTTACCCTCATGCCCTTTACCCTCTTGCCCTTTACCCTCTTGCCCCTTACCCTCATGCCCTTTAGGCTCATGCCCTTTACCCTCCATGCCCTTTACCCTCCATGCCCTTTACCCTCATGCCCCTTACCCTAATGCCCTTTACCCTCATGCCCTTCACCATCATGCCCATTACCCTCTTGCCCTTTACCCTCTTGCCCCTTACCCTCATGCCCTTTAGGCTCATGCCCTTTACCCTCCATGCCCTTTACCCTCCATGCCCTTTACCCTCTTGCCCTTTACCCTCTTGCCCCTTACCCTCATGCCCTTTAGGCTCATGCCCTTTACCCTCATGCCCCTTACCCTCATGCCCTTTACCCTCCTGCCCTTTACCCTCATGCTCTTTACCCTCATGCCCTTCACTCATGCCCTTTACCCTCATGCCCTTTACCCTCCATGCCCTTTACTCTCCATGCCCTTTACCCTCCATGCCCTTTACCCACATGCCCTTTACCCTCATGCCCTTTACCCTCTTGCCCCTTACCATAATGCCCTTTACCCTCATGCCCTTTACCCTGCATGCCCTTTACCCTCATTCCCTATACCCTCCATGCCCTTTACCCTCTTGCCCCTTACCCTCATGCCCTTTAGCCTCATGCTCTTTACCCTCCATGCCCTTTACCCTGCATGCCCTTTACCCTCCTTGCCCTTTACCCTCATGCCCTTTACCCTCATGCCCTTCACTCATGCCCTTTACCTTCATGCCCTTTACCCTCCATGCCCTATACCCTCATGCCCTTTACACTCCATGCCCTTTACCATGATGCCCTTTACCCTCATGCCCTTTAACCTTCTTGCCCTTTACCCTCATGCCCTTTACCCTCTTGCCCCTTACCCTCATGCCCTTTACCCACATGCCCTTTACCCTCATGCCCTTTACACTCCATGCCCTTTACCATGATGCCCTTTACCCTCATGCCCTTTACCCTGCATGCCCTTTACCCTCATGCCCTTTACCCTCCATGCCCTTTACCCTCATGCCCTTTACCCTCTTGCCCCTTACCCTCATGCCCTTTACGCTGCATGCCCTTTACCCTCCTTGCCCTTTACCCTCATGCCCTTTTCCCTGCATGCCCTTTACCCTCATGCCCTTTACCCTCCTTGCCCTTTACCCTCATGCCCTTTACCCTCTTGCCCTTTACCCTCTTGCCCCTTACCCTCATGCCCTTTAGGCTCATGCCCTTTACCCTCCATGCCCTTTACCCTCCATGCCCTTTACCCTCATGCCCCTTACCCTAATGCCCTTTACCCTCATGCCCTTCACCATCATGCCCATTACCCTCTTGCCCTTTACCCTCTTGCCCCTTACCCTCATGCCCTTTAGGCTCATGCCCTTTACCCTCCATGCCCTTTACCCTCCATGCCCTTTACCCTCATGCCCCTTACCCTAATGCCCTTTACCCTCATGCCCTTCACCATCATGCCCTTTACCCACATGCCCTTTACCCTCATGCCCTTCACTCATGCCCTTTACCTTCATGCCCTTTACCCTCCATGCCCTATACCCTCATGCCCTTTTCCCTGCATGCCCTTTACCCTCATGCCCTTTACCCTCCTTGCCCTTTACCCTCATGCCCTTTACCCTCTTGCCCTTTACCCTCTTGCCCCTTACCCTCATGCCCTTTAGGCTCATGCCCTTTACCCTCCATGCCCTTTACCCTCCATGCCCTTTACCCTCATGCCCCTTACCCTAATGCCCTTTACCCTCATGCCCTTCACCATCATGCCCATTACCCTCTTGCCCTTTACCCTCTTGCCCCTTACCCTCATGCCCTTTAGGCTCATGCCCTTTACCCTCCATGCCCTTTACCCTCCATGCCCTTTACCCTCATGCCCCTTACCCTAATGCCCTTTACCCTCATGCCCTTCACCATCATGCCCTTTACCCACATGCCCTTTACCCTCATGCCCTTCACTCATGCCCTTTACCTTCATGCCCTTTACCCTCCATGCCCTATACCCTCATGCCCTTTACACTCCATGCCCTTTACCATGATGCCCTTTACCCTCATGCCCTTTAACCTTCTTGCCCTTTACCCTCATGCCCTTTACCCTCTTGCCCCTTACCCTCATGCCCTTTACCCACATGCCCTTTACCCTCATGCCCTTTACACTCCATGCCCTTTACCATGATGCCCTTTACCCTCATGCCCTTTACCCTGCATGCCCTTTACCCTCATGCCCTTTACCCTCCATGCCCTTTACCCTCATGCCCTTTACCCTCTTGCCCCTTACCCTCATGCCCTTTACCCTGCATGCCCTTTACCCCCCTTGCCCTTTACCCTCATGCCCTTTTCCCTGCATGCCCTTTACCCTCATGCCCTTTACCCTCCTTGCCCTTTACCCTCATGCCCTTTACCCTCTTGCCCTTTACCCTCTTGCCCCTTACCCTCATGCCCTTTAGGCTCATGCCCTTTACCCTCTTGCCCCTTACCCTCTTGCCCTTTAGCCTCATGCCCTTTACCCCCATGCCATATACCCTCCATGCCACTTACGCTCATGCCCTTTACCCTCATGCCCGTTACACTCAATGCCCTTTACCCTCATGCCCTTTACCCTCCTTGCCCTTTACCCTCATGCCCTTTTCCCTCTTCCCCTTTACCCTCATGCCCTTTAGCCTCATGCCCTTTACCCTCCATGCCCTTTACCCTCCATGCCCTTTACCCTCCATGCCCTTTACCCTCATGCCCCTTACCCTCATGCCCTTTACCCTCCTGCCCTTTACCCTCATGCTCTTTACCCGCATGCCCTTCACTCATGCCCTTTACCCTCATGCCCTTTACCCTCCATGCCCTTTACCCTCCATGCCCTTTACCCTGCATGCCCTTTACCCACATGCCCTTTACCCTCCTTGCCCTTTACCCTCATGCCCTTTACCCTGCATGCCCTTTACCCTCATGCCCTTTACCCTCCTTGCCCTTTACCCTCATGCCCTTTACCCTCTTGCCCCTTACCCTCATGCCCTTTAGCCTCATGCCCTTTACCCTCCTTGCCCTTTACCCTCATGCCCTTTACCTCCTTGCCCCTTACCCTCATGCCCTTTACCCTCCATGCCCTGTACCCTCATGCCCTTTACACTCCATGCCCTTTACCATGATGCCCTTAACCCACATGCCCTTTACCCTCATGCCCTTTACCCTCATGCCCTTCACCCTGCATGCCCTTTACCCTCATGCCCTATACCCTCCATGCCACTTACCCTCATGCCCTTTACCCTCATGCCCGTTACACTCCATGCCCTTTACCATGATGCCCTTTACCCTCATGCCCTTTACCCACATGCCCTTTACCCTCATGCCCTTTACCCTCTTGCCCCTTACCCTCATGCCCTTTAGCCTCATGCCCTTTAGCCTTATGCCCTTTACCTTCCATGCCCTTTACCCTGCATGCCCTTTACCCTCATGCCCTTTACCCTCCATGCCCTTTACCCTCGTGCCCTTTACCCTCTTGCCCCTTACCCTCATGCCCTTTACCCTGCATGCCCTTTACCCCCCTTGCCCTTTACCCTCATGCCCTTTTCCCTGCATGCCCTTTACCCTCATGCCCTTTACCCTCCTTGCCCTTTACCCTCATGCCCTTTACCCTCTTGCCCTTTACCCTCTTGCCCCTTACCCTCATGCCCTTTAGGCTCATGCCCTTTACCCTCCATGCCCTTTACCCTCCATGCCCTTTACCCTCATGCCCCTTACCCTAATGCCCTTTACCCTCATGCCCTTCACCATCATGCCCTTTACCCACATGCCCTTTACCCTCATGCCCTTTACCCTGCATGCCCTTTACCCTCATGCCCTTTACCCTCATGCCCTTTACCCTGCATGCCCTTTACCCTCCTTGCCCTTTACCCTCATGCCCTTTAACCTTCTTGCCCTTTACCCTCATGCCCTTTACCCTCATGCAATTTACACTCCATGCCCTTTACCATGATGCCCTTTACCCTCATGCCCTTTACCCTGCATGCCCTTTACCCTCATGCCCTTTACCCTCCATGTCCTTTACCCTCATGCCCTTTACCCTCTTGCCCCTTACCATAATGCCCTTTACCCTCATGCCCTTTACCCTGCATGCCCTTTACCCTCATTCCCTATACCCTCCATGCCCTTTACCCTCTTGCCCCTTACCCTCATGCCCTTTAGCCTCATGCTCTTTACCCTCCATGCCCTTTACCCTGCATGCCCTTTACCCTCCTTGCCCTTTACCCTCATGCCCTTTACCCTCATGCCCTTCACTCATGCCCTTTACCTTCATGCCCTTTACCCTCCATGCCCTATACCCTCATGCCCTTTACACTCCATGCCCTTTACCATGATGCCCTTTACCCTCATGCCCTTTAACCTTCTTGCCCTTTACCCTCATGCCCTTTACCCTCTTGCCCCTTACCCTCATGCCCTTTACCCACATGCCCTTTACCCTCATGCCCTTTACACTCCATGCCCTTTACCCACATGCCCCTTACCCTCATGCCCTTTACCCTCCTAGCCCTTCACCCTCATGCCCTTTACCCTCATGCCCTTTACGCTCATGCCCTTTACCCTCCATGCCCTTTACCCTCATGCCCCTTACCCTCATGCCCTTTACTCTGCATGCCCTTTACCCTCCTTGCCCTTTACCCTCATGCCCTTTACCCTCATGCCCTTTACCCTCATGCCCTTCACCATCATGCCCTTTACCCTCATGCCCTTTACCCTCATGCCCTTCACCATCATGCCCTTTACCCTCATGCCCTTTACCCTCGTTGCCCTTTACCCTCATGCCCTTTACCCTCTTGCCCCTTACCCTCATGCCCTTTACCCTCCTAGCCCTTCACCCTCATGCCCTTTACCCTCATGCCCTTTACGCTCATGCCCTTTACCCTCATGCCCTTTACCCTCCTTGCCCTTTACCCTCATGCCCTTTACCCTCTTGCCCTTTACCCTCATGCCCTTTACCCTCATGCCCTTCACCATCATGCCCTTTACCCACATGCCCTATACCCTCCATGCCCTTTACCCTCATGCCCTCTACCCTCATGCCCTTCACCATCATGCCCTGTACCATCATGCACTTTACCCTCATGCCCTTCACCATCATGCCCTTTAGCCTCATGCCCTTTAGCCTCATGCCCTTTACCCTCCATGCCCTTTACCCTCCATGCCCTTTACCCTGCTTGCCCTTTACCCTCCTTGCCCTTTACCCTCATGCCCTTTACCCAAATGCCCTTTACCCTCATGCCCTTTACACTCCATGCCCTTTACCATGATGCCCTTTACCCTCATGCCCTTTACCCTGCATGCCCTTTACCCTCCTTGCCCTTTACCCTCATGCCCTTTACCCTCATGCCCTTTACACTCCATGCCCTTTACCATGATGCCCTTTACCCTCATGCCCTTTAACCTTCTTGCCCTTTACCCTCATGCCCTTTACCCTCATGCCCCTTACCCTCATGCCCTTTACCCACATGCCCTTTACCCTCATGCCCTTTACACTCCATGCCCTTTACCATGATGCCCTTTACCCTCATGCCCTTTACCCTGCATGCCCTTTACCCTCATGCCCTTTACCCTCCATGCCCTTTACCCTCATGCCCTTTACCCTCTTGCCCCTTACCATAATGCCCTTTACCCCCATGCCTTTTACCCTCATGCCCTTTACCCTCATGCCCTTCACTCATGCCCTTCACCATCATGCCCTTTACCCACATGCCCTTTACCCTCATGCCCTTTACCCTGCATGCCCTTTACCCTCATGCCCTTTACACTCCATGCCCTTTACCATGATGCCCTTTACCCTCATGCCCTTTACCCTGCATGCCCTTTACCCTCATGCCCTTTACCCTCCATGCCCTTTACCCTCATGCCCTTTACCCACATGCCCTTTACCCTCATGCCCTTTACACTCCATGCCCTTTACCATGATGCCCTTTACCCTCATGCCCTTTACCCTGCATGCCCTTTACCCTCATGCCCTTTACCCTCCATGCCCTTTACCCTCATGCCCTTTACCCACATGCCCTTTACCCTCATGCCCTTTACACTCCATGCCCTTTACCCTCCATGCCCTTTACCCTCATGCCCCTTACCCTCATGCCCTTTACCCTCCTGCCCTTTACCCTCATGCCCTTTACCCTCATGCCCTTTACCCAAATGCCCTTTACCCTCATGCCCTTTACCCTCCATGCCCTATACCCTCATGCCCTTTACAATCCATGCCCTTTACCATGATGCCCTTTACCCTCATGCCCTTTAACCTTCTTGCCCTTTACCCTCATGCCCTTTACCCTCTTGCCCCTTACCCTCATGCCCTTTACCCACATGCCCTTTACCCTCATGCCCTTTACACTCCATGCTCTTTACCATGATGCCCTTTACCCTCATGCCCTTTACCCTGCATGCCCTTTACCCTCATGCCCTTTACCCTCCATGTCCTTTACCCTCATGCCCTTTACCCTCTTGCCCCTTACCATAATGCCCTTTACCCTCATGCCCTTTATCCTGCATGCCCTTTACCCTCATTCCCTATACCCTCCATGCCCTTTACCCTCTTGCCCCTTACCCTCATGCCCTTTAGCCTCATGCTCTTTACCCTCCATGCCCTTTACCCTCATGCCCCTAACCCTCATGCCCTTTACCCTGCATGCCCTTTACCCTCCTTGCCCTTTACCCTCATGCCCTTTACCCTCATGCCCTTCACTCATGCCCTTTATCTTCATGCCCTTTACCCTCCATGCCCTATACCCTCATGCCCTTTACACTCCATGCCCTTTACCATGATGCCCTTTACCCTCATGCCCTTTAACCTTCTTGCCCTTTACCCTCATGCCCTTTACCCTCTTGCCCCTTACCCTCATGCCCTTTACCCACATGCCCTTTACCCTCATGCCCTTTACACTCCATGCCCTTTACCATGATGCCCTTTACCCTCATGCCCTTTACCCTGCATGCCCTTTACCCTCATGCCCTTTACCCTCCATGCCCTTTACCCTCATGCCCTTTACCCTCTTGCCCCTTACCCTCATGCCCTTTACCCTGCATGCCCTTTACCCTCCTTGCCCTTTACCCTCATGCCCTTTTCCCTGCATGCCCTTTACCCTCATGCCCTTTACCCTCCTTGCCCTTTACCCTCATGCCCTTTACCCTCTTGCCCTTTACCCTCTTGCCCCTTACCCTCATGCCCTTTAGGCTCATGCCCTTTACCCTCCATGCCCTTTACCCTCCATGCCCTTTACCCTCATGCCCCTTACCCTAATGCCCTTTACCCTCATGCCCTTCACCATCATGCCCTTTACCCTCTTGCCCTTTACCCTCTTGCCCCTTACCCTCATGCCCTTTAGGCTCATGCCCTTTACCCTCCATGCCCTTTACCCTCCATGCCCTTTACCCTCATGCCCCTTACCCTAATGCCCTTTACCCTCATGCCCTTCACCATCATGCCCTTTACCCACATGCCCTTTACCCTCATGCCCTTCACTCATGCCCTTTACCTTCATGCCCTTTACCCTCATGCCCTTTACCCTCCTTGCCCTTTACCCTCATGCCCTTTACCCTCTTGCCCTTTACCCTCTTGCCCCTTACCCTCATGCCCTTTAGGCTCATGCCCTTTACCCTCCATGCCCTTTACCCTCCATGCCCTTTACCCTCATGCCCCTTACCCTAATGCCCTTTACCCTCATGCCCTTCACCATCATGCCCTTTACCCACATGCCCTTTACCCTCATGCCCTTTACCCTGCATGCCCTTTACCCTCATGCCCTTTACCCTCATGCCCTTTACCCTGCATGCCCTTTACCCTCCTTGCCCTTTACCCTCATGCCCTTTAACCTTCTTGCCCTTTACCCTCATGCCCTTTACCCTCTTGCCCCTTACCCTCATGCCCTTTACCCACATGCCCTTTACCCTCATGCCCTTTACCCACATGCCCTTTACCCTCATGCCCTTTACACTCCATGCCCTTTACCATGATTCCCTTTACCCTCATGCCCTTTACCCTGCATGCCCTTTACCCTCATGCCCTTTACCCTCCATGCCCTTTACCCTCATGCCCTTTACCCTCTTGCCCCTTACCCTCATGCCCTTTACCCCCATGCCTTTTACCCTCATGCCCTTTACCCTCATGCCCTTCACTCATGCCCTTCACCATCATGCCCTTTACCCACATGCCCTTTACCCTGCATGCCCTTTACCCTCATTCCCTATACCCTCCATGACCTTTACCCTCTTGCCCTTTACCCTCATGCCCTTTACCCTCCATGCCCTTTTCCCTCCATGCCCTTTACCCTCATGCCCCTTACCCTCATGCCCTTTACCTTCCTGCCCTATACCCTCATGTTCTTTACCCTCATGCCCTTCACTCATGCCCTTTACCCTCATGCCCTTTACCCACATGCCCTTTACCCACATGCCCTTTACCCTGCATGCCCTTTACCCTCATTCCCTATACCCTCCATGACCTTTACCCTCTTGCCCTTTACCCTCATGCCCTTTACCCTCCATGCCCTTTTCCCTCCATGCCCTTTACCCTCATGCCCCTTACCCTCATGCCCTTTACCCTCCTGCCCTATACCCTCATGCTCTTTACCCTCATGCCCTTCACTCATGCCCTTTACCCTCATGCCCTTTACCCTCCATGCCCTATACCCTCATGCCCTTTACACTCCATGCCATTTACCATGATGCCCTTTACCCTCATGCCCTTTACCCTCATGCCCTTCACCATCATGCCCTTTACCCACATGCCCTGTACCCTCATGCCCTGTACCATCATGCCCTTTACCCTCATGCCCTTTACCCTCATGCCCTGTACCATCATGCCCTTTACCCTCATGCCCTTCACCATCATGCCCTTTAGCCTCATGCCCTTTTCCCTCCATGCCCGTTACCCTCATGCCCTTTACCCTCATGCCCTTTACCCTCATGCCCTTCACCATCATGCCCTTCACCCACATGCCCTTTACCCTTCATGCCCTTTACCCACATGCCCTTTACCCTCTTGCCCCTTACCCTCTTGCCCTTTAGCCTCATGCCCTTTACCCCCATGCCATATACCCTCCATGCCACTTACGCTCATGCCCTTTACTCTCATGCCCGTTACACTCAATGCCCTTTACCCTCATGCCCTTTACCCTCCTTGCCCTTTACCCTCATGCCCTTTTCCCTCTTCCCCTTTACCCTCATGCCCTTTAGCCTCATGCCCTTCACCCTCCATGCCCTTTACCCTCCATGCCCTTTACCCTCTTGCCCCTTACCCTCATGCCCTTTAGCCTCATGCCCTTTAGCCTCATGCCCTTTACCCTCCATTCCCCTTTACCCTCTTGCCCCTTACCCTCATGCCCTTTGCCCTCATGCCCCTTACCCTCATGCCCTTTAGCCTCATGCCCTTTACCCACATGCCCTTTACCCTCATGCCCTTTACCCTCATGCCCTTCACTCATGCCCTTTACCCTCATGCCCTTTACCCTCCATGCCCTATACCCTCATGCCCTGTAAACTCCATGCCCTTTACCATGATGCCCTTTACCCTCATGCCCTTTACCCTCATGCTCTTTACCCTCATGCCCTTTACCCTCATGCCCTTTTCCCTCCATGCCCTTTACCCTCCATGCCCTTTACCCTCCTTGCCCTTTACCCTCATGCCCTTTACCCTCTTGCCCCTTACCCTCATGCCCTTTAGCCTCATGCCCTTTAGCCTCATGCCCTTTACCCTCATGCCCTTTACCCTCATGCCCTTTACCCTCTAGGCCCTTACCCTCATGCCCTTTACCCTCCTGCCCTTTACCCTCATGCTCTTTACCCTCATGCCCTTCACTCATGCCCTTTACCCTCCATGCCCTTTACCCTGCATGCCCTTTACCCTCATGCCCTTTACCCTCCTTGCCCTTTACCCTCATGCCCTTTACCCTCATGCCCTTACCCTCATGCCCTTTACCCTCCTTGCCCTTTACCCTCATGCCCTTTAACCTTCTTGCCCTTTACCCTCATGCCCTTTACCCTCTTGCCCCTTACCCTCATGCCCTTTACCCACATGCCCTTTACCCTCATGCCCTTTACCCACATGCCCTTTACCCTCATGCCCTTTACACTCCATGCCCTTTACCATGATTCCCTTTACCCTCATGCCCTTTACCCTGCATGCCCTTTACCCTCATGCCCTTTACCCTCCATGCCCTTTACCCTCATGCCCTTTACCCTCTTGCCCCTTACCCTCATGCCCTTTACCCCCATGCCTTTTACCCTCATGCCCTTTACCCTCATGCCCTTCACTCATGCCCTTCACCATCATGCCCTTTACCCACATGCCCTTTACCCACATGCCCTTTACCCTGCATGCCCTTTACCCTCATTCCCTATACCCTCCGTGACCTTTACCCTCTTGCCCTTTACCCTCATGCCCTTTACCCTCCATGCCCTTTTCCCTCCATGCCCTTTACCCTCATGCCCCTTACCCTCATGCCCTTTACCCTCCTGCCCTATACCCTCATGCTCTTTACCCTCATGCCCTTCACTCATGCCCTTTACCCTCATGCCCTTTACCCTCCATGCCCTATACCCTCATGCCCTTTACACTCCATGCCATTTACCATGATGCCCTTTACCCTCATGCCCTTTACCCTCATGCCCTTCACCATCATGCCCTTTACCCACATGCCCTGTACCCTCATGCCCTGTACCATCATGCCCTTTACCCTCATGCCCTTTACCCTCATGCCCTGTACCATCATGCCCTTTACCCTCATGCCCTTCACCATCATGCCCTTTAGCCTCATGCCCTTTTCCCTCCATGCCCGTTACCCTCATGCCCTTTACCCTCATGCCCTTTACCCTCATGCCCTTTACCCTCATGCCCTTCACCATCATGCCCTTCACCCACATGCCCTTTACCCTTCATGCCCTTTACCCACATGCCCTTTACCCTCTTGCCCCTTACCCTCTTGCCCTTTAGCCTCATGCCCTTTACCCCCATGCCATATACCCTCCATGCCACTTACGCTCATGCCCTTTACTCTCATGCCCGTTACACTCAATGCCCTTTACCCTCATGCCCTTTACCCTCCTTGCCCTTTACCCTCATGCCCTTTTCCCTCTTCCCCTTTACCCTCATGCCCTTTAGCCTCATGCCCTTTACCCTCCATGCCCTTTACCCTCCATGCCCTTTACCCTCTTGCCCCTTACCCTCATGCCCTTTAGCCTCATGCCCTTTAGCCTCATGCCCTTTACCCTCCATTCCCCTTTACCCTCTTGCCCCTTACCCTCATGCCCTTTGCCCTCATGCCCCTTACCCTCATGCCCTTTAGCCTCATGCCCTTTACCCACATGCCCTTTACCCTCATGCCCTTTACCCTCATGCCCTTCACTCATGCCCTTTACCCTCATGCCCTTTACCCTCCATGCCCTATACCCTCATGCCCTGTAAACTCCATGCCCTTTACCATGATGCCCTTTACCCTCATGCCCTTTACCCTCATGCTCTTTACCCTCATGCCCTTTACCCTCATGCCCTTTTCCCTCCATGCCCTTTACCCTCCATGCCCTTTACCCTCCTTGCCCTTTACCCTCATGCCCTTTAGCCTCATGCCCTTTAGCCTCTTGCCCCTTACCCTCATGCCCTTTAGCCTCATGCCCTTTAGCCTCATGCCCTTTACCCTCCATTCCCCTTTACCCTCTTGCCCCTTACCCTCATGCCCTTTGCCCTCATGCCCCTTACCCTCATGCCCTTTAGCCTCATGCCCTTTACCCACATGCCCTTTACCCTCATGCCCTTTACCCTCATGCCCTTCACTCATGCCCTTTACCCTCATGCCCTTTACCCTCCATGCCCTATACCCTCATGCCCTGTAAACTCCATGCCCTTTACCATGATGCCCTTTACCCTCATGCCCTTTACCCTCATGCTCTTTACCCTCATGCCCTTTACCCTCATGCCCTTTTCCCTCCATGCCCTTTACCCTCCATGCCCTTTACCCTCCTTGCCCTTTACCCTCATGCCCTTTACCCTCTTGCCCCTTACCCTCATGCCCTTTAGCCTCATGCCCTTTAGCCTCATGCCCTTTACCCTCATGCCCTTTACCCTCTAGGCCCTTACCCTCATGCCCTTTACCCTCCTGCCCTTTACCCTCATGCTCTTTACCCTCATGCCCTTCACTCATGCCCTTTACCCTCATGCCCTTTACCCTCCATGCCCTATACCCTCATGCCCTTTACACTCCATGCCATTTACCATGATGCCCTTTACCCTCATGCCCTTTACCCTCATGCCCTTCACCATCATGCCCTTTACCCACATGCCCTGTACCCTCATGCCCTGTACCATCATGCCCTTTACCCTCATGCCCTTTACCCTCATGCCCTGTACCATCATGCCCTTTACCCTCATGCCCTTCACCATCATGCCCTTTAGCCTCATGCCCTTTTCCCTCCATGCCCGTTACTCTCATGCCCTTTACCCTCATGCCCTTTACCCTCATGCCCTTTACCCTCATGCCCTTCACCATCATGCCCTTCACCCACATGCCCTTTACCCTTCATGCCCTTTACCCACATGCCCTTTACCCTCTTGCCCCTTACCCTCTTGCCCTTTAGCCTCATGCCCTTTACCCCCATGCCATATACCCTCCATGCCACTTACGCTCATGCCCTTTACTCTCATGCCCTTTACCCTCATGCCCTTTACCCTCATGCTCTTTACCCTCATGCCCTTTACCCTCATGCCCTTTTCCCTCCTGCCCTTTACCCTCCTGCCCTTTACCCTCATGCTCTTTACCCTCATGCCCTTCACTCATGCCCTTTACCCTCATGCCCTTTACCCTCCATGCCCTATACCCTCATGCCCTTTACACTCCATGCCATTTACCATGATGCCCTTTACCCTCATGCCCTTTACCCTCATGCCCTTCACTCATGCCCTTTACCCTCATGCCCTTTACCCTCCATGCCCTATACCCTCATGCCCTGTAAACTCCATGCCCTTTACCATGATGCCCTTTACCCTCATGCCCTTTACCCTCATGCTCTTTACCCTCATGCCCTTTACCCTCATGCCCTTTTCCCTCCATGCCCTTTACCCTCCATGCCCTTTACCCTCCTTGCCCTTTACCCTCATGCCCTTTACCCTCTTGCCCCTTACCCTCATGCCCTTTAGCCTCATGCCCTTTAGCCTCATGCCCTTTACCCTCATGCCCTTTACCCTCATGCCCTTTACCCTCTAGGCCCTTACCCTCATGCCCTTTACCCTCCTGCCCTTTACCCTCATGCTCTTTACCCTCATGCCCTTCACTCATGCCCTTTACCCTCCATGCCCTTTACCCTGCATGCCCTTTACCCTCATGCCCTTTACCCTCCTTGCCCTTTACCCTCATGCCCTTTACCCTCTAGGCCCTTACCCTCATGCCCTTTACCCTCCTGCCCTTTACCCTCATGCTCTTTACCCTCATGCCCTTCACTCATGCCCTTTACCCTCATGCCCTTTACCCTCCATGCCCTTTACCCTCATGCCCTTTAGCCTCATGCCCTTTAGCCTTATGCCCTTTACCCTCCATGCCCTTTACCCTCCATGCCCTTTACCCACATGCCCTTTACCCTCATGCCCTTTACCCTCATGCTCTTTACCCTCATGCCCTTTACCCTCATGCCCTTTTCCCTCCTGCCCTTTACCCTCCTGCCCTTTACCCTCATGCTCTTTACCCTCATGCCCTTCACTCATGCCCTTTACCCTCATGCCCCTTACCCTCATGCCCTTTACCCTCCTGCCCTTTACCCTCATGCTCTTTACCCTAATGCCCTTCACTCATGCCCTTTACCCTCATGCCCTTTACCCTCCATGCCCTTTACTCTCCATGCCCTTTACCCTCCATGCCCTTTACCCACATGCCCTTTACCCTCATGCCCTTTACCCTCTTGCCCCTTACCCTCATGCCCTTTAGCCTCATGCCCTTTAGCCTTATGCCCTTTACCTTCCATGCCCTTTACCCTGCATGCCCTTTACCCTCATGCCCTTTACCCTCCATGCCCTTTACCCTCATGCCCTTTACCCTCTTGCCCCTTACCCTCATGCCCTTTACCCTGCATGCCCTTTACCCCCCTTGCCCTTTACCCTCATGCCCTTTTCCCTGCATGCCCTTTACCCTCATGCCCTTTACCCTCCTTGCCCTTTACCCTCATGCCCTTTACCCTCTTGCCCTTTACCCTCTTGCCCCTTACCCTCATGCCCTTTAGGCTCATGCCCTTTACCCTCCATGCCCTTTACCCTCCATGCCCTTTACCCTCATGCCCCTTACCCTAATGCCCTTTACCCTCATGCCCTTCACCATCATGCCCTTTACCCACATGCCCTTTACCCTCATGCCCTTTACCCTGCATGCCCTTTACCCTCATGCCCTTTACCCTCATGCCCTTTACCCTGCATGCCCTTTACCCTCCTTGCCCTTTACCCTCATGCCCTTTAACCTTCTTGCCCTTTACCCTCATGCCCTTTACCCTCATGCAATTTACACTCCATGCCCTTTACCATGATGCCCTTTACCCTCATGCCCTTTACCCTGCATGCCCTTTACCCTCATGCCCTTTACCCTCCATGTCCTTTACCCTCATGCCCTTTACCCTCTTGCCCCTTACCATAATGCCCTTTACCCTCATGCCCTTTACCCTGCATGCCCTTTACCCTCATTCCCTATACCCTCCATGCCCTTTACCCTCTTGCCCCTTACCCTCATGCCCTTTAGCCTCATGCTCTTTACCCTCCATGCCCTTTACCCTGCATGCCCTTTACCCTCCTTGCCCTTTACCCTCATGCCCTTTACCCTCATGCCCTTCACTCATGCCCTTTACCTTCATGCCCTTTACCCTCCATGCCCTATACCCTCATGCCCTTTACACTCCATGCCCTTTACCATGATGCCCTTTACCCTCATGCCCTTTAACCTTCTTGCCCTTTACCCTTATGCCCTTTACCCTCTTGCCCCTTACCCTCATGCCCTTTACCCACATGCCCTTTACCCTCATGCCCTTTACACTCCATGCCCTTTACCATGATGCCCTTTACCCTCATGCCCTTTACCCTGCATGCCCTTTACCCTCATGCCCTTTACCCTCCATGCCCTTTACCCTCATGCCCTTTACCCTCTTGCCCCTTACCCTCATGCCCTTTACGCTGCATGCCCTTTACCCTCCTTGCCCTTTACCCTCATGCCCTTTTCCCTGCATGCCCTTTACCCTCATGCCCTTTACCCTCCTTGCCCTTTACCCTCATGCCCTTTACCCTCTTGCCCTTTACCCTCTTGCCCCTTACCCTCATGCCCTTTAGGCTCATGCCCTTTACCCTCCATGCCCTTTACCCTCCATGCCCTTTACCCTCATGCCCCTTACCCTAATGCCCTTTACCCTCATGCCCTTCACCATCATGCCCATTACCCTCTTGCCCTTTACCCTCTTGCCCTTTACCCTCCATGCCCTTTACCCTCATGCCCCTTACCCTAATGCCCTTTACCCTCATGCCCTTCACCATCATGCCCTTTACCCACATGCCCTTTACCCTCATGCCCTTCACTCATGCCCTTTACCTTCATGCCCTTTACCCTCCATGCCCTATACCCTCATGCCCTTTACACTCCATGCCCTTTACCATGATGCCCTTTACCCTCATGCCCTTTAACCTTCTTGCCCTTTACCCTCATGCCCTTTACCCTCTTGCCCCTTACCCTCATGCCCTTTACCCACATGCCCTTTACCCTCATGCCCTTTACACTCCATGCCCTTTACCATGATGCCCTTTACCCTCATGCCCTTTACCCTGCATGCCCTTTACCCTCATGCCCTTTACCCTCCATGCCCTTTACCCTCATGCCCTTTACCCTCTTGCCCCTTACCCTCATGCCCTTTACCCTGCATGCCCTTTACCCTCATGCCCTTTACCCTCTTGCCCTTTACCCTCTTGCCCCTTACCCTCATGCCCTTTAGGCTCATGCCCTTTACCCTCTTGCCCCTTACCCTCTTGCCCTTTAGCCTCATGCCCTTTACCCCCATGCCATATACCCTCCATGCCACTTACGCTCATGCCCTTTACCCTCATGCCCGTTACACTCAATGCCCTTTACCCTCATGCCCTTTACCCTCCTTGCCCTTTACCCTCATGCCCTTTTCCCTCTTCCCCTTTACCCTCATGCCCTTCAGCCTCATGCCCTTTACCCTCCATGCCCTTTACCCTCCATGCCCTTTACCCTCATGCCCCTTACCCTCATGCCCTTTACCCTCCTGCCCTTTACCCTCATGCTCTTTACCCGCATGCCCTTCACTCATGCCCTTTACCCTCATGCCCTTTACCCTCCATGCCCTTTACCCTCCATGCCCTTTACCCTGCATGCCCTTTACCCACATGCCCTTTACCCTCCTTGCCCTTTACCCTCATGCCCTTTACCCTGCATGCCCTTTACCCTCATGCCCTTTACCCTCCTTGCCCTTTACCCTCATGCCCTTTACCCTCTTGCCCCTTACCCTCATGCCCTTTAGCCTCATGCCCTTTACCCTCCTTGCCCTTTACCCTCATGCCCTTTACCTCCTTGCCCCTTACCCTCATGCCCTTTACCCTCCATGCCCTGTACCCTCATGCCCTTTACACTCCATGCCCTTTACCATGATGCCCTTAACCCACATGCCCTTTACCCTCATGCCCTTTACCCTGCATGCCCTTTACCCTCATGCCCTTTACCCTCATGCCCTTTACCCTGCATGCCCTTTACCCTCATGCCCTTTACCCTCATGCCCGTTACACTCCATGCCCTTTACCATGATGCCCTTTACCCTCCATGCCCTTTACCCTCCATGCCCTTTACCCTGCATGCCCTTTACCCACATGCCCTTTACCCTCCTTGCCCTTTACCCTCATGCCCTTTACCCTGCATGCCCTTTACCCTCATGCCCTTTACCCTCCTTGCCCTTTACCCTCATGCCCTTTACCCTCTTGCCCCTTACCCTCATGCCCTTTAGCCTCATGCCCTTTACCCTCCTTGCCCTTTACCCTCATGCCCTTTACCTCCTTGCCCCTTACCCTCATGCCCTTTACCCTCCATGCCCTGTACCCTCATGCCCTTTACACTCCATGCCCTTTACCATGATGCCCTTAACCCACATGCCCTTTACCCTCATGCCCTTTACCCTGCATGCCCTTTACCCTCATGCCCTTTACCCTCATGCCCTTTACCCTGCATGCCCTTTACCCTCATGCCCTTTACCCTCATGCCCGTTACACTCCATGCCCTTTACCATGATGCCCTTTACCCTCATGCCCTTTACCCACATGCCCTTTACCCTCATGCCCTTTACCCTCTTGCCCCTTACCCTCATGCCCTTTAGCCTCATGCCCTTTAGCCTTATGCCCTTTACCTTCCATGCCCTTTACCCTGCATGCCCTTTACCCTCATGCCCTTTACCCTCCATGCCCTTTACCCTCATGCCCTTTACCCTCTTGCCCCTTACCCTCATGCCCTTTACCCTGCATGCCCTTTACCCCCCTTGCCCTTTACCCTCATGCCCTTTAACCTTCTTGCCCTTTACCCTCATGCCCTTTACCCTCATGCAATTTACACTCCATGCCCTTTACCATGATGCCCTTTACCCTCTTGCCCTTTACCCTCTTGCCCCTTACCCTCATGCCCTTTAGGCTCATGCCCTTTACCCTCCATGCCCTTTACCCTCCATGCCCTTTACCCTCATGCCCCTTACCCTAATGCCCTTTACCCTCATGCCCTTCACCATCATGCCCTTTACCCACATGCCCTTTACCCTCATGCCCTTTACCCTGCATGCCCTTTACCCTCATGCCCTTTACCCTCATGCCCTTTACCCTGCATGCCCTTTACCCTCCTTGCCCTTTACCCTCATGCCCTTTAACCTTCTTGCCCTTTACCCTCATGCAATTTACACTCCATGCCCTTTACCATGATGCCCTTTACCCTCATGCCCTTTACCCTGCATGCCCTTTACCCTCATGCCCTTTACCCTCCATGTCCTTTACCCTCATGCCCTTTACCCTCTTGCCCCTTACCATAATGCCCTTTACCCTCATGCCCTTTACCCTGCATGCCCTTTACCCTCATTCCCTATACCCTCCATGCCCTTTACCCTCTTGCCCCTTACCCTCATGCCCTTTAGCCTCATGCTCTTTACCCTCCATGCCCTTTACCCTGCATGCCCTTTACCCTCCTTGCCCTTTACCCTCATGCCCTTTACCCTCATGCCCTTCACTCATGCCCTTTACCTTCATGCCCTTTACCCTCCATGCCCTATACCCTCATGCCCTTCACTCATGCCCTTTACCTTCATGCCCTTTACCCTCCATGCCCTATACCCTCATGCCCTTTACACTCCATGCCCTTTACCATGATGCCCTTTACCCTCATGCCCTTTAACCTTCTTGCCCTTTACCCTCATGCCCTTTACCCTCTTGCCCCTTACCCTCATGCCCTTTACCCACATGCCCTTTACCCTCATGCCCTTTACACTCCATGCCCTTTACCATGATGCCCTTTACCCTCATGCCCTTTACCCTGCATGCCCTTTACCCTCATGCCCTTTACCCTCCATGCCCTTTACCCTCATGCCCTTTACCCTCTTGCCCCTTACCCTCATGCCCTTTACGCTGCATGCCCTTTACCCTCCTTGCCCTTTACCCTCATGCCCTTTTCCCTGCATGCCCTTTACCCTCATGCCCTTTACCCTCCTTGCCCTTTACCCTCATGCCCTTTACCCTCTTGCCCTTTACCCTCTTGCCCCTTACCCTCATGCCCTTTAGGCTCATGCCCTTTACCCTCCATGCCCTTTACCCTCCATGCCCTTTACCCTCATGCCCCTTACCCTAATGCCCTTTACCCTCATGCCCTTCACCATCATGCCCATTACCCTCTTGCCCTTTACCCTCTTGCCCCTTACCCTCATGCCCTTTAGGCTCATGCCCTTTACCCTCCATGCCCTTTACCCTCCATGCCCTTTACCCTCATGCCCCTTACCCTAATGCCCTTTACCCTCATGCCCTTCACCATCATGCCCTTTACCCACATGCCCTTTACCCTCATGCCCTTCACTCATGCCCTTTACCTTCATGCCCTTTACCCTCCATGCCCTATACCCTCATGCCCTTTACACTCCATGCCCTTTACCATGATGCCCTTTACCCTCATGCCCTTTAACCTTCTTGCCCTTTACCCTCATGCCCTTTACCCTCTTGCCCCTTACCCTCATGCCCTTTACCCACATGCCCTTTACCCTCATGCCCTTTACACTCCATGCCCTTTACCATGATGCCCTTTACCCTCATGCCCTTTACCCTGCATGCCCTTTACCCTCATGCCCTTTACCCTCCATGCCCTTTACCCTCATGCCCTTTACCCTCTTGCCCCTTACCCTCATGCCCTTTACCCTGCATGCCCTTTACCCCCCTTGCCCTTTACCCTCATGCCCTTTTCCCTGCATGCCCTTTACCCTCATGCCCTTTACCCTCCTTGCCCTTTACCCTCATGCCCTTTACCCTCTTGCCCTTTACCCTCTTGCCCCTTACCCTCATGCCCTTTAGGCTCATGCCCTTTACCCTCTTGCCCCTTACCCTCTTGCCCTTTAGCCTCATGCCCTTTACCCCCATGCCATATACCCTCCATGCCACTTACGCTCATGCCCTTTACCCTCATGCCCGTTACACTCAATGCCCTTTACCCTCATGCCCTTTACCCTCCTTGCCCTTTACCCTCATGCCCTTTTCCCTCTTCCCCTTTACCCTCATGCCCTTTAGCCTCATGCCCTTTACCCTCCATGCCCTTTACCCTCCATGCCCTTTACCCTCCATGCCCTTTACCCTCATGCCCTTTACCTCCTTGCCCCTTACCCTCATGCCCTTTACCCTCCATGCCCTGTACCCTCATGCCCTTTACACTCCATGCCCTTTACCATGATGCCCTTAACCCACATGCCCTTTACCCTCATGCCCTTTACCCTCATGCCCTTCACCCTGCATGCCCTTTACCCTCATGCCCTATACCCTCCATGCCACTTACCCTCATGCCCTTTACCCTCATGCCCGTTACACTCCATGCCCTTTACCATGATGCCCTTTACCCTCATGCCCTTTACCCTCATGCCCTTTACCCTCCATGCCCTTTACCCTCATGCCCTTTACCCTCATGCTCCTTACCCTCATGCCGTTTACCCTCATGCCCTTTACCCTCATGCCCTTTACCCTCTTGCCCCTTACCCTCATGCCCTTTACCCACTTGCCCTTTACCCTCATGCCCTTTACACTCCATGCCCTTTACCATGATGCCCTTTACCCTCATGCCCTTTACCCTGCATGCCCTTTACCCTCATGCCCTTTACCCTCCATGCCCTTTACCCTCATGCCCTTTACCCTCTTGCCCCTTACCCTCATGCCCTTTACGCTGCATTCCCTTTACCCTCCTTGCCCTTTACCCTCATGCCCTTTTCCCTGCATGCCCTTTACCCTCATGCCCTTTACCCTCCTTGCCCTTTACCCTCATGCCCTTTACCCTCTTGCCCTTTACCCTCTTGCCCCTTACCCTCATGCCCTTTAGGCTCATGCCCTTTACCCTCCATGCCCTTTACCCTCCATGCCCTTTACCCTCATGCCCCTTACCCTAATGCCCTTTACCCTCATGCCCTTCACCATCATGCCCTTTACCCTCTTGCCCTTTACCCTCTTGCCCCTTACCCTCATGCCCTTTAGGCTCATGCCCTTTACCCTCCATGCCCTTTACCCTCCATGCCCTTTACCCTCATGCCCCTTACCCTAATGCCCTTTACCCTCATGCCCTTCACCATCATGCCCTTTACCCACATGCCCTTTACCCTCATGCCCTTCACTCATGCCCTTTACCTTCATGCCCTTTACCCTCCATGCCCTATACCCTCATGCCCTTTACACTCCATGCCCTTTACCATGATGCCCTTTACCCTCATGCCCTTTAACCTTCTTGCCCTTTACCCTCATGCCCTTTACCCTCTTGCCCCTTACCCTCATGCCCTTTACCCACATGCCCTTTACCCTCATGCCCTTTACACTCCATGCCCTTTACCATGATGCCCTTTACCCTCATGCCCTTTACCCTGCATGCCCTTTACCCTCATGCCCTTTACCCTCCATGCCCTTTACCCTCATGCCCTTTACCCTCTTGCCCCTTACCCTCATGCCCTTTACCCTGCATGCCCTTTACCCCCCTTGCCCTTTACCCTCATGCCCTTTACCCTCCTTGCCCTTTACCCTCATGCCCTTTACCCTCTTGCCCTTTACCCTCTTGCCCCTTACCCTCATGCCCTTTAGGCTCATGCCCTTTACCCTCCATGCCCTTTACCCTCCATGCCCTTTACCCTCATGCCCCTTACCCTAATGCCCTTTACCCTCATGCCCTTCACCATCATGCCCTTTACCCACATGCCCTTTACCCTCATGCCCTTTACCCTGCATGCCCTTTACCCTCATGCCCTTTACCCTCATGCCCTTTACCCTGCATGCCCTTTACCCTCCTTGCCCTTTACCCTCATGCCCTTTAACCTTCTTGCCCTTTACCCTCATGCCCTTTACCCTCTTGCCCCTTACCCTCATGCCCTTTACCCTCATGCCCTTTACCCTGCATGCCCTTTACCCTCATGCCCTTTACCCTCATGCCCTTTACCCTCCATGCCCTTTACCCTCATGCCCTCTACCCTCATGCCCTTCACCATCATGCCCTGTACCATCATGCACTTTACCCTCATGCCCTTCACCATCATGCCCTTTAGCCTCATGCCCTTTAGCCTCATGCCCTTTACCCTCCATGCCCTTTACCCTCCATGCCCTTTACCCTGCTTGCCCTTTACCCTCCTTGCCCTTTACCCTCATGCCCTTTACCCACATGCCCTTTACCCTCATGCCCTTTACACTCCATGCCCTTTACCATGATGCCCTTTACCCTCATGCCCTTTACCCTGCATGCCCTTTACCCTGCATGCCCTTTACCCTCCTTGCCCTTTACCCTCATGCCCTTTACCCTCTTGCCCCTTACCCTCATGCCCTTTACCCACATGCCCTTTACCCTCATGCCCTTTACACTCCATGCCCTTTACCCTCCTTGCCCTTTACCCTCCATGCCCTTTACCCTCATGCCCTTTACCCTCCTTGCCCTTTACCCTCATGCCCTTTACCCTCCATGCCCTTTACCCTCATGCCCCTTTACCCTCATGCCCTTTTCCCTCCTGCCCTTTACCCTCCTGCCCTTCACTCATGCCCTTTACCCTCATGCCCTTTACCATGCATGCCCTATACACTCACATGCCCTTTACACTCCATGACCTTTACCATGATGCCCTTTACCCACATGCCCTTTACCCAGCATGCCCTTTACCCTCCTTGCCCTTTACCCTCATGCCCTTTACCCTCCATGCCCTTTACCCTCATGCCCCTTTACCCTCATGCCCCTTACCCTCATGCCCTTTAGCCTCATGCCCTTTAGCCTTATGCCCTTTACCCTCCATGCCCTTTACCCACATGCCCTTTACCCTCATGCCCTTTACCCTCATGCTCTTTACCCTCATGCCCTTTACCCTCATGCCGTTTACCCTCCATGCCCATTACCCTCCATTCCCTTTACCCTCATGCCCCTTACCCTCATGCCCTTTACCCTCCTGCCCTTTACCCTCATGCTCTTTACCCTCATGCCCTTCACTCATGCCCTTTACCCTCATGCCCTTTACCCTCCATGCCCTTTACCCTCATGCCCTTCAGCCTCATGCCCTTTAGCCTTATGCCCTTTACCCTCCATGCCCTTTACCCTCCATGCCCTTTACCCACATGCCCTTTACCCTCATGCTCTTTACCCTCATGCCCTTTACCCTCATGCCCTTTTCCCTCCTGCCCTTTACCCTCCTGCCCTTTACCCTCATGCTCTTTACGCTCATGCCCTTCACTCATGCCCTTTACCCTCATGCCCCTTACCCTCATGCCCTTTACCCTCCTGCCCTTTACCCTCATGCTCTTTACCCTCATGCCCTTCACTCATGCCCTTTACCCTCATGCCCTTTACCCTCCATGCCCTTTACTCTCCATGCCCTTTACCCTCCATGCCCTTTACCCACATGCCCTTTACCCTCATGCCCTTTACCCTCTTGCCCCTTACCCTCATGCCCTTTAGCCTCATGCCCTTTAGCCTTATGCCCTTTACCTTCCATGCCCTTTACCCTCCATGCCCTTTACCCACATGCCCTTTACCCTCTTGCCCTTTAGCCTCATGCCCTTTACCCCCATGCCATATACCCTCCATGCCACTTACGCTCATGCCCTTTACCCTCATGCCCGTTACACTCAATGCCCTTTACCCTCATGCCCTTTACCCTCCTTGCCCTTTTCCCTCATGCCCTTTTCCCTCTTCCCCTTTACCCTCATGCCCTTTAGCCTCATGCCCTTTACCCTCCATGCCCTTTACCCTCATGCCCCTTACCCTCATGCCCTTTACCCTCCTGCCCTTTACCCTCATGCTCTTTACCCTCATGCCCTTTACCCAAATGCCCTTTACCCTCATGCCCTTTACCCTCCATGCCCTATACCCTCATGCCCTTTACAATCCATGCCCTTTACCATGATGCCCTTTACCCTCATGCCCTTTAACCTTCTTGCCCTTTACCCTCATGCCCTTTACCCTCTTGCCCCTTACCCTCATGCCCTTTACCCACATGCCCTTTACCCTCATGCCCTTTACACTCCATGCCCTTTACCATGATGCCCTTTACCCTCATGCCCTTTACCCTGCATGCCCTTTACCCTCATGCCCTTTACCCTCCATGTCCTTTACCCTCATGCCCTTTACCCTCTTGCCCCTTACCATAATGCCCTTTACCCTCATGCCCTTTACCCTGCATGCCCTTTACCCTCATTCCCTATACACTCCATGCCCTTTACCCTCTTGCCCCTTACCCTCATGCCCTTTAGCCTCATGCTCTTTACCCTCCATGCCCTTTACCCTCATGCCCCTAACCCTCATGCCCTTTACCCTGCATGCCCTTTACCCTCCTTGCCCTTTACCCTCAAGCCCTTTACCCTCATGCCCTTCACTCATGCCCTTTACCTTCATGCCCTTTACCCTCCATGCCCTATACCCTCATGCCCTTTACACTCCATGCCCTTTACCATGATGCCCTTTACCCTCATGCCCTTTAACCTTCTTGCCCTTTACCCTCATGCCCTTTACCCTCTTGCCCCTTACCCTCATGCCCTTTACCCACATGCCCTTTACCCTCATGCCCTTTACACTCCATGCCCTTTACCATGATGCCCTTTACCCTCATGCCCTTTACCCTGCATGCCCTTTACCCTCATTCCCTATACCCTCCATGACCTTTACCCTCTTGCCCTTTACCCTCATGCCCTTTACCCTCCATGCCCTTTTCCCTCCATGCCCTTTACCCTCATGCCCCTTACCCTCATGCCCTTTACCCTCCTGCCCTATACCCTCATGCTCTTTACCCTCATGCCCTTCACTCATGCCCTTTACCCTCATGCCCTTTACCCTCCATGCCCTATACCCTCATGCCCTTTACACTCCATGCCATTTACCATGATGCCCTTTACCCTCATGCCCTTTACCCTCATGCCCTTCACCATCATGCCCTTTACCCACATGCCCTGTACCCTCATGCCCTGTACCATCATGCCCTTTACCCTCATGCCCTTTACCCTCATGCCCTGTACCATCATGCCCTTTACCCTCATGCCCTTCACCATCATGCCCTTCACCCACATGCCCTTTACCCTTCATGCCCTTTACCCACATGCCCTTTACCCTCTTGCCCCTTACCCTCTTGCCCTTTAGCCTCATGCCCTTTACCCCCATGCCATATACCCTCCATGCCACTTACGCTCATGCCCTTTACCCTCATGCCCTTTACCCTCATGCCCTTCACTATCATGCCCTTCACCCACATGCCCTTTACCCTTCATGCCCTTTACCCTCATGCCCTTTACCCTCTTGCCCTTTACCCTCTTGCCCTTCACCATCATGCCCTTTAGCCTCATGCCCTTTTCCCTCCATGCCCGTTACCCTCATGCCCTTTACCCTCATGCCCTTTACCCTCATGCCCTTCACCATCATGCCCGTCACCCACATGCCCTTTACCCTTCATGCCCTTTACCCACATGCCCTTTACCCTCTTGCCCCTTACCCTCTTGCCCTTTAGCCTCATGCCCTTTACCCCCATGCCATATACCCTCCATGCCACTTACGCTCATGCCCTTTACCCTCATGCCCGTTACACTCAATGCCCTTTACCCTCATGCCCTTTACCCTCCTTGCCCTTTACCCTCATGCCCTTTTCCCTCTTCCCCTTTACCCTCATGCCCTTTAGCCTCATGCCCATTACCGTCCATGCCCTTTACCCTCCATGCCCTTTACCCTCTTGCCCCTTACCCTCATGCCCTTTAGCCTCATGCCCTTTAGCCTCATGCCCTTTACCCTCCATTCCCCTTTACCCTCTTGCCCCTTACCCTCATGCCCTTTGCCCTCATGCCCCTTACCCTCATGCCCTTTAGCCTCATGCCCTTTACCCACATGCCCTTTACCCTCATGCCCTTTACCCTCATGCCCTTCACTCATGCCCTTTACCCTCATGCCCTTTACCCTCCATGCCCTATACCCTCATGCCCTGTAAACTCCATGCCCTTTACCATGATGCCCTTTACCCTCATGCCCTTTACCCTCATGCTCTTTACCCTCATGCCCTTTACCCTCATGCCCTTTTCCCTCCATGCCCTTTACCCTCCATGCCCTTTACCCTCCTTGCCCTTTACCCTCATGCCCTTTACCCTCTTGCCCCTTACCCTCATGCCCTTTAGCCTCATGCCCTTTAGCCTCATGCCCTTTACCCTCATGCCCTTTACCCTCATGTTCTTTACCCTGCATGCCCATTACCCTCCTAGCACTTCACCCTCATGCCCTTTACCCTCATGCCCTTTACGCTCATGCCCTTTAATCTCATGCCCCTTACCCTCATGCCCTTCACCATCATGCCCTTTACCCACATGCCCTTTACCCTCCTTGCCCTTTACCCTCATGCCCTTTACCCTGCATGCCCTTTACCCTCATGCCCTTTACCCTCCTTGCCCTTTACCCTCATGCCCTTTACCCTCTAGGCCCTTACCCTCATGCCCTTTACCCTCCTGCCCTTTACCCTCATGCTCTTTACCCTCATGCCCATCACTCATGCCCTTTACCCTCATGCCCTTTACCCTCCATGCCCTTTACCCTCATGCCCTTTAGCCTCATGCCCTTTAGCCTTATGCCCTTTACCCTCCATGCCCTTTACCCTCCATGCCCTTTACCCACATGCCCTTTACCCTCATGCCCTTTACCCTCATGCCCTTTACCCTCCTTGCCCTTTACCCTCATGCCCTATACCCTCATGCCCTGTAAACTCCATGCCCTTTACCATGATGCCCTTTACCCTCATGCCCTATACCCTCATGCTCTTTACCCTCATGCCCTTCACTCATGCCCTTTACCCTCCTGCCCTTTACCCTCATGCTCTTTACCCTCATGCCCTTCACTCATGCCCTTTACCCTCATGCCCCTTACCCTCATGCCCTTTACCCTCCTGCCCTTTACCCTCATGCTCTTTACCCTCATGCCCTTCACTCATGCCCTTTACCCTCATGGCCTTTACCCTCCATGCCCTTTACTCTCCATGCCCTTTACCCTCCATGCCCTTTACCCACATGCCCTTTACCCTCATGCCCTTTACCCTCTTGCCCCTTACCCTCATGCCCTTTAGCCTCATGCCCTTTAGCCTTATGCCCTTTACCTTCCATGCCCTTTACCCTGCATGCCCTTTACCCTCATGCCCTTTACCCTCCATGCCCTTTACCCTCATGCCCTTTACCCTCTTGCCCCTTATCCTCATGCCCTTTACCCTGCATGCCCTTTACCCCCCTTGCCCTTTACCCTCATGCCCTTTTCCCTGCATGCCCTTTACCCTCATGCCCTTTACCCTCCTTGCCCTTTACCCTCATGCCCTTTACCCTCTTGCCCTTTACCCTCTTGCCCCTTACCCTCATGCCCTTTAGGCTCATGCCCTTTACCCTCCATGCCCTTTACCCTCCATGCCCTTTACCCTCATGCCCCTTACCCTAATGCCCTTTACCCTCATGCCCTTCACCATCATGCCCTTTACCCACATGCCCTTTACCCTCATGCCCTTTACCCTGCATGCCCTTTACCCTCATGCCCTTTACCCTCATGCCCTTTACCCTGCATGCCCTTTACCCTCCTTGCCCTTTACCCTCATGCCCTTTAACCTTCTTGCCCTTTACCCTCATGCCCTTTACCCTCATGCAATTTACACTCCATGCCCTTTACCCTCATGCCCTTTACCCTCCATGTCCTTTACCCTCATGCCCTTTACCCTCTTGCCCCTTACCATAATGCCCTTTACCCTCATGCCCTTTACCCTGCATGCCCTTTACCCTCATTCCCTATACCCTCCATGCCCTTTACCCTCTTGCCCCTTACCCTCATGCCCTTTAGCCTCATGCTCTTTACCCTCCATGCCCTTTACCCTGCATGCCCTTTACCCTCCTTGCCCTTTACCCTCATGCCCTTTACCCTCATGCCCTTCACTCATGCCCTTTACCTTCATGCCCTTTACACTCCATGCCCTTTACCATGATGCCCTTTACCCTCATGCCCTTTACCCTGCATGCCCTTTACCCTCATGCCCTTTACCCTCCATGCCCTTTACCCTCATGCCCTTTACCCTCTTGCCCCTTACCCTCATGCCCTTTACGCTGCATGCCCTTTACCCTCCTTGCCCTTTACCCTCTTGCCCCTTACCCTCATGCCCTTTAGGCTCATGCCCTTTACCCTCCATGCCCTTTACCCTCCATGCCCTTTACCCTCATGCCCCTTACCCTAATGCCCTTTACCCTCATGCCCTTTACCCTCCATGCCCTTTACCCTCATGCCCTTTACCCTCTTGCCCCTTACCCTCATGCCCTTTACCCTGCATGCCCTTTACCCCCCTTGCCCTTTACCCTCATGCCCTTTTCCCTGCATGCCCTTTACCCTCATGCCCTTTACCCTCCTTGCCCTTTACCCTCATGCCCTTTACCCTCTTGCCCTTTACCCTCTTGCCCCTTACCCTCATGCCCTTTAGGCTCATGCCCTTTACCCTCTTGCCCCTTACCCTCTTGCCCTTTAGCCTCATGCCCTTTACCCCCATGCCATATACCCTCCATGCCACTTACGCTCATGCCCTTTACCCTCATGCCCGTTACACTCAATGCCCTTTACCCTCATGCCCTTTACCCTCCTTGCCCTTTACCCTCATGCCCTTTTCCCTCATCCCCTTTACCCTCATGCCCTTTAGCCTCATGCCCTTTACCCTCCATGACCCTTTACCCTCCATGCCCTTTACCCTCCATGCCCTTTACCCTGCATGCCCTTTACCCACATGCCCTTTACCCTCCTTGCCCTTTACCCTCATGCCCTTTACCCTGCATGCCCTTTACCCTCATGCCCTTTACCCTCATGCCCTTTACCCTCTTGCCCCTTACCCTCATGCCCTTTAGCCTCATGCCCTTTACCCTCCTTGCCCTTTACCCTCATGCCCTTTACCTCCTTGCCCCTTACCCTCATGCCCTTTACCCTCCATGCCCTGTACCCTCATGCCCTTTACACTCCATGCCCTTTACCATGATGCCCTTAACCCACATGCCCTTTACCCTCATGCCCTTTACCCTCATGCCCTTCACCCTGCATGCCCTTTACCCTCATGCCCTATACCCTCCATGCCACTTACCCTCATGCCCTTTACCCTCATGCCCGTTACACTCCATGCCCTTTACCATGATGCCCTTTACCCTCATGCCCTTTACCCACATGCCCTTTACCCTCATGCCCTTTACCCTCTTGCCCCTTACCCTCATGCCCTTTAGCCTCATGCCCTTTAGCCTTATGCCCTTTACCTTCCATGCCCTTTACCCTGCATGCCCTTTACCCTCATGCCCTTTACCCTCCATGCCCTTTACCCTCATGCCCTTTACCCTCTTGCCCCTTACCCTCATGCCCTTTACCCTGCATGCCCTTTACCCCCCTTGCCCTTTACCCTCATGCCCTTTTCCCTGCATGCCCTTTACCCTCATGCCCTTTACCCTCCTTGCCCTTTACCCTCATGCCCTTTACCCTCTTGCCCTTTACCCTCTTGCCCCTTACCCTCATGCCCTTTAGGCTCATGCCCTTTACCCTCCATGCCCTTTACCCTCCATGCCCTTTACCCTCATGCCCCTTACCCTAATGCCCTTTACCCTCATGCCCTTCTCCATCATGCCCTTTACCCACATGCCCTTTACCCTCATGCCCTTTACCCTGCATGCCCTTTACCCTCATGCCCTTTACCCTCATGCTCTTTACCCTCCATGCCCTTTACCCTGCATGCCCTTTACCCTCCTTGCCCTTTACCCTCATGCCCTTTACCCTCATGCCCTTCACTCATGCCCTTTACCTTCATGCCCTTTACCCTCCATGCCCTATACCCTCATGCCCTTTACACTCCATGCCCTTTACCATGATGCCCTTTACCCTCATGCCCTTTAACCTTCTTGCCCTTTACCCTCATGCCCTTTACCCTCTTGCCCCTTACCCTCATGCCCTTTACCCACATGCCCTTTACCCTCATGCCCTTTACACTCCATGCCCTTTACCATGATGCCCTTTACCCTCATGCCCTTTACCCTGCATGCCCTTTACCCTCATGCCCTTTACCCTCCATGCCCTTTACCCTCATGCCCTTTACCCTCTTGCCCCTTACCCTCATGCCCTTTACGCTGCATGCCCTTTACCCTCCTTGCCCTTTACCCTCATGCCCTTTTCCCTGCATGCCCTTTACCCTCATGCCCTTTACCCTCCTTGCCCTTTACCCTCATGCCCTTTACCCTCTTGCCCCTTACCCTCATGCCCTTTAGGCTCATGCCCTTTACCCTCCATGCCCTTTACCCTCCATGCCCTTTACCCTCCATGCCCTTTACCCTCATGCCCCTTACCCTAATGCCCTTTACCCTCATGCCCTTCACCATCATGCCCATTACCCTCTTGCCCTTTACCCTCTTGCCCCTTACCCTCATGCCCTTTAGGCTCATGCCCTTTACCCTCCATGCCCTTTACCCTCCATGCCCTTTACCCTCATGCCCCTTACCCTAATGCCCTTTACCCTCATGCCCTTCACCATCATGCCCTTTACCCACATGCCCTTTACCCTCATGCCCTTTACCCTGCATGCCCTTTACCCTCATGCCCTTTACCCTCATGCCCTTTACCCTGCATGCCCTTTACCCTCCTTGCCCTTTACCCTCATGCCCTTTAACCTTCTTGCCCTTTACCCTCATGCCCTTTACCCTCATGCAATTTACACTCCATGCCCTTTACCATGATGCCCTTTACCCTCATGCCCTTTACCCTGCATGCCCTTTACCCTCATGCCCTTTACCCTCCATGTCCTTTACCCTCATGCCCTTTACCCTCTTGCCCCTTACCATAATGCCCTTCACCCTCATGCCCTTTACCCTGCATGCCCTTTACCCTCATTCCCTATACCCTCCATGCCCTTTACCCTCTTGCCCCTTACCCTCATGCCCTTTAGCCTCATGCTCTTTACCCTCCATGCCCTTTACCCTGCATGCCCTTTACCCTCCTTGCCCTTTACCCTCATGCCCTTTACCCTCATGCCCTTCACTCATGCCCTTTACCTTCATGCCCTTTACCCTCCATGCCCTATACCCTCATGCCCTTTACACTCCATGCCCTTTACCATGATGCCCTTTACCCTCATGCCCTTTAACCTTCTTGCCCTTTACCCTCATGCCCTTTACCCTCTTGCCCCTTACCCTCATGCCCTTTACCCACATGCCCTTTACCCTCCATGCCCTTTACCCTCATGCCCTTTACCCTCTTGCCCCTTACCATAATGCCCTTTACCCTCATGCCCTTTACCCTGCATGCCCTTTACCCTCATTCCCTATACCCTCCATGCCCTTTACCCTCTTGCCCCTTACCCTCATGCCCTTTAGCCTCATGCTCTTTACCCTCCATGCCCTTTACCCTGCATGCCCTTTACCCTCCTTGCCCTTTACCCTCATGCCCTTTACCCTCATGCCCTTCACTCATGCCCTTTACCTTCATGCCCTTTACCCTCCATGCCCTATACCCTCATGCCCTTTACACTCCATGCCCTTTACCATGATGCCCTTTACCCTCATGCCCTTTAACCTTCTTGCCCTTTACCCTCATGCCCTTTACCCTCTTGCCCCTTACCCTCATGCCCTTTACCCACATGCCCTTTACCCTCATGCCCTTTACACTCCATGCCCTTTACCATGATGCCCTTTACCCTCATGCCCTTTACCCTGCATGCCCTTTACCCTCATGCCCTTTACCCTCCATGCCCTTTACCCTCATGCCCTTTACCCTCTTGCCCTTTACCCTCATGCCCTTTACCCTCATGCCCTTCACTCATGCCCTTTACCTTCATGCCCTTTACACTCCATGCCCTTTACCATGATGCCCTTTACCCTCCTTGCCCTTTACCCTCATGCCCTTTACCCTGCATGCCCTTTACCCTCATGCCCTTTACCCTCCTTGCCCTTTACCCTCATGCCCTTTACCCTCTAGGCCCTTACCCTCATGCCCTTTACCCTCCTGCCCTTTACCCTCATGCTCTTTACCCTCATGCCCATCACTCATGCCCTTTACCCTCATGCCCTTTACCCTCCATGCCCTTTACCCTCATGCCCTTTAGCCTCATGCCCTTTAGCCTTATGCCCTTTACCCTCCATGCCCTTTACCCTCCATGCCCTTTACCCACATGCCCTTTACCCTCATGCCCTTTACCCTCATGCTCTTTACCCTCATGCCCTTTACCCTCATGCCCTTTTCCCTCCTGCCCTTTACCCTCCTGCCCTTTACCCTCATGCTCTTTACCCTCATGCCCTTCACTCATGCCCTTTACCCTCATGCCCCTTACCCTCATGCCCTTTACCCTCCTGCCCTTTACCCTCATGCTCTTTACCCTCATGCCCTTCACTCATGCCCTTTACCCTCATGGCCTTTACCCTCCATGCCCTTTACTCTCCATGCCCTTTACCCTCCATGCCCTTTACCCACATGCCCTTTACCCTCATGCCCTTTACCCTCTTGCCCCTTACCCTCATGCCCTTTAGCCTCATGCCCTTTAGCCTTATGCCCTTTACCTTCCATGCCCTTTACCCTGCATGCCCTTTAGCCTCATGCCCTTTAGCCTTATGCCCTTTACCCTCCATGCCCTTTACCCTCATGCCCTTTACCCTCCTGCCCTTTACCCTCATGCTCTTTACCCTCATGCCCTTCACTCATGCCCTTTACCCTCATGGCCTTTACCCTCCATGCCCTTTACTCTCCATGCCCTTTACCCTCCATGCCCTTTACCCACATGCCCTTTACCCTCATGCCCTTTACCCTCTTGCCCCTTACCCTCATGCCCTTTAGCCTCATGCCCTTTAGCCTTATGCCCTTTACCTTCCATGCCCTTTACCCTGCATGCCCTTTACCCTCATGCCCTTTACCCTCCATGCCCTTTACCCTCATGCCCTTTACCCTCTTGCCCCTTATCCTCATGCCCTTTACCCTGCATGCCCTTTACCCCCCTTGCCCTTTACCCTCATGCCCTTTTCCCTGCATGCCCTTTACCCTCATGCCCTTTACCCTCCTTGCCCTTTACCCTCATGCCCTTTACCCTCTTGCCCTTTACCCTCTTGCCCCTTACCCTCATGCCCTTTAGGCTCATGCCCTTTACCCTCCATGCCCTTTACCCTCCATGCCCTTTACCCTCATGCCCCTTACCCTAATGCCCTTTACCCTCATGCCCTTCACCATCATGCCCTTTACCCACATGCCCTTTACCCTCATGCCCTTTACCCTGCATGCCCTTTACCCTCATGCCCTTTACCCTCATGCCCTTTACCCTGCATGCCCTTTACCCTCCTTGCCCTTTACCCTCATGCCCTTTAACCTTCTTGCCCTTTACCCTCATGCCCTTTACCCTCATGCAATTTACACTCCATGCCCTTTACCCTCATGCCCTTTACCCTCCATGTCCTTTACCCTCATGCCCTTTACCCTCTTGCCCCTTACCATAATGCCCTTTACCCTCATGCCCTTTACCCTGCATGCCCTTTACCCTCATTCCCTATACCCTCCATGCCCTTTACCCTCTTGCCCCTTACCCTCATGCCCTTTAGCCTCATGCTCTTTACCCTCCATGCCCTTTACCCTGCATGCCCTTTACCCTCCTTGCCCTTTACCCTCATGCCCTTTACCCTCATGCCCTTCACTCATGCCCTTTACCTTCATGCCCTTTACACTCCATGCCCTTTACCATGATGCCCTTTACCCTCATGCCCTTTACCCTGCATGCCCTTTACCCTCATGCCCTTTACCCTCCATGCCCTTTACCCTCATGCCCTTTACCCTCTTGCCCCTTACCCTCATGCCCTTTACGCTGCATGCCCTTTACCCTCCTTGCCCTTTACCCTCTTGCCCCTTACCCTCATGCCCTTTAGGCTCATGCCCTTTACCCTCCATGCCCTTTACCCTCCATGCCCTTTACCCTCATGCCCCTTACCCTAATGCCCTTTACCCTCATGCCCTTTACCCTCCATGCCCTTTACCCTCATGCCCTTTACCCTCTTGCCCCTTACCCTCATGCCCTTTACCCTGCATGCCCTTTACCCCCCTTGCCCTTTACCCTCATGCCCTTTTCCCTGCATGCCCTTTACCCTCATGCCCTTTACCCTCCTTGCCCTTTACCCTCATGCCCTTTACCCTCTTGCCCTTTACCCTCTTGCCCCTTACCCTCATGCCCTTTAGGCTCATGCCCTTTACCCTCTTGCCCCTTACCCTCTTGCCCTTTAGCCTCATGCCCTTTACCCCCATGCCATATACCCTCCATGCCACTTACGCTCATGCCCTTTACCCTCATGCCCGTTACACTCAATGCCCTTTACCCTCATGCCCTTTACCCTCCTTGCCCTTTACCCTCATGCCCTTTTCCCTCTTCCCCTTTACCCTCATGCCCTTTAGCCTCATGCCCTTTACCCTCCATGACCCTTTACCCTCCATGCCCTTTACCCTCCATGCCCTTTACCCTGCATGCCCTTTACCCACATGCCCTTTACCCTCCTTGCCCTTTACCCTCATGCCCTTTACCCTGCATGCCCTTTACCCTCATGCCCTTTACCCTCATGCCCTTTACCCTCTTGCCCCTTTCCCTCATGCCCTTTAGCCTCATGCCCTTTACCCTCCTTGCCCTTTACCCTCATGCCCTTTACCTCCTTGCCCCTTACCCTCATGCCCTTTACCCTCCATGCCCTGTACCCTCATGCCCTTTACACTCCATGCCCTTTACCATGATGCCCTTAACCCACATGCCCTTTACCCTCATGCCCTTTACCCTCATGCCCTTCACCCTGCATGCCCTTTACCCTCATGCCCTATACCCTCCATGCCACTTACCCTCATGCCCTTTACCCTCATGCCCGTTACACTCCATGCCCTTTACCATGATGCCCTTTACCCTCATGCCCTTTACCCACATGCCCTTTACCCTCATGCCCTTTACCCTCTTGCCCCTTACCCTCATGCCCTTTAGCCTCATGCCCTTTAGCCTTATGCCCTTTACCTTCCATGCCCTTTACCCTGCATGCCCTTTACCCACATGCCCTTTACCCTCCATGCCCTTTACCCTCATGCCCTTTACCCTCTTGCCCCTTACCCTCATGCCCTTTACCCTGCATGCCCTTTACCCCCCCTTGCCCTTTACCCTCATGCCCTTTTCCCTGCATGCCCTTTACCCTCATGCCCTTTACCCTCCTTGCCCTTTACCCTCATGCCCTTTACCCTCTTGCCCTTTACCCTCTTGCCCCTTACCCTCATGCCCTTTAGGCTCATGCCCTTTACCCTCCATGCCCTTTACCCTCCATGCCCTTTACCCTCATGCCCCTTACCCTAATGCCCTTTACCCTCATGCCCTTCTCCATCATGCCCTTTACCCACATGCCCTTTACCCTCATGCCCTTTACCCTGCATGCCCTTTACCCTCATGCCCTTTACCCTCATGCCCTTTACCCTCCATGCCCTTTACCCTGCATGCCCTTTACCCTCCTTGCCCTTTACCCTCATGCCCTTTACCCTCATGCCCTTCACTCATGCCCTTTACCTTCATGCCCTTTACCCTCCATGCCCTATACCCTCATGCCCTTTACACTCCATGCCCTTTACCATGATGCCCTTTACCCTCATGCCCTTTAACCTTCTTGCCCTTTACCCTCATGCCCTTTACCCTCTTGCCCCTTACCCTCATGCCCTTTACCCACATGCCCTTTACCCTCATGCCCTTTACACTCCATGCCCTTTACCATGATGCCCTTTACCCTCATGCCCTTTACCCTGCATGCCCTTTACCCTCATGCCCTTTACCCTCCATGCCCTTTACCCTCATGCCCTTTACCCTCTTGCCCCTTACCCTCATGCCCTTTACGCTGCATGCCCTTTACCCTCCTTGCCCTTTACCCTCATGCCCTTTTCCCTGCATGCCCTTTACCCTCATGCCCTTTACCCTCCTTGCCCTTACCCTCATGCCCTTTACCCTCTTGCCCCTTACCCTCATGCCCTTTAGGCTCATGCCCTTTACCCTCCATGCCCTTTACCCTCCATGCCCTTTACCCTCCATGCCCTTTACCCTCATGCCCCTTACCCTAATGCCCTTTACCCTCATGCCCTTCACCATCATGCCCATTACCCTCTTGCCCTTTACCCTCTTGCCCCTTACCCTCATGCCCTTTAGGCTCATGCCCTTTACCCTCCATGCCCTTTACCCTCCATGCCCTTTACCCTCATGCCCCTTACCCTAATGCCCTTTACCCTCATGCCCTTCACCATCATGCCCTTTACCCACATGCCCTTTACCCTCATGCCCTTTACCCTGCATGCCCTTTACCCTCATGCCCTTTACCCTCATGCCCTTTACCCTGCATGCCCTTTACCCTCCTTGCCCTTTACCCTCATGCCCTTTAACCTTCTTGCCCTTTACCCTCATGCCCTTTACCCTCATGCAATTTACACTCCATGCCCTTTACCATGATGCCCTTTACCCTCATGCCCTTTACCCTGCATGCCCTTTACCCTCATGCCCTTTACCCTCCATGTCCTTTACCCTCATGCCCTTTACCCTCTTGCCCCTTACCATAATGCCCTTCACCCTCATGCCCTTTACCCTGCATGCCCTTTACCCTCATTCCCTATACCCTCCATGCCCTTTACCCTCTTGCCCCTTACCCTCATGCCCTTTAGCCTCATGCTCTTTACCCTCCATGCCCTTTACCCTGCATGCCCTTTACCCTCCTTGCCCTTTACCCTCATGCCCTTTACCCTCATGCCCTTCACTCATGCCCTTTACCTTCATGCCCTTTACCCTCCATGCCCTATACCCTCATGCCCTTTACACTCCATGCCCTTTACCATGATGCCCTTTACCCTCATGCCCTTTAACCTTCTTGCCCTTTACCCTCATGCCCTTTACCCTCTTGCCCCTTACCCTCATGCCCTTTACCCACATGCCCTTTACCCTCCATGCCCTTTACCCTCATGCCCTTTACCCTCTTGCCCCTTACCATAATGCCCTTTACCCTCATGCCCTTTACCCTGCATGCCCTTTACCCTCATTCCCTATACCCTCCATGCCCTTTACCCTCTTGCCCCTTACCCTCATGCCCTTTAGCCTCATGCTCTTTACCCTCCATGCCCTTTACCCTGCATGCCCTTTACCCTCCTTGCCCTTTACCCTCATGCCCTTTACCCTCATGCCCTTCACTCATGCCCTTTACCTTCATGCCCTTTACCCTCCATGCCCTATACCCTCATGCCCTTTACACTCCATGCCCTTTACCATGATGCCCTTTACCCTCATGCCCTTTAACCTTCTTGCCCTTTACCCTCATGCCCTTTACCCTCTTGCCCCTTACCCTCATGCCCTTTACCCACATGCCCTTTACCCTCATGTCCTTTACACTCCATGCCCTTTACCATGATGCCCTTTACCCTCATGCCCTTTACCCTGCATGCCCTTTACCCTCATGCCCTTTACCCTCCATGCCCTTTACCCTCATGCCCTTTACCCTCTTGCCCCTTACCCTCATGCCCTTTACGCTGCATGCCCTTTACCCTCCTTGCCCTTTACCCTCATGCCCTTTTCCCTGCATGCCCTTTACCCTCATGCCCTTTACCCTCCTTGCCCTTTACCCTCATGCCCTTTACCCTCTTGCCCCTTACCCTCATGCCCTTTAGGCTCATGCCCTTTACCCTCCATGCCCTTTACCCTCCATGCCCTTTACCCTCCATGCCCTTTACCCTCATGCCCCTTACCCTAATGCCCTTTACCCTCATGCCCTTCACCATCATGCCCATTACCCTCTTGCCCTTTACCCTCTTGCCCCTTACCCTCATGCCCTTTAGGCTCATGCCCTTTACCCTCCATGCCCTTTACCCTCCATGCCCTTTACCCTCATGCCCCTTACCCTAATGCCCTTTACCCTCATGCCCTTCACCATCATGCCCTTTACCCACATGCCCTTTACCCTCATGCCCTTTACCCTGCATGCCCTTTACCCTCATGCCCTTTACCCTCATGCCCTTTACCCTGCATGCCCTTTACCCTCCTTGCCCTTTACCCTCATGCCCTTTAACCTTCTTGCCCTTTACCCTCATGCCCTTTACCCTCATGCAATTTACACTCCATGCCCTTTACCATGATGCCCTTTACCCTCATGCCCTTTACCCTGCATGCCCTTTACCCTCATGCCCTTTACCCTCCATGTCCTTTACCCTCATGCCCTTTACCCTCTTGCCCCTTACCATAATGCCCTTCACCCTCATGCCCTTTACCCTGCATGCCCTTTACCCTCATGCCCTTCACTCATGCCCTTTACCTTCATGCCCTTTACCCTCCATGCCCTATACCCTCATGCCCTTTACACTCCATGCCCTTTACCATGATGCCCTTTACCCTCATGCCCTTTAACCTTCTTGCCCTTTACTCTCATGCCCTTTACCCTCTTGCCCCTTACCCTCATGCCCTTTACCCACATGCCCTTTACCCTCATGCCCTTTACACTCCATGCCCTTTACCATGATGCCCTTTACCCTCATGCCCTTTATCCTGCATGCCCTTTACCCTCATGCCCTTTACCCTCCATGCCCTTTACCCTCATGCCCTTTACCCTCTTGCCCCTTACCCTCATGCCCTTTACGCTGCATGCCCTTTACCCTGCATGCCCTTTACCCACATGCCCTTTACCCTCCTTGCCCTTTACCCTCATGCCCTTTACCCTGCATGCCCTTTACCCTCATGCCCTTTACCCTCCTTGCCCTTTACCCTCATGCCCTTTACCCTCTTGCCCTTTACCCTCTTGCCCCTTACCCTCATGCCCTTTAGGCTCATGCCCTTTACCCTCCATGCCCTTTACCCTCCATGCCCTTTACCCTCATGCCCCTTACCCTAATGCCCTTTACCCTCATGCCCTTCACCATCATGCCCATTACCCTCTTGCCCTTTACCCTCTTGCCCCTTACCCTCATGCCCTTTAGGCTCATGCCCTTTACCCTCCATGCCCTTTACCCTCCATGCCCTTTACCCTCATGCCCCTTACCCTAATGCCCTTTACCCTCATGCCCTTCACCATCATGCCCTTTACCCACATGCCCTTTACCCTCATGCCCTTCACTCATGCCCTTTACCTTCATGCCCTTTACCCTCCATGCCCTATACCCTCATGCCCTTTACACTCCATGCCCTTTACCATGATGCCCTATACCCTCATGCCCTTTACACTCCATGCCCTTTACCATGATGCCCTTTACCCTCATGCCCTTTAACCTTCTTGCCCTTTACCCTCATGCCCTTTACCCTCTTGCCCCTTACCCTCATGCCCTTTACCCACATGCCCTTTACCCTCATGCCCTTTACACTCCATGCCCTTTACCATGATGCCCTTTACCCTCATGCCCTTTACCCTGCATGCCCTTTACCCTCATGCCCTTTACCCTCCATGCCCTTTACCCTCATGCCCTTTACCCTCTTGCCCCTTACCCTCATGCCCTTTACCCTGCATGCCCTTTACCCCCCTTGCCCTTTACCCTCATGCCCTTTTCCCTGCATGCCCTTTACCCTCATGCCCTTTACCCTCCTTGCCCTTTACCCTCATGCCCTTTACCCTCTTGCCCTTTACCCTCTTGCCCCTTACCCTCATGCCCTTTAGGCTCATGCCCTTTACCCTCTTGCCCCTTACCCTCTTGCCCTTTAGCCTCATGCCTTTTACCCCCATGCCATATACCCTCCATGCCACTTACGCTCATGCCCTTTACCCTCATGCCCGTTACACTCAATGCCCTTTACCCTCATGCCCTTTACCCTCCTTGCCCTTTACCCTCATGCCCTTTTCCCTCTTCCCCTTTACCCTCATGCCCTTTAGCCTCATGCCCTTTACCCTCCATGCCCTTTACCCTCCATGCCCTTTACCCTCCATGCCCTTTACCCTCATGCCCCTTACCCTCATGCCCTTTACCCTCCTGCCCTTTACCCTCATGATCTTTACCCGCATGCCCTTCACTCATGCCCTTTACCCTCATGCCCTTTACCCTCCATGCCCTTTACGCTCCATGCCCTTTACCCTGCATGCCCTTTACCCACATGCCCTTTACCCTCCTTGCCCTTTACCCTCATGCCCTTTACCCTGCATGCCCTTTACCCTCATGCCCTTTACCCTCCTTGCCCTTTACCCTCATGCCCTTTACCCTCTTGCCCCTTACCCTCATGCCCTTTAGCCTCATGCCCTTTACCCTCCTTGCCCTTCACCCTCATGCCCTTTACCTCCTTGCCCCTTACCCTCATGCCCTTTACCCTCCATGCCCTGTACCCTCATGCCCTTTACACTCCATGCCCTTTACCATGATGCCCTTAACCCATATGCCCTTTACCCTCATGCCCTTTACCCTCATGCCCTTCACCCTGCATGCCCTTTACCCTCATGCCCTATACCCTCCATGCCACTTACCCTCATGCCCTTTACCCTCATGCCCGTTACACTCCATGCCCTTTACCATGATGCCCTTTACCCTCATGCCCTTTACCCTCATGCCCTTTACCCTCCATGCCCTTTACCCTCATGCCCTTTACCCTCATGCTCCTTACCCTCATGCCGTTTACCCTCATGCCCTTTACCCTCATGCCCTTTACCCTCTTGCCCCTTACCCTCATGCCCTTTACCCACATGCCCTTTACCCTCATGCCCTTTACACTCCATGCCCTTTACCATGATGCCCTTTACCCTCATGCCCTTTACCCTGCATGCCCTTTACCCTCATGCCCTTTACCCTCCATGCCCTTTACCCTCATGCCCTTTACCCTCTTGCCCCTTACCCTCATGCCCTTTACGCTGCATGCCCTTTACCCTCCTTGCCCTTTACCCTCATGCCCTTTTCCCTGCATGCCCTTTACCCTCATGCCCTTTACCCTCCTTGCCCTTTACCCTCATGCCCTTTACCCTCTTGCCCTTTACCCTCTTGCCCCTTACCCTCATGCCCTTTAGGCTCATGCCCTTTACCCTCCATGCCCTTTACCCTCCATGCCCTTTACCCTCATGCCCCTTACCCTAATGCCCTTTACCCTCATGCCCTTCACCATCATGCCCTTTACCCTCTTGCCCTTTACCCTCTTGCCCCTTACCCTCATGCCCTTTAGGCTCATGCCCTTTACCCTCCATGCCCTTTACCCTCCATGCCCTTTACCCTCATGCCCCTTACCCTAATGCCCTTGACCCTCATGCCCTTCACCATCATGCCCTTTACCCACATGCCCTTTACCCTCATGCCCTTCACTCATGCCCTTTACCTTCATGCCCTTTACCCTCCATGCCCTATACCCTCATGCCCTTTACCCTCTTGCCCTTTACCCTCTTGCCCCTTACCCTCATGCCCTTTAGGCTCATGCCCTTTACCCTCCATGCCCTTTACCCTCCATGCCCTTTACCCTCATGCCCCTTACCCTAATGCCCTTTACCCTGCATGCCCTTTACCCCCCTTGCCCTTTACCCTCATGCCCTTTTCCCTGCATGCCCTTTACCCTCATGCCCTTTACCCTCCTTGCCCTTTACCCTCATGCCCTTTACCCTCTTGCCCTTTACCCTCTTGCCCCTTACCCTCATGCCCTTTAGGCTCATGCCCTTTACCCTCCATGCCCTTTACCCTCCATGCCCTTTACCCTCATGCCCCTTACCCTCATGCCCTTTACCCTCATGCCCTTCACCATCATGCCCTTTACCCACATGCCCTTTACCCTCATGCCCTTTACCCTCTTGCCCCTTACCCTCATGCCCTTTACCCTGCATGCCCTTTACCCCCCTTGCCCTTTACCCTCATGCCCTTTTCCCTGCATGCCCTTTACCCTCATGCCCTTTACCCTCCTTGCCCTTTACCCTCATGCCCTTTACCCTCTTGCCCTTTACCCTCTTGCCCCTTACCCTCATGCCCTTTAGGCTCATGCCCTTTACCCTCCATGCCCTTTACCCTCCATGCCCTTTACCCTCATGCCCCTTACCCTCATGCCCTTTACCCTCATGCCCTTCACCATCATGCCCTTTACCCACATGCCCTTTACCCTCATGCCCTTTACCCTGCATGCCCTTTACCCTCATGCCCTTTACCCTCATGCCCTTTACCCTGCATGCCCTTTACCCTCCTTGCCCTTTACCCTCATGCCCTTTAACCTTCTTGCCCTTTACCCTCATGCCCTTTACCCTCTTGCCCCTTACCCTCATGCCCTTTACCCTCATGCCCTTTACCCTGCATGCCCTTTACCCTCCTTGCCCTTTACCCTCATGCCCTTTAACCTTCTTGCCCTTTACCCTCATGCCCTTTACCCTCTTGCCCCTTACCCTCATGCCCTTTACCCACATGCCCTTTACCCTCATGCCCTTTACCCTCCATGCCCTTTACCCTCCATGCCCTTTACCCTCATGCCCTTTACCCTCTTGCCCCTTACCCTCATGCCCTTTACCCCCATGCCCTTTACCCTCATGCCCTTTACCCTCATGCCCTTCACTCATGCCCTTCACCATCATGCCCTTTACCCACATGCCCTTTACCCTCCTGCCCTTTACCCTCATGCCCTTTACCCTCATGCCCTTCACTCATGCCCTTTACCCTCATGCCCTTTACCCTCCATGCCCTATACCCTCATGCCCTTTACACTCCATGCCATTTACCATGATGCCCTTTACCCTCATGCCCTTTACCCTCATGCCCTTCACCATCATGCCCTTTACCCACATGCCCTTTACCCTCATGCCCTTTACCATCATGCCCTTTACCCTCATGCCCTTTACCCTCATGCCCTGTACCATCATGCCCTTTACCCTCATGCCCTTCACCATCATGCCCTTTAGCCTCATGCCCTTTAGCCTCATGCCCTTTTCCCTCCATGCCCGTTACCCTCATGCCCTTTACCCTCATGCCCTTTACCCTCATGCCCTTTACCCTCATGCCCTTCACCATCATGCCCTTCACCCACATGCCCTTTACCCTTCATGCCCTTTACCCACATGCCCTTTACCCTCTTGCCCCTTACCCTCTTGCCCTTTAGCCTCATGCCCTTTACCCCCATGCCATATACCCTCCATGCCACTTACGCTCATGCCCTTTACCCTCATGCCCGTTACACTCAATGCCCTTTACCCTCATGCCCTTTACCCTCCTTGCCCTTTACCCTCATGCCCTTTTCCCTCTTCCCCTTTACCCTCATGCCCTTTAGCCTCATGCCCTTTACCCTCCATGCCCTTTACCCTCCATGCCCTTTACCCTCATGCCCCTTACCCTCATGCCCTTTACCCTCCTGCCCTTTACCCTCATGCTCTTTACCCGCATGCCCTTCACTCATGCCCTTTACCCTCATGCCCTTTACCCTCCATGCCCTTTACCCTCCATGCCCTTTACCCTGCATGCCCTTTACCCACATGCCCTTTACCCTCCTTGCCCTTTACCCTCATGCCCTTTACCCTGCATGCCCTTTACCCTCATGCCCTTTACCCTCCTTGCCCTTTACCCTCATGCCCTTTACCCTCTTGCCCCTTACCCTCATGCCCTTTACCCTCATGCTCCTTACCCTCATGCCGTTTACCCTCATGCCCTTTACCCTCATGCCCTTCACTCATGCCCTTTACCCTCATGCCCTTTACCCTCCATGCCCTATACCCTCATGCCCTTTACCCTCATGCCCTTTACCCTGCATGCCCTTTACCCTCCTTGCCCTTTACCCTCATGCCCTTTTCCCTCCTTGCCCTTACCCTCATGCCCTTTAGGCTCATGCCCTTTACCCTCCATGCCCTTTACCCTCCATGCCCTTTACCCTCATGCCCCTTACCCAAATACCCTTTACCCTCATGCCCTTCACCATCATGCCCTTTACCCACATGAGCTTTACCCTCATGCCCTTTACCCTGCATGCCCTTTACCCTCATGCCCTTTACCCTCATACCCTTTACCCTGCATGCCCTTTACCCTCCTTGCCCTTTACCCTCATGCCCTTTACCCTGCATGCCCTTTACCCGCATGCCATATACCCTCCATGCCACTTACCCTCATGCCCTTTACCCTCATGCCCTTTACCCTCTTGCCCCTTACCCTCATGCCCTTTACCCACATGCCCTTTACCCTCTTCCCCTTTACCCTGCATGCCCTTTACCCTCATGCCCTTTACCCTCCATGCCCTTTACCCTCATGCCCTTTACCCTCTTGCCCCTTACCCTCATGCCCTTTACCCCCATGCCTTTTACCCTCATGCCCTTTACCCTCATGCCCTTCACTCATGCCCTTCACCATCATGCCCTTTACCCACATGCCCCTTACCCTCATGCCCTTCACCATCATGCCCTTTACCCACATACCCTTTACCCTCATGCCCTTTACCCCCATGCCCTTTACCCTCTTGCCCCTTACCCTCATGCCCTTTACCCACATGCCCTTTACCCTCTTCCCCTTTACCCTGCATGCCCTTTACCCTCATGCCCTTTACCCTCCATGCCCTTTACCCTCATGCCCTTTACCCTCCATGCCCTTTACCCTCATGCCCTTTACACTCCATGCCCTTTACCATGATGCCCTTTACCCACATGCCCTTTACCCTCTTCCCCTTTACCCTGCATGCCCTTTACCCTCATGCCCTTTACCCTCCATGCCCTTTACCCTCATGCCCTTTACCCTCTTGCCCCTTACCCTCATGCCCTTTACCCACATGCCCTTTACCCTCTTCCCCTTTACCCTGCATGCCCTTTACCCTCATGCCCTTTACCCTCCATGCCCTTTACCCTCATGCCCTTTACCCTCCATGCTCTATACCCTCATGCCCTTTACACTCCATGCCCTTTACCATGATGCCCTTTACCCACATGCCCTTTACCCTCTTCCCCTTTACCCTGCATGCCCTTTACCCTCATGCCCTTTACCCTCCATGCCCTTTACCCTCATGCCCTTTACCCTCTTGCCCCTTACCCTCATGCCCTTTACCCACATGCCCTTTACCCTCTTCCCCTTTACCCTGCATGCCCTTTACCCTCATGCCCTTTACCCTCATGCCCTTTACCCTCATGCCCTTCACCCTGCATGCCCTTTACCCTCATGCCCTATACCCTCCATGCCACTTACCCTCATGCCCTTTACCCTCATGCCCGTTACACTCCATGCCCTTTACCATGATGCCCTTTACCCTCATGCCCTTTACCCTCATGCCCTTTACCCTCCATGCCCTTTACCCTCATGCCCTTTACCCTCATGCTCCTTACCCTCATGCCGTTTACCCTCATGCCCTTTACCCTCATGCCCTTCACTCATGCCCTTTACCCTCATGCCCTTTACCCTCATGCCCTTTACCCTGCATGCCCTTTACCCTCCATGCCCTTTACCCTCATGCCCTTTACCCTGCATGCCCTTTACCCCCATGCCATATACCCTCCATGCCACTTACCCTCATGCCCTTTACCCTCATGCCCTTTACCCTCTTGCCCCTTACCCTCATGCCCTTTACCCACATGCCCTTTACCCTCTTCCCCTTTACCCTGCATGCCCTTTACCCTCATGCCCTTTACCCTCCATGCCCTTTACCCTCATGCCCTTTACCCTCTTGCCCCTTACCCTCATGCCCTTTACCCCCATGCCTTTTACCCTCATGCCCTTTACCCTCATGCCCTTCACTCATGCCCTTCACCATCATGCCCTTTACCCACATGCCCCTTACCCTCATGCCCTTCACCAACATGCCCTTTTCCCACATGCCCTTTACCCTCATGCCCTTTACCCTCATGCCCTTTACCCTCTTGCCCCTTACCCTCATGCCCTTTACCCACATGCCCTTTACCCTCTTCCCCTTTACCCTGCATGCCCTTTACCATCATGCCCTTTACCCTCATGCCCTTTACCCTCCATGCCCTTTACCCACATGCCCTTTACCCTGATGCCCTTTACCCTCTTGCCCCTTACCCTCATGCCCTTTAGCCTCATGCCCTTTACCCCCATATACCCTCCATGCCACTTACCCTCATGCCCTTTACCCTCATGCCCGTTACACTCCATGCCCTTTACCCTCATGCCCTTTACCCTCCTTGCCCTTTACCCTCATGCCCTTTACCCTCTTCCCCTTTACCCTCATGCCCTTTAGCCTCATGCCCTTTACCCTCCATGCCCTTTACCCTCATGCCCCTTACCCTCATGCCCTTTACCCTCCTGCCCTTTACCCTAATACCCTTTACCCTCATGCCCTTCACCATCATGCCCTTTACCCACATGAGCTTTACCCTCATGCCCTTTACCCTGCATGCCCTTTACCCTCATGCCATATACCCTCCATGCCACTTACCCTCATGCCCTTCACCCTCCTTGCCCTTTACCCTCATGCCCTTTACCCTCTTGCCCCTTACCCTCATGCCCTTTACTCTGCATGCCCTTTACCCTCCTTGCCCTTTACCCTCATGCCCTTTACCCTCATGCCCTTCACCCTCATGCCCTTTACCCACATGCCCTTTACCCTCATGCCCTTTACCCTCATGCCCTTTACCCTCCTTGCCACTTACCCTCATGCCCTTTACGCTCATGCCCTTTACCCTCCATGCCCTTTACCCTCATGCCCCTTACCCTCATGCCCTTTACTCTGCATGCCCTTTAACCTCCTTGCCCTTTACCCTCATGCCCTTTACCCTCATGCCCTTCACCCTCATGCCCTTTACCCACATGCCCTTTACCCTCATGCCCTTTACCCTCATGCCCTTCACCATCATGCCCTTTACCCACATGCCCTTTACCCTCATGCCCTGTACCATCATGCACTTTACCCTCATGCCCTTCACCATCATGCCCTTTAGCCTCATGCCCTTTAGCCTCATGCCCTTTACCCTCCATGCCCTTTACCCTCCATGCCCTTTACCCTGCTTGCCCTTTACCCTCCTTGCCCTTTACCCTCATGCCCTATACCCTGCATGCCCTTTACCCTCATGCGCTTTACCCTCCTTGCCCTTTACCCTCATGCTCTTTACCCTGCATGCCCTTTACCCTGCATGCCCTTTACCCTGCATGCCCTTTACCCTCCTTGCCCTTTACCCTCATGCCCTTTACCCTCTTGCCCCTTACCCTCATGCCCTTTACCCACATGCCCTTTACCCTCATGCCCTTTACACTCCATGCCCTTTACCCTCCATGCCCTTTACCCTCATGCCCTTTACCCTCTTGCTCCTTACCCTCATGCCGTTTACCCTCATGCGCTTGACCCTCATGCCCTTCACTCATGCCCTTCACCATCATGCCCTTTAGCCTCATGCCCTTTACCGTGCATGCCCTTTACCTTCATGCCCTTTACCCTCCTTGCCCTTTACCCTCATGCCCTTTACCCTCATGCCCTTCAATCATGCCCTTCACCATCATGCCCTTCACCCACATGCCCTTTACCCTCATGCCCTTCACCCTCATGCCCATTACCCTGCATGCCCTTTACCCTCATACCCCTTTACCCTCATGCCCTTTACCCTCCTTGCCTTTTACCCTCCATGCCCCTTACCCTAATGCCCTTTACCCTCATGCCCTTCACCATCATGCCCTTTACCCACATGCCCTTTACCCTCATGCCCTTCACTCATGCCCTTTACCTTCATGCCCTTTACCCTCCATGCCCTATACCCTCATGCCCTTTACCCTCTTGCCCTTTACCCTCTTGCCCCTTACCCTCATGCCCTTTAGGCTCATGCCCTTTACCCTCCATGCCCTTTACCCTCCATGCCCTTTACCCTCATGCCCCTTACCCTAATGCCCTTTACCCTGCATGCCCTTTACCCCCCTTGCCCTTTACCCTCATGCCCTTTTCCCTGCATGCCCTTTACCCTCATGCCCTTTACCCTCCTTGCCCTTTACCCTCATGCCCTTTACCCTCTTGCCCTTTACCCTCTTGCCCCTTACCCTCATGCCCTTTAGGCTCATGCCCTTTACCCTCCATGCCCTTTACCCTCCATGCCCTTTACCCTCATGCCCCTTACCCTAATGCCCTTTACCCTCATGCCCTTCACCATCATGCCCTTTACCCACATGCCCTTTACCCTCATGCCCTTTACCCTCTTGCCCCTTACCCTCATGCCCTTTACCCTGCATGCCCTTTACCCCCCTTGCCCTTTACCCTCATGCCCTTCACCATCATGCCCTTTACCCACATGCCCTTTACCCTCATGCCCTTCACTCATGCCCTTTACCTTCATGCCCTTTACCCTCCATGCCCTATACCCTCATGCCCTTTACCCTCTTGCCCTTTACCCTCTTGCCCCTTACCCTCATGCCCTTTAGGCTCATGCCCTTTACCCTCCATGCCCTTTACCCTCCATGCCCTTTACCCTCATGCCCCTTACCCTAATGCCCTTTACCCTGCATGCCCTTTACCCCCCCTTGCCCTTTACCCTCATGCCCTTTTCCCTGCATGCCCTTTACCCTCATGCCCTTTACCCTCCTTGCCCTTTACCCTCATGCCCTTTACCCTCTTGCCCTTTACCCTCTTGCCCCTTACCCTCATGCCCTTTAGGCTCATGCCCTTTACCCTCCATGCCCTTTACCCTCCATGCCCTTTACCCTCATGCCCCTTACCCTAATGCCCTTTACCCTCATGCCCTTCACCATCATGCCCTTTACCCACATGCCCTTTACCCTCATGCCCTTTACCCTCTTGCCCCTTACCCTCATGCCCTTTACCCTGCATGCCCTTTACCCCCCTTGCCCTTTACCCTCATGCCCTTTTCCCTGCATGCCCTTTACCCTCATGCCCTTTACCCTCCTTGCCCTTTACCCTCATGCCCTTTACCCTCTTGCCCTTTACCCTCTTGCCCCTTACCCTCATGCCCTTTAGGCTCATGCCCTTTACCCTCCATGCCCTTTACCCTCCATGCCCTTTACCCTCATGCCCCTTACCCTAATGCCCTTTACCCTCATGCCCTTCACCATCATGCCCTTTACCCACATGCCCTTTACCCTCATGCCCTTTACCCTGCATGCCCTTTACCCTCATGCCCTTTACCCTCATGCCCTTTACCCTGCATGCCCTTTACCCTCCTTGCCCTTTACCCTCATGCCCTTTAACCTTCTTGCCCTTTACCCTCATGCCCTTTACCCTCTTGCCCCTTACCCTCATGCCCTTTACCCTCATGCCCTTTACCCTGCATGCCCTTTACCCTCCTTGCCCTTTACCCTCATGCCCTTTAACCTTCTTGCCCTTTACCCTCATGCCCTTTACCCTCTTGCCCCTCACCCTCATGCCCTTTACCCACATGCCCTTTACCCTCATGCCCTTTACCCTCCATGCCCTTTACCCTCCATGCCCTTTACCCTCATGCCCTTTACCCTCTTGCCCCTTACCCTCATGCCCTTTACCCCCATGCCTTTTACCCTCATGCCCTTTACCCTCATGCCCTTCACTCATGCCCTTCACCATCATGCCCTTTACCCACATGCCCTTTACCCTCCTGCCCTTTACCCTCATGCCCTTTACCCTCATGCCCTTCACTCATGCCCTTTACCCTCATGCCCTTTACCCTCCATGCCCTATACCCTCATGCCCTTTACACTCCATGCCATTTACCATGATGCCCTTTACCCTCATGCCCTTTACCCTCATGCCCTTCACCATCATGCCCTTTACCCACATGCCCTTTACCCTCATGCCCTGTACCATCATGCCCTTTACCCTCATGCCCTTTACCCTCATGCCCTGTACCATCATGCCCTTTACCCTCATGCCCTTCACCATCATGCCCTTTAGCCTCATGCCCTTTAGCCTCATGCCCTTTTCCCTCCATGCCCGTTACCCTCATGCCCTTTACCCTCATGCCCTTTACCCTCATGCCCTTTACCCTCATGCCCTTCACCATCATGCCCTTCACCCACATGCCCTTTACCCTTCATGCCCTTTACCCACATGCCCTTTACCCTCTTGCCCCTTACCCTCTTGCCCTTTAGCCTCATGCCCTTTACCCCCATGCCATATACCCTCCATGCCACTTACGCTCATGCCCTTTACCCTCATGCCCGTTACACTCAATGCCCTTTACCCTCATGCCCTTTACCCTCCTTGCCCTTTACCCTCATGCCCTTTTCCCTCTTCCCCTTTACCCTCATGCCCTTTAGCCTCATGCCCTTTACCCTCCATGCCCTTTACCCTCCATGCCCTTTACCCTCATGCCCCTTACCCTCATGCCCTTTACCCTCCTGCCCTTTACCCTCATGCTCTTTACCCGCATGCCCTTCACTCATGCCCTTTACCCTCATGCCCTTTACCCTCCATGCCCTTTACCCTCCATGCCCTTTACCCTGCATGCCCTTTACCCACATGCCCTTTACCCTCCTTGCCCTTTACCCTCATGCCCTTTACCCTGCATGCCCTTTACCCTCATGCCCTTTACCCTCCTTGCCCTTTACCCTCATGCCCTTTACCCTCTTGCCCCTTACCCTCATGCCCTTTAGCCTCATGCTCCTTACCCTCATGCCGTTTACCCTCATGCCCTTTACCCTCATGCCCTTCACTCATGCCCTTTACCCTCATGCCCTTTACCCTCCATGCCCTATACCCTCATGCCCTTTACCCTCATGCCCTTTACCCTGCATGCCCTTTACCCTCCTTGCCCTTTACCCTCATGCCCTTTTCCCTCCTTGCCCTTACCCTCATGCCCTTTAGGCTCATGCCCTTTACCCTCCATGCCCTTTACCCTCCATGCCCTTTACCCTCATGCCCCTTACCCAAATACCCTTTACCCTCATGCCCTTCACCATCATGCCCTTTACCCACATGAGCTTTACCCTCATGCCCTTTACCCTGCATGCCCTTTACCCTCATGCCCTTTACCCTCATGCCCTTTACCCTGCATGCCCTTTACCCTCCTTGCCCTTTACCCTCATGCCCTTTACCCTGCATGCCCTTTACCCGCATGCCATATACCCTCCATGCCACTTACCCTCATGCCCTTTACCCTCATGCCCTTTACCCTCTTGCCCCTTACCCTCATGCCCTTTACCCACATGCCCTTTACCCTCTTCCCCTTTACCCTGCATGCCCTTTACCCTCATGCCCTTTACCCTCCATGCCCTTTACCCTCATGCCCTTTACCCTCTTGCCCCTTACCCTCATGCCCTTTACCCCCATGCCTTTTACCCTCATGCCCTTTACCCTCATGCCCTTCACTCATGCCCTTCACCATCATGCCCTTTACCCACATGCCCCTTACCCTCATGCCCTTCACCATCATGCCCTTTACCCACATACCCTTTACCCTCATGCCCTTTACCCCCATGCCCTTTACCCTCTTGCCCCTTACCCTCATGCCCTTTACCCACATGCCCTTTACCCTCTTCCCCTTTACCCTGCATGCCCTTTACCCTCATGCCCTTTACCCTCCATGCCCTTTACCCTCATGCCCTTTACCCTCCATGCCCTTTACCCTCATGCCCTTTACACTCCATGCCCTTTACCATGATGCCCTTTACCCACATGCCCTTTACCCTCTTCCCCTTTACCCTGCATGCCCTTTACCCTCATGCCCTTTACCCTCCATGCCCTTTACCCTCATGCCCTTTACCCTCTTGCCCCTTACCCTCATGCCCTTTACCCACATGCCCTTTACCCTCTTCCCCTTTACCCTGCATGCCCTTCACCCTCATGCCCTTTACCCTCCATGCCCTTTACCCTCATGCCCTTTACCCTCCATGCTCTATACCCTCATGCCCTTTACACTCCATGCCCTTTACCATGATGCCCTTTACCCACATGCCCTTTACCCTCTTCCCCTTTACCCTGCATGCCCTTTACCCTCATGCCCTTTACCCTCCATGCCCTTTACCCTCATGCCCTTTACCCTCTTGCCCCTTACCCTCATGCCCTTTACCCACATGCCCTTTACCCTCTTCCCCTTTACCCTGCATGCCCTTTACCCTCATGCCCTTTACCCTCATGCCTTTTACCCTCATGCCCTTCACCCTGCATGCCCTTTACCCTCATGCCCTATACCCTCCATGCCACTTACCCTCATGCCCTTTACCCTCATGCCCGTTACACTCCATGCCCTTTACCATGATGCCCTTTACCCTCATGCCCTTTACCCTCATGCCCTTTACCCTCCATGCCCTTTACCCTCATGCCCTTTACCCTCATGCTCCTTACCCTCATGCCGTTTACCCTCATGCCCTTTACCCTCATGCCCTTCACTCATGCCCTTTACCCTCATGCCCTTTACCCTCATGCCCTTTACCCTGCATGCCCTTTACCCTCCATGCCCTTTACCCTCATGCCCTTTACCCTGCATGCCCTTTACCCCCATGCCATATACCCTCCATGCCACTTACCCTCATGCCCTTTACCCTCATGCCCTTTACCCTCTTGCCCCTTACCCTCATGCCCTTTACCCACATGCCCTTTACCCTCTTCCCCTTTACCCTGCATGCCCTTTACCCTCATGCCCTTTACCCTCCATGCCCTTTACCCTCATGCCCTTTACCCTCTTGCCCCTTACCCTCATGCCCTTTACCCCCATGCCCTTTACCCTCATGCCCTTTACCCTCATGCCCTTCACTCATGCCCTTCACCATCATGCCCTTTACCCACATGCCCCTTACCCTCATGCCCTTCACCAACATGCCCTTTTCCCACATGCCCTTTACCCTCATGCCCTTTACCCTCATGCCCTTTACCCTCTTGCCCCTTTCCCTCATGCCCTTTACCCACATGCCCTTTACCCTCTTCCCCTTTACCCTGCATGCCCTTTACCATCATGCCCTTTACCCTCATGCCCTTTACCCTCCATGCCCTTTACCCACATGCCCTTTACCCTGATGCCCTTTACCCTCTTGCCCCTTACCCTCATGCCCTTTAGCCTCATGCCCTTTACCCCCATATACCCTCCATGCCACTTACCCTCATGCCCTTTACCCTCATGCCCGTTACACTCCATGCCCTTTACCCTCATGCCCTTTACCCTCCTTGCCCTTTACCCTCATGCCCTTTACCCTCTTCCCCTTTACCCTCATGCCCTTTGGCCTCATGCCCTTTACCCTCCATGCCCTTTACCCTCATGCCCCTTACCCTCATGCCCTTTACCCTCCTGCCCTTTACCCTAATACCCTTTACCCTCATGCCCTTCACCATCATGCCCTTTACCCACATGAGCTTTACCCTCATGCCCTTTACCCTGCATGCCCTTTACCCTCATGCCATATACCCTCCATGCCACTTACCCTCATGCCCTTCACCCTCCTTGCCCTTTACCCTCATGCCCTTTACCCTCTTGCCCCTTACCCTCATGCCCTTTACTCTGCATGCCCTTTACCCTCCTTGCCCTTTACCCTCATGCCCTTTACCCTCATGCCCTTTACCCTCATGCCCTTTACCCACATGCCCTTTACCCTCATGCCCTTTACCCTCATGCCCTTTACCCTCCTTGCCACTTACCCTCATGCCCTTTACCCTCATGCCCTTTACCCTCCATGCCCTTTACCCTCATGCCCCTTACCCTCATGCCCTTTACTCTGCATGCCCTTTAACCTCCTTGCCCTTTACCCTCATGCCCTTTACCCTCATGCCCTTCACCCTCATGCCCTTTACCCACATGCCCTTTACCCTCATGCCCTTTACCCTCATGCCCTTCACCATCATGCCCTTTACCCACATGCCCTTTACCCTCATGCCCTGTACCATCATGCACTTTACCCTCATGCCCTTCACCATCATGCCCTTTAGCCTCATGCCCTTTAGCCTCATGCCCTTTACCCTCCATGCCCTTTACCCTCCATGCCCTTTACCCTGCTTGCCCTTTACCCTCCTTGCCCTTTACCCTCATGCCCTATACCCTGCATGCCCTTTACCCTCATGCGCTTCACCCTCCTTGCCCTTTACCCTCATGCTCTTTACCCTGCATGCCCTTTACCCTGCATGCCCTTTACCCTGCATGCCCTTTACCCTCCTTGCCCTTTACCCTCATGCCCTTTACCCTCTTGCCCCTTACCCTCATGCCCTTTACCCACATGCCCTTTACCCTCATGCCCTTTACACTCCATGCCCTTTACCCTCCATGCCCTTTACCCTCATGCCCTTTACCCTCTTGCTCCTTACCCTCATGCCGTTTACCCTCATGCGCTTGACCCTCATGCCCTTCACTCATGCCCTTCACCATCATGCCCTTTAGCCTCATGCCCTTTACCGTGCATGCCCTTTACCTTCATGCCCTTTACCCTCCTTGCCCTTTACCCTCATGCCCTTTACCCTCATGCCCTTCAATCATGCCCTTCACCATCATGCCCTTCACCCACATGCCCTTTACCCTCATGCCCTTCACCCTCATGCCCATTACCCTGCATGCCCTTTACCCTCATACCCCTTTACCCTCATGCCCTTTACCCTCCTTGCCTTTTACCCTCCATGCCCTTTACCCTCATGCCCTTTACCCTCATGCTCCTTACCCTCATGCCGTTTACCCTCATGCCCTTGACCCTCATGCCCTTCACTCATGCCCTTTACCCTCATGCCCTTTACCATGCATGCCCTATACACTCACATGCCCTTTACACTCCATGACCTTTACCATGATGCCCTTTACCCACATGCCCTTTACCCAGCATGCCCTTCACCCTCCTTGCCCTTTACCCTCATGCCCTTTACCCTCCATGCCCTTTACCCTCATGCCCCTTTACCCTCATGCCCCTTACCCTCATGCCCTTTACCCTCCATGCCCTTTACCCTCATGCCCCCTTACCCTCATGCCCCTTACCCTCATGCTCTTTACCCTCATGCCCTTCACTCATGCCCTTTACCCTCATGCCCTTTACCCTCCATGCCCTTTACCCTCATGCCCTTTAGCCTCATGCCCTTTAGCCTTATGCCCTTTACCCTCCATGCCCTTTACCCTCCATGCCCTTTACCCACATGCCCTTTACCCTCATGCCCTTTACCCTCATGCTCTTTACCCTCATGCCCTTTACCCTCATGCCCTTTACCCTCCTGCCCTTTACCCTCCTGCCCTTTACCCTCATGCCCTTTACCCTCATGCCCTTCACTCATGCCCTTTACCCTCATGCCCCTTACCCTCATGCCCTTTACCCTCATGCCCTTCACTCATGCCCTTTACCCTCATGCCCTTTACCCTCATGCCCTTTACCCTGCATGCCCTTTACCCTCCATGCCCTTTACCCTCATGCCCTTTACCCTGCATGCCCTTTACCCCCATGCCATATACCCTCCATGCCACTTACCCTCATGCCCTTTACCCTCATGCCCTTTACCCTCTTGCCCCTTACCCTCATGCCCTTTACCCACATGCCCTTTACCCTCTTCCCCTTTACCCTGCATGCCCTTTACCCTCATGCCCTTTACCCTGCATGCCCTTTACCCTCATGCCCTTTACCCTGCATGCCCTTTACCCTCATGCCCTTTACCCTCTTGCCCCTTACCCTCATGCCCTTTACCCCCATGCCTTTTACCCTCATGCCCTTTACCCTCATGCCCTTCACTCATGCCCTTCACCATCATGCCCTTTACCCTCCATGCCCTTTACCCTCTTGCCCCTTACCCTCATGCCCTTTACCCACATGCCCTTTACCCTCTTCCCCTTTACCCTGCATGCCCTTTACCCTCATGCCCTTTACCCTCATGCCCTTTACCCTCCATGCCCTTTACCCACATGCCCTTTACCCTGATGCCCTTTACCCTCTAGCCCCTTACCCTCATGCCCTTTAGCCTCATGCCCTTTACCCCCATATACCCTCCATGCCACTTACCCTCATGCCCTTTACCCTCATGCCCGTTACACTCCATGCCCTTTACCCTCATGCCCTTTACCCTCCTTGCCCTTTACCCTCCATGCCCTTTACCCTCATGCCCCTTACCCTCATGCCCTTTACCCTCCTGCCCTTTACCCTCATGCTCTTTACCCGCATGCCCTTCACTCATGCCCTTTACCCTCATGCCCTTTACCCTCCATGCCCTTTACCCTCCATGCCCTTTACCCTGCATGCCCTTTACCCACATGCCCTTTACCCTCCTTGCCCTTTACCCTCATGCCCTTTACCCTGCATGCCCTTTACCCTCATGCCCTTTACCCTCCTTGCCCTTTACCCTCATGCCCTTTACCCTCTTGCCCCTTACCCTCATGCCCTTTAGCCTCATGCTCCTTACCCTCATGCCGTTTACCCTCATGCCCTTTACCCTCATGCCCTTCACTCATGCCCTTTACCCTCATGCCCTTTACCCTCCATGCCCTATACCCTCATGCCCTTTACCCTCATGCCCTTTACCCTGCATGCCCTTTACCCTCCTTGCCCTTTACCCTCATGCCCTTTTCCCTCCTTGCCCTTACCCTCATGCCCTTTAGGCTCATGCCCTTTACCCTCCATGCCCTTTACCCTCCATGCCCTTTACCCTCATGCCCCTTACCCAAATACCCTTTACCCTCATGCCCTTCACCATCATGCCCTTTACCCACATGAGCTTTACCCTCATGCCCTTTACCCTGCATGCCCTTTACCCTCATGCCCTTTACCCTCATGCCCTTTACCCTGCATGCCCTTTACCCTCCTTGCCCTTTACCCTCATGCCCTTTACCCTGCATGCCCTTTACCCGCATGCCATATACCCTCCATGCCACTTACCCTCATGCCCTTTACCCTCATGCCCTTTACCCTCTTGCCCCTTACCCTCATGCCCTTTACCCACATGCCCTTTACCCTCTTCCCCTTTACCCTGCATGCCCTTTACCCTCATGCCCTTTACCCTCCATGCCCTTTACCCTCATGCCCTTTACCCTCTTGCCCCTTACCCTCATGCCCTTTACCCCCATGCCTTTTACCCTCATGCCCTTTACCCTCATGCCCTTCACTCATGCCCTTCACCATCATGCCCTTTACCCACATGCCCCTTACCCTCATGCCCTTCACCATCATGCCCTTTACCCACATACCCTTTACCCTCATGCCCTTTACCCCCATGCCCTTTACCCTCTTGCCCCTTACCCTCATGCCCTTTACCCACATGCCCTTTACCCTCTTCCCCTTTACCCTGCATGCCCTTTACCCTCATGCCCTTTACCCTCCATGCCCTTTACCCTCATGCCCTTTACCCTCCATGCTCTATACCCTCATGCCCTTTACACTCCATGCCCTTTACCATGATGCCCTTTACCCACATGCCCTTTACCCTCTTCCCCTTTACCCTGCATGCCCTTTACCCTCATGCCCTTTACCCTCCATGCCCTTTACCCTCATGCCCTTTACCCTCTTGCCCCTTACCCTCATGCCCTTTACCCACATGCCCTTTACCCTCTTCCCCTTTACCCTGCATGCCCTTCACCCTCATGCCCTTTACCCTCCATGCCCTTTACCCTCATGCCCTTTACCCTCCATGCTCTATACCCTCATGCCCTTTACACTCCATGCCCTTTACCATGATGCCCTTTACCCACATGCCCTTTACCCTCTTCCCTTTTACCCTGCATGCCCTTTACCCTCATGCCCTTTACCCTCCATGCCCTTTACCCTCATGCCCTTTACCCTCTTGCCCCTTACCCTCATGCCCTTTACCCACATGCCCTTTACCCTCTTCCCCTTTACCCTGCATGCCCTTTACCCTCATGCCCTTTACCCTCATGCCTTTTACCCTCATGCCCTTCACCCTGCATGCCCTTTACCCTCATGCCCTATACCCTCCATGCCACTTACCCTCATGCCCTTTACCCTCATGCCCGTTACACTCCATGCCCTTTACCATGATGCCCTTTACCCTCATGCCCTTTACCCTCATGCCCTTTACCCTCCATGCCCTTTACCCTCATGCCCTTTACCCTCATGCTCCTTACCCTCATGCCGTTTACCCTCATGCCCTTTACCCTCATGCCCTTCACTCATGCCCTTTACCCTCATGCCCTTTACCCTCATGCCCTTTACCCTGCATGCCCTTTACCCTCCATGCCCTTTACCCTCATGCCCTTTACCCTGCATGCCCTTTACCCCCATGCCATATACCCTCCATGCCACTTACCCTCATGCCCTTTACCCTCATGCCCTTTACCCTCTTGCCCCTTACCCTCATGCCCTTTACCCACATGCCCTTTACCCTCTTCCCCTTTACCCTGCATGCCCTTTACCCTCATGCCCTTTACCCTCCATGCCCTTTACCCTCATGCCCTTTACCCTCTTGCCCCTTACCCTCATGCCCTTTACCCCCATGCCTTTTACCCTCATGCCCTTTACCCTCATGCCCTTCACTCATGCCCTTCACCATCATGCCCTTTACCCACATGCCCCTTACCCTCATGCCCTTCACCAACATGCCCTTTTCCCACATGCCCTTTACCCTCATGCCCTTTACCCTCATGCCCTTTACCCTCTTGCCCCTTTCCCTCATGCCCTTTACCCACATGCCCTTTACCCTCTTCCCCTTTACCCTGCATGCCCTTTACCATCATGCCCTTTACCCTCATGCCCTTTACCCTCCATGCCCTTTACCCACATGCCCTTTACCCTGATGCCCTTTACCCTCTTGCCCCTTACCCTCATGCCCTTTAGCCTCATGCCCTTTACCCCCATATACCCTCCATGCCACTTACCCTCATGCCCTTTACCCTCATGCCCGTTACACTCCATGCCCTTTACCCTCATGCCCTTTACCCTCCTTGCCCTTTACCCTCATGCCCTTTACCCTCTTCCCCTTTACCCTCATGCCCTTTGGCCTCATGCCCTTTACCCTCCATGCCCTTTACCCTCATGCCCCTTACCCTCATGCCCTTTACCCTCCTGCCCTTTACCCTAATACCCTTTACCCTCATGCCCTTCACCATCATGCCCTTTACCCACATGAGCTTTACCCTCATGCCCTTTACCCTGCATGCCCTTTACCCTCATGCCATATACCCTCCATGCCACTTACCCTCATGCCCTTCACCCTCCTTGCCCTTTACCCTCATGCCCTTTACCCTCTTGCCCCTTACCCTCATGCCCTTTACCCTGCATGCCCTTTACCCTCCTTGCCCTTTACCCTCATGCCCTTTACCCTCATGCCCTTCACCCTCATGCCCTTTACCCACATGCCCTTTACCCTCATGCCCTTTACCCTCATGCCCTTTACCCTCCTTGCCACTTACCCTCATGCCCTTTACCCTCATGCCCTTTACCCTCCATGCCCTTTACCCTCATGCCCCTTACCCTCATGCCCTTTACTCTGCATGCCCTTTAACCTCCTTGCCCTTTACCCTCATGCCCTTTACCCTCATGCCCTTCACCCTCATGCCCTTTACCCACATGCCCTTTACCCTCATGCCCTTTACCCTCATGCCCTTCACCATCATGCCCTTTACCCACATGCCCTTTACCCTCATGCCCTGTACCATCATGCACTTTACCCTCATGCCCTTCACCATCATGCCCTTTAGCCTCATGCCCTTTAGCCTCATGCCCTTTACCCTCCATGCCCTTTACCCTCCATGCCCTTTACCCTGCTTGCCCTTTACCCTCCTTGCCCTTTACCCTCATGCCCTATACCCTGCATGCCCTTTACCCTCATGCGCTTCACCCTCCTTGCCCTTTACCCTCATGCTCTTTACCCTGCATGCCCTTTACCCTGCATGCCCTTTACCCTGCATGCCCTTTACCCTCCTTGCCCTTTACCCTCATGCCCTTTACCCTCTTGCCCCTTACCCTCATGCCCTTTACCCACATGCCCTTTACCCTCATGCCCTTTACACTCCATGCCCTTTACCCTCCATGCCCTTTACCCTCATGCCCTTTACCCTCTTGCTCCTTACCCTCATGCCGTTTACCCTCATGCGCTTGACCCTCATGCCCTTCACTCATGCCCTTCACCATCATGCCCTTTAGCCTCATGCCCTTTACCGTGCATGCCCTTTACCTTCATGCCCTTTACCCTCCTTGCCCTTTACCCTCATGCCCTTTACCCTCATGCCCTTCAATCATGCCCTTCACCATCATGCCCTTCACCCACATGCCCTTTACCCTCATGCCCTTCACCCTCATGCCCATTACCCTGCATGCCCTTTACCCTCATACCCCTTTACCCTCATGCCCTTTACCCTCCTTGCCTTTTACCCTCCATGCCCTTTACCCTCATGCCCTTTACCCTCATGCTCCTTACCCTCATGCCGTTTACCCTCATGCCCTTGACCCTCATGCCCTTCACTCATGCCCTTTACCCTCATGCCCTTTACCATGCATGCCCTATACACTCACATGCCCTTTACACTCCATGACCTTTACCATGATGCCCTTTACCCACATGCCCTTTACCCAGCATGCCCTTCACCCTCCTTGCCCTTTACCCTCATGCCCTTTACCCTCCATGCCCTTTACCCTCATGCCCCTTTACCCTCATGCCCCTTACCCTCATGCCCTTTACCCTCCATGCCCTTTACCCTCATGCCCCCTTACCCTCATGCCCCTTACCCTCATGCTCTTTACCCTCATGCCCTTCACTCATGCCCTTTACCCTCATGCCCTTTACCCTCCATGCCCTTTACCCTCATGCCCTTTAGCCTCATGCCCTTTAGCCTTATGCCCTTTACCCTCCATGCCCTTTACCCTCCATGCCCTTTACCCACATGCCCTTTACCCTCATGCCCTTTACCCTCATGCCCTTTACCCTCATGCCCTTTACCCTCATGCCCTTTTCCCTCCTGCCCTTTACCCTCCTGCCCTTTACCCTCATGCTCTTTACCCTCATGCCCTTCACTCATGCCCTTTACCCTCATGCCCCTTACCCTCATGCCCTTTACCCTCATGCCCTTCACTCATGCCCTTTACCCTCATGCCCTTTACCCTCATGCCCTTTACCCTGCATGCCCTTTACCCTCCATGCCCTTTACCCTCATGCCCTTTACCCTGCATGCCCTTTACCCCCATGCCATATACCCTCCATGCCACTTACCCTCATGCCCTTTACCCTCATGCCCTTTACCCTCTTGCCCCTTACCCTCATGCCCTTTACCCACATGCCCTTTACCCTCTTCCCCTTTACCCTGCATGCCCTTTACCCTCATGCCCTTTACCCTGCATGCCCTTTACCCTCATGCCCTTTACCCTGCATGCCCTTTACCCTCATGCCCTTTACCCTCTTGCCCCTTACCCTCATGCCCTTTACCCCCATGCCCTTTACCCTCATGCCCTTTACCCTCATGCCCTTCACTCATGCCCTTCACCATCATGCCCTTTACCCTCCATGCCCTTTACCCTCTTGCCCCTTACCCTCATGCCCTTTACCCACATGCCCTTTACCCTCTTCCCCTTTACCCTGCATGCCCTTTACCCTCATGCCCTTTACCCTCATGCCCTTTACCCTCCATGCCCTTTACCCACATGCCCTTTACCCTCATGCCCTTTACCCTCTAGCCCCTTACCCTCATGCCCTTTAGCCTCATGCCCTTTACCCCCATATACCCTCCATGCCACTTACCCTCATGCCCTTTACCCTCATGCCCGTTACACTCCATGCCCTTTACCCTCATGCCCTTTACCCTCCTTGCCCTTTACCCTCATGCCCTTTACCCTCTTCCCCTTTACCCTCATGCCCTTTAGCCTCATGCCCTTTACCCTCCATGCCCTTTACCCTCATGCCCCTTACCCTCATGCCCTTTACCCTCCTGCCCTTTACCCTAATACCCTTTACCCTCATGCCCTTCACCATCATGCCCTTTACCCACATGAGCTTTACCCTCATGCCCTTTACCCTGCATGCCCTTTACCCTCATGCCATATACCCTCCATGCCACTTACCCTCATGCCCTTCACCCTCCTTGCCCTTTACCCTCATGCCCTTTACCCTCTTGCCCCTCACCATAAAGCCCTTTACCCCCATGCCTTTTACCCTCATGCCCTTTACCCTCATGCCCTTCACTCATGCCCTTCACCATCATGCCCTTTACCCACATGCCCTTTACCCTCATGCCCTTTACCCTGCATGCCCTTTACCCTCATTCCCTATACCCTCCATGCCCTTTACCCTCTTGCCCCTTACCCTCATGCCCTTTACACTCCATGCCCTTTACCCTCATGCCCTTCACTCATGCCCTTCACCATCATGCCCTTTACCCACATGCCCTTTACCCTGCATGCCCTTTACCCTCATGCCCTTTACCCTCCTTGCCCTTTACCCTCATGCCCTTTACCCTCATGCCCGTTACACTCCATGCCCTTTACCATGATGCCCTTTACCCTCATGCCCTTTACCCTCATGCCCTTCACCATCATGCCCTTTACCCACATGCCCTTTACCCTCATGCCCTTTACCCTGCATGCCCTTTACCCTCATGCCCTTTACCCTCCTTGCCCTTTACCCTCATGCCCTTTACCCTCTTGCCCCTTACCCTCATGCCCTTTACCCTCCTAGCCCTTCACCCTCATGCCCTTTACCCTCTTCCCCTTTACCCTCATGCCCTTCACCATCATGCCCTTTACCCACATGCCCTTTACCCTGCATGCCCTTTACCCTCATGCCCTTTACCCTGCATGCCCTTTACCCTCATTCCCTATATCCTCCATGCCCTTTACCCTCTTGCCCCTTACCCTCATGCCCTTTACACTCCATGCCCTTTACCCTCATGCCCTTTACCCTCATGCCCTTTACCCTGCATGCCCTTTACCCTCATTCCCTATATCCTCCATGCCCTTTACCCTCTTGCCCCTTACCCACATGCCCTTTACCCTCATGCCCTTTACCCTGCATGCCCTTCACCCTCATGCCCTTTACCCTCTTCCCCTTTACCCTCATGCCCTTCACCATCATGCCCTTTACCCACATGCCCTTTACCCACATGCCCTTTACCCTCATGCCCTTTACACTCCATGCCCTTTACCATCATGCCCTTTACCCTCATGCCCTTTACCCTCATGCCCTTTACCCACTTGCCCCTTACCCTCATGCCCTTTACCCACATGCCCTTTACCCTCATGCCCTTTACACTCCATGCCCTTTACCATGATGCCCTTTACCCTCATGCCCTTTACCCTGCATGCCCTTTACCCTCATGCCCTTTACCCTCATGCCCTTTACCCTGCATGCCCTTTACCCTCATTCCCTATACCCTCCATGCCCTTTACCCTCTTGCCCCTTACCCTCATGCCCTTTAGCCTCATGCTCTTTACCCTCCATGCCCTTTACCCTCCATGCCCTTTAGCCTTATGCCCTTTACCCTCCATGCCCTTTACCCACATGCCCTTTACCCTCATGCCCTTTACCCTCATGCTCTTTACCCTCATGCCCTTTACCCTCCATGCCCTTTACCCTCATGCCCCTTACCCTCATGCCCTTTACCCTCCTGCCCTTTACCCTCATGCCCCTTACCCTCATGCCCGTTACACTCCATGCCCTTTACCCTCATGCCCTTTACCCTCTTCCCCTTTACCCTCATGCCCTTTAGCCTCATGCCCTTTACCCTCCATGCCCTTTACCCTCCATGCCCTTTACCCTCATGCCCTTTACCCTCATGCTCCTTACCCTCATGCCGTTTACCCTCATGCCCTTTACCCTCATGCCCTTCACTCATGCCCTTTACCCTCATGCCCTTTACCCTCATGCCCTTTACCCTCATGCCCTTCACTCATGCCCTTTACCCTCATGCCATTTACCCTCCATGCCCTATACCCTGCATGCCCTTTACCCACATGCCCTTTACCCTCCTTGCCCTTTACCCTCATGCCCTTTACCCTCCATGCCCTGTACCCTCATGCCCTTTACACTCCATGCCCTTTACCATGATGCCCTTAACCCACATGCCCTTTACCCTCATGCCCTTTACCCTCATGCCCTTCACCCTGCATGCCCTTTACCCTCATGCCCTATACCCTCCATGCCACTTACCCTCATGCCCTTTACCCTCATGCCCGTTACACTCCATGCCCTTTACCATGATGCCCTTTACCCTCATGCCCTTTACCCTCATGCCCTTTACCCTCCATGCCCTTTACCCTCATGCCCTTTACCCTCATGCTCCTTACCCTCATGCCGTTTACCCTCATGCCCTTTACCCTCATGCCCTTCACTCATGCCCTTTACCCTCATGCCCTTTACCCTCATGCCCTTTACCCTGCATGCCCTTTACCCTCCATGCCCTTTACCCTCATGCCCTTTACCCTGCATGCCCTTTACCCCCATGCCATATACCCTCCATGCCACTTACCCTCATGCCCTTTACCCTCATGCCCTTTACCCTCTTGCCCCTTACCCTCATGCCCTTTACCCACATGCCCTTTACCCTCTTCCCCTTTACCCTGCATGCCCTTTACCCTCATGCCCTTTACCCTCCATGCCCTTTACCCTCATGCCCTTTACCCTCTTGCCCCTTACCCTCATGCCCTTTACCCCCATGCCTTTTACCCTCATGCCCTTTACCCTCATGCCCTTCACTCATGCCCTTCACCATCATGCCCTTTACCCACATGCCCCTTACCCTCATGCCCTTCACCAACATGCCCTTTTCCCACATGCCCTTTACCCTCATGCCCTTTACCCTCATGCACTTTACCCTCTTGCCCCTTACCCTCATGCCCTTTACCCACATGCCCTTTACCCTCTTCCCCTTTACCCTGCATGCCCTTTACCATCATGCCCTTTACCCTCATGCCCTTTACCCTCCATGCCCTTTACCCACATGCCCTTTACCCTGATGCCCTTTACCCTCTTGCCCCTTACCCTCATGCCCTTTAGCCTCATGCCCTTTACCCCCATATACCCTCCATGCCACTTACCCTCATGCCCTTTACCCTCATGCCCGTTACACTCCATGCCCTTTACCCTCATGCCCTTTACCCTCCTTGCCCTTTACCCTCATGCCCTTTACCCTCTTCCCCTTTACCCTCATGCCCTTTAGCCTCATGCCCTTTACCCTCCATGCCCTTTACCCTCATGCCCCTTACCCTCATGCCCTTTACCCTCCTGCCCTTTACCCTAATACCCTTTACCCTCATGCCCTTCACCATCATGCCCTTTACCCACATGAGCTTTACCCTCATGCCCTTTACCCTCATGCCCTTTACCCTCATGCCCTTCACCATCATGCCCTTCACCCACATGCCCTTTACCCTTCATGCCCTTTACCCACATGCCCTTTACCCTCTTGCCCCTTACCCTCTTGCCCTTTAGCCTCATGCCCTTTACCCCCATGCCATATACCCTCCATGCCACTTACGCTCATGCCCTTTACCCTCATGCCCGTTACACTCAATGCCCTTTACCCTCATGCCCTTTACCCTCCTTGCCCCTTACCCTCATGCCCTTTGCCCTCATGCCCCTTACCCTCATGCCCTTTAGCCTCATGCCCTTTACCCACATGCCCTTTACCCTCATGCCCTTTACCCTCATGCCCTTCACTCATGCCCTTTACCCTCATGCCCTTTACCCTCCATGCCCTATACCCTCATGCCCTGTACACTCCATGCCCTTTACCATGATGCCCTTTACCCTCATGCCCTTTACCCTCATGCACTTTACCCTCATGCCCTTTACCCTCATGCCCTTTTCCCTCCATGCCCTTTACCCTCCATGCCCTTTACCCTCCTTGCCCTTTACCCTCATGCCCTTTACCCTCTTGCCCCTTACCCTCATGCCCTTTAGCCTCATGCCCTTTAGCCTCATGCCCTTTACCCTCATGCTCTTTACCCTGCATGCCCATTACCCTCCTAGCACTTCACCCTCATGCCCTTTACCCTCATGCCCTTTACGCTCATGCCCTTTAATCTCATGCCCCTTACCCTCATGCCCTTCACCATCATGCCCTTTACCCACATGCCCTTTACCCTCCTTGCCCTTTACCCTCATGCCCTTTACCCTGCATGCCCTTTACCCTCATGCCCTTTACCCTCCTTGCCCTTTACCCTCATGCCCTTTACCCTCTAGGCCCTTACCCTCATGCCCTTTACCCTCCTGCCCTTTACCCTCATGCTCTTTACCCTCATGCCCTTCACTCATGCCCTTTACCCTCATGCCCTTTACCCTCCATGCCCTTTACCCTCATGCCCTTTAGCCTCATGCCCTTTAGCCTTATGCCCTTTACCCTCCATGCCCTTTACCCTCCATGCCCTTTACCCACATGCCCTTTACCCTCATGCCCTTTACCCTCATGCTCTTTACCCTCATGCCCTTTACCCTCATGCCCTTTTCCCCCCTGCCCTTTACCCTCCTGCCCTTTACCCTCATGCTCTTTACCCTCATGCCCTTTACCCTCATGCCCTTTTCCCCCCTGCCCTTTACCCTCCTGCCCTTTACCCTCATGCTCTTTACCCTCATGCCCTTCACTCATGCCCTTTACCCTCATGCCCCTTACCCTCATGCCCTTTACCCTCCTGCCCTTTACCCTCATGCCCTTTACCCTCATGCCCTTTACCCTCCATGCCCTTTACTCTCCATGCCCTTTACCCTCCATGCCCTTTACCCACATGCCCTTTACCCTCATGCCCTTTACCCTCTTGCCCCTTACCCTCATGCCCTTTAGCCTCATGCCCTTTAGCCTTATGCCCTTTACCTTCCATGCCCTTTACCCTGCATGCCCTTTACCCTCATGCCCTTTACCCTCCATGCCCTTTACCCTCATGCCCTTTACCCTCTTGCCCCTTACCCTCATGCCCTTTACCCTGCATGCCCTTTACCCCCCTTGCCCTTTACCCTCATGCCCTTTTCCCTGCATGCCCTTTACCCTCATGCCCTTTACCCTCCTTGCCCTTTACCCTCATGCCCTTTACCTTCTTGCCCTTTACCCTCTTGCCCCTTACCCTCATGCCCTTTAGGCTCATGCCGTTTACCCTCCATGCCCTTTACCCTCCATGCCCTTTACCCTCATGCCCCTTACCCTAATGCCCTTTACCCTCATGCCCTTCACCATCATGCCCTTTACCCACATACCCTTTACCCTCATGCCCTTTACCCTGCATGCCCTTTACCCTCATGCCCTTTACCCTCATGCCCTTTACCCTGCATGCCCTTTACCCTCCTTGCCCTTTACCCTCATGCCCTATAACCTTCTTGCCCTTTACCCTCATGCCCTTTACCCTCATGCAATTTACACTCCATGCCCTTTACCATGATGCCCTTTACCCTCATGCCCTTTACCCTGCATGCCCTTTACCCTCATGCCCTTTACCCTCCATGTCCTTTACCCTCATGCCCTTTACCCTCTTGCCCCTTACCATAATGCCCTTTACCCTCATGCCCTTTACCCTGCATGCCCTTTACCCTCATTCCCTATACCCTCCATGCCCTTTTCCCTCCTTGCCCTTACCCTCATGCCCTTTAGGCTCATGCCCTTTACCCTCCATGCCCTTTACCCTCCATGCCCTTTACCCTCATGCCCCTTACCCAAATACCCTTTACCCTCATGCCCTTCACCATCATGCCCTTTACCCAAATGAGCTTTACCCTCATGCCCTTTACCCTGCATGCCCTTTACCCTCATGCCCTTTACCCTCATGCCCTTTACCCTGCATGCCCTTTACCCTCCTTGCCCTTTACCCTCATGCCCTTTACCCTCCATGCCCTTTACCCTCATGCCCTTTACCCTCATGCTCCTTACCCTCATGCCGTTTACCCTCATGCCCTTTACCCTCATGCCCTTCACTCATGCCCTTTACCCTCATGCCCTTTACCCTCATGCCCTTTACCCTGCATGCCCTTTACCCTCCATGCCCTTTACCCTCATGCCCTTTACCCTGCATGCCCTTTACCCCCATGCCATATACCCTCCATGCCCTTCACTCATGCCCTTCACCATCATGCCCTTTACCCACATGCCCCTTACCCTCATGCCCTTCACCATCATGCCCTTTACCCACATGCCCTTTACCCTCATGCCCTTTACCCTCATGCCCTTTACCCTCTTGCCCCTTACCCTCATGCCCTTTACCCACATGCCCTTTACCCTCTTCCCCTTTACCCTGCATGCCCTTTACCCTCATGCCCTTTACCCTCCATGCCCTTTACCCTCATGCCCTTTACCCTCCATGCCCTTTACCCACATGCCCTTTACCCTCATGCCCTTTACCCTCTTGCCCCTTACCCTCATGCCCTTTAGCCTCATGCCCTTTACCCCCATATACCCTCCATGCCACTTACCCTCATGCCCTTTACCCTCATGCCCGTTACACTCCATGCCCTTTACCCTCATGCCCTTTACCCTCTTCCCCTTTACCCTCATGCCCTTTAGCCTCATGCCCTTTACCCTCCATGCCCTTTACCCTCATGCCCCTTACCCTCATGCCCTTTACCCTCCTGCCCTTTACCCTCATGCTCTTTACCCTCATGCCCTTCACTCATGCCCTTTACCCTCATGCCCTTTACCCTCCATGCCCTATACCCTCATGCCCTTTACACTCCATGCCCTTTACCATGATGCCCTTTACCCTCATGCCCTTTAACCTTCTTGCCCTTTACCCTCATGCCCTTTACCCTCTTGCCCCTTACCCTCATGCCCTTTACCCACATGCCCTTTACCCTCATGCCCTTTACACTCCATGCCCTTTACCATGATGCCCTTTACCCTCATGCCCTTTACCCTGCATGCCCTTTACCCTCATGCCCTTTACCCTCCACGCCCTTTACCCTCATGCCCTTTACCCTCTTGCCCCTTACCATAATGCCTTTTACCCCCATGCCTTTACCCTCATGCCCTTTACCCTCATGCCCTTCACTCATGCCCTTCACCATCATGCCCTTTACCCACATGCCCTTTACCCTCATGCCCTTTACCCTGCATGCCCTTTACCCTCATTCCCTATACCCTCCATGCCCTTTACACTCTTGCCCCTTACACTCATGCCCTTTACACTCCATGCCCTTTACCCTCATGCCCTTCACTCATGCCCTTCACCATCATGCCCTTTACCCACATGCCCTTTACCCTGCATGCCCTTTACCCTCATGCCCTTTACCCTCCTTGCCCTTTACCCTCATGCCCTTTACCCTCGTGCCCCTTACCCTCATGCCCTTTACCCTCCTAGCCCTTCACCCTCATGCCCTTTACCCTCATGCCCTTTACGCTCATGCCCTTTACCCTCCATGCCCTTTACCCTCATGCCCCTTATCCTCATGCCCTTTACTCTGCATGCCCTTTACCCTCCTTGCCCTTTACCCTCATGCCCTTTACCCTCATGCCCTTCACCCTCATGCCCTTTACCCACATGCCCTTTACCCTCATGCCCTTTACCCTCATGCCCTTTACCCTCATGCCCTTTACCCTCCTTGCCACTTACCCTCATGCCCTTTACGCTCATGCCCTTTACCCTCCATGTCCTTTACCCTCATGCCCCTTACCCTCATGCCCTATACCCTGCATGCCCTTTACCCTCATGCCCTTTACCCTCCTTGCCCTTTACCCTCATGCCCTTTACCCTGATGCCCTTCACCCTCATGCCCTTTACCCACATGCCCTTTACCCTCATGCCCTTTACCCTCATGCCCTTCACCATCATGCCCTTTACCCACATGCCCTTTACCCTCATGCCCTGTACCATCATGCACTTTACCCTCATGCCCTTCACCATCATGCCCTTTAGCCTCATGCCCTTTAGCCTCATGCCCTTTACCCTCCATGCCCTTTACCCTCCATGCCCTTTACCCTGCTTGCCCTTTACCCTCCTTGCCCTTTACCCTCATGCCCTATACCCTGCATGCCCTTTACCCTCATGCCCTTTACCCTCCTTGCCCTTTACCCTCATGCTCTTTACCCTGCATGCCCTTTACCCTACATGCCCGTTACCCTCATGCCCTTTACCCTCATGCCCTGTACCATCATGCACTTTACCCTCATGCCCTTCACCATCATGCCCTTTAGCCTCATGCCCTTTAGCCTCATGCCCTTTACCCTCCATGCCCTTTACCCTCCATGCCCTTTACCCTGCTTGCCCTTTACCCTCCTTGCCCTTTACCCTCATGCCCTATACCCTGCATGCCCTTTACCCCCATGCCATATACCCTCCATGCCACTTACCCTCATGCCCTTTACCCTCATGCCCTTTACCCTCTTGCCCCTTACCCTCATGCCCTTTACCCACATGCCCTTTACCCTCTTCCCCTTTACCCTGCATGCCCTTTACCCTCATGCCCTTTGCCCTCTTGCCCCTTACCCTCATGCCCTTTACCCACATGCCCTTTACCCTCTTCCCCTTTACCCTGCATGCCCTTTACCCTCATGCCCTTTACCCTCCATGCCCTTTACCCTCATGCCCTTTACCCTCCATGCCCTTTACCCACATGCCCTTTACCCTCATGCCCTTTACCCTCTTGCCCCTTACCCTCATGCCCTTTAGCCTCATGCCCTTTACCCCCATATACCCTCCATGCCACTTACCCTCATGCCCTTTACCCTCATGCCCGTTACACTCCATGCCCTTTACCATGATGCCCTTTACCCTCATGCCCTTTACCCTCATGCCCTTTACCCTCATGCCCTTCACCATCATGCCCTTTACCCACATGCCCTTTACCCTCATGCCCTATACCCTGCATGCCCTTTACCCTCATGCCCTTTACCCTCTTGCCCCTTACCCTCATGCCCTTTACCCACATGCCCTTTACCCTCTTCCCCTTTACCCTGCATGCCCTTTACCCTCATGCCCTTTACCCTCATGCCCTTTACCCTCCATGCCCTTTACCCACATGCCCTTTACCCTCATGCCCTTTACCCTCTTGCCCCTTACCCTCATGCCCTTTAGCCTCATGCCCTTTACCCCCATATACCCTCCATGCCACTTACCCTCATGCCCTTTACCCTCATGCCCGTTACACTCCATGCCCTTTACCCTCATGCCCTTTACCCTCCTTGCCCTTTACCCTCATGCCCTTTACCCTCTTCCCCTTTACCCTCATGCCCTTTAGCCTCATGCCCTTTACCCTCCATGCCCTTTACCCTCATGCCCCTTACCCTCATGCCCTTTACCCTCCTGCCCTTTACCCTAATACCCTTTACCCTCATGCCCTTCACCATCATGCCCTTTACCCACATGAGCTTTACCCTCATGCCCTTTACCCTGCATGCCCTTTACCCTCATGCCATATACCCTCCATGCCACTTACCCTCATGCCCTTCACCCTCCTTGCCCTTTACCCTCATGCCCTTTACCCTCTTGCCCCTCACCATAAAGCCCTTTACCCCCATGCCTTTTACCCTCATGCCCTTTACCCTCATGCCCTTCACTCATGCCCTTCACCATCATGCCCTTTACCCACATGCCCTTTACCCTCATGCCCTTTACCCTGCATGCCCTTTACCCTCATTCCCTATACCCTCCATGCCCTTTACCCTCTTGCCCCTTACCCTCATGCCCTTTACACTCCATGCCCTTTACCCTCATGCCCTTCACTCATGCCCTTCACCATCATGCCCTTTACCCACATGCCCTTTACCCTGCATGCCCTTTACCCGCATGCCCTTTACCCTCCTTGCCCTTTACCCTCATGCCCTTTACCCTCATGCCCGTTACACTCCATGCCCTTTACCATGATGCCCTTTACCCTCATGCCCTTTACCCTCATGCCCTTCACCATCATGCCCTTTACCCACATGCCCTTTACCCTCATGCCCTTTACCCTGCATGCCCTTTACCCTCATGCCCTTTACCCTCCTTGCCCTTTACCCTCATGCCCTTTACCCTCTTGCCCCTTACCCTCATGCCCTTTACCCTCCTAGCCCTTCACCCTCATGCCCTTTACCCTCTTCCCCTTTACCCTCATGCCCTTCACCATCATGCCCTTTACCCACATGCCCTTTACCCTGCATGCCCTTTACCCTCATGCCCTTTACCCTGCATGCCCTTTACCCTCATTCCCTATATCCTCCATGCCCTTTACCCTCTTGCCCCTTACCCTCATGCCCTTTACCCTCATGCCCTTTACCCTGCATGCCCTTTACCCTCATTCCCTATATCCTCCATGCCCTTTACCCTCTTGCCCCTTACCCACATGCCCTTTACCCTCATGCCCTTTACCCTGCATGCCCTTCACCCTCATGCCCTTTACCCTCTTCCCCTTTACCCTCATGCCCTTCACCATCATGCCCTTTACCCACATGCCCTTTACCCACATGCCCTTTACCCTCATGCCCGTTACACTCCATGCCCTTTACCATGATGCCCTTTACCCTCATGCCCTTTACCCTCTTGCCCCTTACCCTCATGCCCTTTACCCCCATGCCTTTTACCCTCATGCCCTTTACCCTCATGCCCTTCACTCATGCCCTTCACCATCATGCCCTTTACCCACATGCCCCTTACCCTCATGCCCTTCACCAACATGCCCTTTTCCCACATGCCCTTTACCCTCATGCCCTTTACCCTCATGCCCTTTACCCTCTTGCCCCTTACCCTCATGCCCTTTACCCACATGCCCTTTACCCTCTTCCCCTTTACCCTGCATGCCCTTTACCCTCATGCCCTTTACCCTCCATGCCCTTTACCCACATGCCCTTTACCCTCATGCCCTTTACCCTCTTGCCCCTTACCCTCATGCCCTTTAGCCTCATGCCCTTTACCCCCATATACCCTCCATGCCACTTACCCTCATGCCCTTTACCCTCATGCCCGTTACACTCCATGCCCTTTACCCTCATGCCCTTTACCCTCCTTGCCCTTTACCCTCATGCCCTTTACCCTCTTCCCCTTTACCCTCATGCCCTTTAGCCTCATGCCCTTTACCCTCCATGCCCTTTACCCTCATGCCCCTTACCCTCATGCCCTTTACCCTCCTGCCCTTTACCCTAATACCCTTTACCCTCATGCCCTTCACCATCATGCCCTTTACCCACATGAGCTTTACCCTCATGCCCTTTACCCTGCATGCCCTTTACCCTCATGCCATATACCCTCCATGCCACTTACCCTCATGCCCTTCACCCTCCTTGCCCTTTACCCTCATGCCCTTTACCCTCTTGCCCCTCACCATAAAGCCCTTTACCCCCATGCCTTTTACCCTCATGCCCTTTACCCTCATGCCCTTCACTCATGCCCTTCACCATCATGCCCTTTACCCACATGCCCTTTACCCTCATGCCCTTTACCCTGCATGCCATTTACCCTCATGCCCTTTACCCTGCATGCCCTTTACCCTCATTCCCTATATCCTCCATGCCCTTTACCCTCTTGCCCCTTACCCTCATGCCCTTTACACTCCATGCCCTTTACCCTCATGCCCTTTACCCTCATGCCCTTTACCCTGCATGCCCTTTACCCTCATTCCCTATATCCTCCATGCCCTTTACCCTCTTGCCCCTTACCCACATGCCCTTTACCCTCATGCCCTTTACCCTGCATGCCCTTCACCCTCATGCCCTTTACCCTCTTCCCCTTTACCCTCATGCCCTTCACCATCATGCCCTTTACCCACATGCCCTTTACCCACATGCCCCTTACCCTCATGCCCTTTACACTCCATGCCCTTTACCATGATGCCCTTTACCCTCATGCCCTTTACCCTCATGCCCTTTACCCACTTGCCCCTTACCCTCATGCCCTTTACCCACATGCCCTTTACCCTCATGCCCTTTACACTCCATGCCCTTTACCATGATGCCCTTTACCCTCATGCCCTTTACCCTGCATGCCCTTTACCCTCATGCCCTTTACCCTCATGCCCTTTACCCTGCATGCCCTTTACCCTCATTCCCTATACCCTCCATGCCCTTTACCCTCTTGCCCCTTACCCTCATGCCCTTTAGCCTCATGCTCTTTACCCTCCATGCCCTTTACCCTCCATGCCCTTTAGCCTTATGCCCTTTACCCTCCATGCCCTTTACCCACATGCCCTTTACCCTCATGCCCTTTACCCTCATGCTCTTTACCCTCATGCTCTTTACCCTCCATGCCCTTTACCCTCCATGCCCTTTACCCTCATGCCCCTTACCCTCATGCCCTTTACCCTCCTGCCCTTTACCCTCATGCCCCTTACCCTCATGCCCGTTACACTCCATGCCCTTTACCCTCATGCCCTTTACCCTCTTCCCCTTTACCCTCATGCCCTTTAGCCTCATGCCCTTTACCCTCCATGCCCTTTACCCTCCATGCCCTTTACCCTCATGCCCTTTACCCTCATGCTCCTTATCCTCATGCCGTTTACCCTCATGCCCTTTACCCTCATGCCCTTCACTCATGCCCTTTACCCTCATGCCCTTTACCCTCATGCCCTTTACCCTCATGCCCTTCACTCATGCCCTTTACCCTCATGCCCTTTACCCTCCATGCCCTATACCCTGCATGCCCTTTACCCACATGCCCTTTACCCTCCTTGCCCTTTACCCTCATGCCCTTTACCCTCCATGCCCTGTACCCTCATGCCCTTTACACTCCATGCCCTTTACCATGATGCCCTTAACCCACATGCCCTTTACCCTCATGCCCTTTACCCTCATGCCCTTCACCCTGCATGCCCTTTACCCTCATGCCCTATACCCTCCATGCCACTTACCCTCATGCCCTTTACCCTCATGCCCGTTACACTCCATGCCCTTTACCATGATGCCCTTTACCCTCATGCCCTTTACCCTCATGCCCTTTACCCTCCATGCCCTTTACCCTCATGCCCTTTACCCTCATGCTCCTTACCCTCATGCCGTTTACCCTCATGCCCTTTACCCTCATGCCCTTCACTCATGCCCTTTACCCTCATGCCCTTTACCCTCATGCCCTTTACCCTGCATGCCCTTTACCCTCCATGCCCTTTACCCTCATGCCCTTTACCCTGCATGCCCTTTACCCCCATGCCATATACCCTCCTTGCCCTTTACCCTCATGCCCTTTACCCTCATGCCCTTTACCCTCTTGCCCCTTACCCTCATGCCCTTTACCCACATGCCCTTTACCCTCTTCCCCTTTACCCTGCATGCCCTTTACCCTCATGCCCTTTACCCTCCATGCCCTTTACCCTGCATGCCCTTTACCCTCATGCCCTTTACCCTCCTTGCCCTTTACCCTCATGCCCTTTACCCTCATGCCCGTTACACTCCATGCCCTTTACCATGATGCCCTTTACCCTCATGCCCTTTACCCTCATGCCCTTCACCATCATGCCCGTTACACTCCATGCCCTTTACCCTCATGCCCTTTACCCTCCTTGCCCTTTACCCTCATGCCCTTTACCCTCTTCCCCTTTACCCTCATGCCCTTTAGCCTCATGCCCTTTACCCTCCATGCCCTTTACCCACATGCCCTTTACCCTCATGCCCTTTACCCTCTTGCCCCTTACCCTCATGCCCTTTAGCCTCATGCCCTTTACCCCCATATACCCTCCATGCCACTTACCCTCATGCCCTTCACCAACATGCCCTTTTCCCACATGCCCTTTACCCTCATGCCCTTTACCCTCATGCCCTTTACCCTCTTGCCCCTTACCCTCATGCCCTTTACCCACATGCCCTTTACCCTCTTCCCCTTTACCCTGCATGCCCTTTACCCTCATGCCCTTTACCCTCCATGCCCTTTACCCTCATGCCCCTTACCCTCATGCCCTTTACCCTCCTGCCCTTTACCCTAATACCCTTTACCCTCATGCCCTTCACCATCATGCCCTTTACCCACATGAGCTTTACCCTCATGCCCTTTACCCTGCATGCCCTTTACCCTCATGCCATATACCCTCCATGCCACTTACCCTCATGCCCTTCACCCTCCTTGCCCTTTACCCTCATGCCCTTTACCCTCTTGCCCCTTACCCTCCTTGCCCTTTACCCTCATGCCCTTTACCCTCTTCCCCTTTACCCTCATGCCCTTTAGCCTCATGCCCTTTACCCTCTTCCCCTTTACCCTGCATGCCCTTTACCCTCATGCCCTTTACCCTCATGCCCTTTACCCTCCATGCCCTTTACCCTCTTCCCCTTTACCCTGCATGCCCTTTACCCTCATGCCCTTTACCCTCCATGCCCTTTACCCTGCATGCCCTTTACCCTCATGCCCTTTACCCTCCTTGCCCTTTACCCTCATGCCCTTTACCCTCATGCCCGTTACACTCCATGCCCTTTACCATGATGCCCTTTACCCTCATGCCCTTTACCCTCATGCCCTTCACCATCATGCCCGTTACACTCCATGCCCTTTACCCTCATGCCCTTTACCCTCCTTGCCCTTTACCCTCATGCCCTTTACCCTCTTCCCCTTTACCCTCATGCCCTTTAGCCTCATGCCCTTTACCCTCCTTGCCCTTTACCCTCATGCCCTTTACCTCCTTGCCCCTTACCCTCATGCCCTTTACCCTCCATGCCCTGTACCCTCATGCCCTTTACACTCCATGCCCTTTACCATGATGCCCTTAACCCACATGCCCTTTACCCTCATGCCCTTTACCCTCATGCCCTTCACCCTGCATGCCCTTTACCCTCATGCCCTATACCCTCCATGCCACTTACCCTCATGCCCTTTACCCTCATGCCCGTTACACTCCATGCCCTTTACCATGATGCCCTTTACCCTCATGCCCTTTACCCTCATGCCCTTTACCCTCCATGCCCTTTACCCTCATGCCCTTTACCCTCATGCTCCTTACCCTCATGCCGTTTACCCTCATGCCCTTTACCCTCATGCCCTTCACTCATGCCCTTTACCCTCATGCCCATTACCCTCCATGCCCTATACCCTCATGCCCTTTACACTCCATGCGCTTTACCATGATGCCCTTTACCCTCATGCCCTTTACCCTGCATGCCCTTTACCCTCCTTGCCCTTTACCCTCATGCCCTTTTCCCTCCTTGCCCTTACCCTCATGCCCTTTAGGCTCATGCCCTTTACCCACATGCCCTTTACCCTCATGCCCTTTACCCTGCATGCCCTTTACCCTCCATGCCCTTTACCCTCATGCCCTTTACCCTGCATGCCCTTTACCCCCATGCCATATACCCTCCATGCCACTTACCCTCATGCCCTTCACTCATGCCCTTCACCATCATGCCCTTTACCCACATGCCCCTTACCCTCATGCCCTTCACCAACATGCCCTTTTCCCACATGCCCTTTACCCTCATGCCCTTTACCCTCATGCCCTTTACCCTCTTGCCCCTTACCCTCATGCCCTTTACCCACATGCCCTTTACCCTCCTTGCCCTTTACCCTCATGCCCTTTACCCTGCATGCCCTTTACCCTCATGCCCTTTACCCTCCTTGCCCTTTACCCTCATGCCCTTTACCCTCTAGGCCCTTACCCTCATGCCCTTTACCCTCCTGCCCTTTACCCTCATGCTCTTTACCCTCATGCCCTTCACTCATGCCCTTTACCCTCATGCCCTTTACCCTCCATGCCCTTTACCCTCATGCCCTTTAGCCTCATGCCCTTTAGCCTTATGCCCTTTACCCTCCATGCCCTTTACCCTCCATGCCCTTTACCCACATGCCCTTTACCCTCATGCCCTTTACCCTCATGCTCTTTACCCTCATGCCCTTTACCCTCATGCCCTTTTCCCCCCTGCCCTTTACCCTCCTGCCCTTTACCCTCATGCTCTTTACCCTCATGCCCTTTACCCTCATGCCCTTTTCCCCCCTGCCCTTTACCCTCCTGCCCTTTACCCTCATGCTCTTTACCCTCATGCCCTTCACTCATGCCCTTTACCCTCATGCCCCTTACCCTCATGCCCTTTACCCTCCTGCCCTTTACCCTCATGCCCTTTACCCTCATGCCCTTTACCCTCCATGCCCTTTACTCTCCATGCCCTTTACCCTCCATGCCCTTTACCCACATGCCCTTTACCCTCATGCCCTTTACCCTCTTGCCCCTTACCCTCATGCCCTTTAGCCTCATGCCCTTTAGCCTTATGCCCTTTACCTTCCATGCCCTTTACCCTGCATGCCCTTTACCCTCATGCCCTTTACCCTCCATGCCCTTTACCCTCATGCCCTTTACCCTCTTGCCCCTTACCCTCATGCCCTTTACCCTGCATGCCCTTTACCCCCCTTGCCCTTTACCCTCATGCCCTTTTCCCTGCATGCCCTTTACCCTCATGCCCTTTACCCTCCTTGCCCTTTACCCTCATGCCCTTTACCTTCTTGCCCTTTACCCTCTTGCCCCTTACCCTCATGCCCTTTAGGCTCATGCCGTTTACCCTCCATGCCCTTTACCCTCCATGCCCTTTACCCTCATGCCCCTTACCCTCATGCCCTTTACCCTCATGCCCTTCACCATCATGCCCTTTACCCACATACCCTTTACCCTCATGCCCTTTACCCTGCATGCCCTTTACCCTCATGCCCTTTACCCTCATGCCCTTTACCCTGCATGCCCTTTACCCTCCTTGCCCTTTACCCTCATGCCCTATAACCTTCTTGCCCTTTACCCTCATGCCCTTTACCCTCATGCAATTTACACTCCATGCCCTTTACCATGATGCCCTTTACCCTCATGCCCTTTACCCTGCATGCCCTTTACCCTCATGCCCTTTACCCTCCATGTCCTTTACCCTCATGCCCTTTACCCTCTTGCCCCTTACCATAATGCCCTTTACCCTCATGCCCTTTACCCTGCATGCCCTTTACCCTCATTCCCTATACCCTCCATGCCCTTTTCCCTCCTTGCCCTTACCCTCATGCCCTTTAGGCTCATGCCCTTTACCCTCCATGCCCTTTACCCTCCATGCCCTTTACCCTCATGCCCCTTACCCAAATACCCTTTACCCTCATGCCCTTCACCATCATGCCCTTTACCCAAATGAGCTTTACCCTCATGCCCTTTACCCTGCATGCCCTTTACCCTCATGCCCTTTACCCTCATGCCCTTTACCCTGCATGCCCTTTACCCTCCTTGCCCTTTACCCTCATGCCCTTTACCCTCCATGCCCTTTACCCTCATGCCCTTTACCCTCATGCTCCTTACCCTCATGCCGTTTACCCTCATGCCCTTTACCCTCATGCCCTTCACTCATGCCCTTTACCCTCATGCCCTTTACCCTCATGCCCTTTACCCTGCATGCCCTTTACCCTCCATGCCCTTTACCCTCATGCCCTTTACCCTGCATGCCCTTTACCCTCTTGCCCCTTACCCTCATGCCCTTTAGGCTCATGCCGTTTACCCTCCATGCCCTTTACCCTCCATGCCCTTTACCCTCATGCCCCTTACCCTAATGCCCTTTACCCTCATGCCCTTCACCATCATGCCCTTTACCCACATGCCCCTTACCCTCATGCCCTTCACCATCATGCCCTTTACCCACATGCCCTTTACCCTCATGCCCTTTACCCTCATGCCCTTTACCCTCTTGCCCCTTACCCTCATGCCCTTTACCCACATGCCCTTTACCCTCTTCCCCTTTACCCTGCATGCCCTTTACCCTCATGCCCTTTACCCTCCATGCCCTTTACCCTCATGCCCTTTACCCTCCATGCCCTTTACCCACATGCCCTTTACCCTCATGCCCTTTACCCTCTTGCCCCTTACCCTCATGCCCTTTAGCCTCATGCCCTTTACCCCCATATACCCTCCATGCCACTTACCCTCATGCCCTTTACCCTCATGCCCGTTACACTCCATGCCCTTTACCCTCATGCCCTTTACCCTCTTCCCCTTTACCCTCATGCCCTTTAGCCTCATGCCCTTTACCCTCCATGCCCTTTACCCTCATGCCCCTTACCCTCATGCCCTTTACCCTCCTGCCCTTTACCCTCATGCTCTTTACCCTCATGCCCTTCACTCATGCCCTTTACCCTCATGCCCTTTACCCTCCATGCCCTATACCCTCATGCCCTTTACACTCCATGCCCTTTACCATGATGCCCTTTACCCTCATGCCCTTTAACCTTCTTGCCCTTTACCCTCATGCCCTTTACCCTCTTGCCCCTTACCCTCATGCCCTTTACCCACATGCCCTTTACCCTCATGCCCTTTACACTCCATGCCCTTTACCATGATGCCCTTTACCCTCATGCCCTTTACCCTGCATGCCCTTTACCCTCATGCCCTTTACCCTCCACGCCCTTTACCCTCATGCCCTTTACCCTCTTGCCCCTTACCATAATGCCTTTTACCCCCATGCCTTTACCCTCATGCCCTTTACCCTCATGCCCTTCACTCATGCCCTTCACCATCATGCCCTTTACCCACATGCCCTTTACCCTCATGCCCTTTACCCTGCATGCCCTTTACCCTCATTCCCTATACCCTCCATGCCCTTTACACTCTTGCCCCTTACACTCATGCCCTTTACACTCCATGCCCTTTACCCTCATGCCCTTCACTCATGCCCTTCACCATCATGCCCTTTACCCACATGCCCTTTACCCTGCATGCCCTTTACCCTCATGCCCTTTACCCTCCTTGCCCTTTACCCTCATGCCCTTTACCCTCGTGCCCCTTACCCTCATGCCCTTTACCCTCCTAGCCCTTCACCCTCATGCCCTTTACCCTCATGCCCTTTACGCTCATGCCCTTTACCCTCCATGCCCTTTACCCTCATGCCCCTTATCCTCATGCCCTTTACTCTGCATGCCCTTTACCCTCCTTGCCCTTTACCCTCATGCCCTTTACCCTCATGCCCTTCACCCTCATGCCCTTTACCCACATGCCCTTTACCCTCATGCCCTTTACCCTCATGCCCTTTACCCTCATGCCCTTTACCCTCCTTGCCACTTACCCTCATGCCCTTTACGCTCATGCCCTTTACCCTCCATGTCCTTTACCCTCATGCCCCTTACCCTCATGCCCTATACCCTGCATGCCCTTTACCCTCATGCCCTTTACCCTCCTTGCCCTTTACCCTCATGCCCTTTACCCTGATGCCCTTCACCCTCATGCCCTTTACCCACATGCCCTTTACCCTCATGCCCTTTACCCTCATGCCCTTCACCATCATGCCCTTTACCCACATGCCCTTTACCCTCATGCCCTGTACCATCATGCACTTTACCCTCATGCCCTTCACCATCATGCCCTTTAGCCTCATGCCCTTTAGCCTCATGCCCTTTACCCTCCATGCCCTTTACCCTCCATGCCCTTTACCCTGCTTGCCCTTTACCCTCCTTGCCCTTTACCCTCATGCCCTATACCCTGCATGCCCTTTACCCTCATGCCCTTTACCCTCCTTGCCCTTTACCCTCATGCTCTTTACCCTGCATGCCCTTTACCCTACATGCCCGTTACCCTCATGCCCTTTACCCTCATGCCCTGTACCATCATGCACTTTACCCTCATGCCCTTCACCATCATGCCCTTTAGCCTCATGCCCTTTAGCCTCATGCCCTTTACCCTCCATGCCCTTTACCCTCCATGCCCTTTACCCTGCTTGCCCTTTACCCTCCTTGCCCTTTACCCTCATGCCCTATACCCTGCATGCCCTTTACCCCCATGCCATATACCCTCCATGCCACTTACCCTCATGCCCTTTACCCTCATGCCCTTTACCCTCTTGCCCCTTACCCTCATGCCCTTTACCCACATGCCCTTTACCCTCTTCCCCTTTACCCTGCATGCCCTTTACCCTCATGCCCTTTGCCCTCTTGCCCCTTACCCTCATGCCCTTTACCCACATGCCCTTTACCCTCTTCCCCTTTACCCTGCATGCCCTTTACCCTCATGCCCTTTACCCTCCATGCCCTTTACCCTCATGCCCTTTACCCTCCATGCCCTTTACCCACATGCCCTTTACCCTCATGCCCTTTACCCTCTTGCCCCTTACCCTCATGCCCTTTAGCCTCATGCCCTTTACCCCCATATACCCTCCATGCCACTTACCCTCATGCCCTTTACCCTCATGCCCGTTACACTCCATGCCCTTTACCATGATGCCCTTTACCCTCATGCCCTTTACCCTCATGCCCTTTACCCTCATGCCCTTCACCATCATGCCCTTTACCCACATGCCCTTTACCCTCATGCCCTATACCCTGCATGCCCTTTACCCTCATGCCCTTTACCCTCTTGCCCCTTACCCTCATGCCCTTTACCCACATGCCCTTTACCCTCTTCCCCTTTACCCTGCATGCCCTTTACCCTCATGCCCTTTACCCTCATGCCCTTTACCCTCCATGCCCTTTACCCACATGCCCTTTACCCTCATGCCCTTTACCCTCTTGCCCCTTACCCTCATGCCCTTTAGCCTCATGCCCTTTACCCCCATATACCCTCCATGCCACTTACCCTCATGCCCTTTACCCTCATGCCCGTTACACTCCATGCCCTTTACCCTCATGCCCTTTACCCTCCTTGCCCTTTACCCTCATGCCCTTTACCCTCTTCCCCTTTACCCTCATGCCCTTTAGCCTCATGCCCTTTACCCTCCATGCCCTTTACCCTCATGCCCCTTACCCTCATGCCCTTTACCCTCCTGCCCTTTACCCTAATACCCTTTACCCTCATGCCCTTCACCATCATGCCCTTTACCCACATGAGCTTTACCCTCATGCCCTTTACCCTGCATGCCCTTTACCCTCATGCCATATACCCTCCATGCCACTTACCCTCATGCCCTTCACCCTCCTTGCCCTTTACCCTCATGCCCTTTACCCTCTTGCCCCTCACCATAAAGCCCTTTACCCCCATGCCTTTTACCCTCATGCCCTTTACCCTCATGCCCTTCACTCATGCCCTTCACCATCATGCCCTTTACCCACATGCCCTTTACCCTCATGCCCTTTACCCTGCATGCCCTTTACCCTCATTCCCTATACCCTCCATGCCCTTTACCCTCTTGCCCCTTACCCTCATGCCCTTTACACTCCATGCCCTTTACCCTCATGCCCTTCACTCATGCCCTTCACCATCATGCCCTTTACCCACATGCCCTTTACCCTGCATGCCCTTTACCCGCATGCCCTTTACCCTCCTTGCCCTTTACCCTCATGCCCTTTACCCTCATGCCCGTTACACTCCATGCCCTTTACCATGATGCCCTTTACCCTCATGCCCTTTACCCTCATGCCCTTCACCATCATGCCCTTTACCCACATGCCCTTTACCCTCATGCCCTTTACCCTGCATGCCCTTTACCCTCATGCCCTTTACCCTCCTTGCCCTTTACCCTCATGCCCTTTACCCTCTTGCCCCTTACCCTCATGCCCTTTACCCTCCTAGCCCTTCACCCTCATGCCCTTTACCCTCTTCCCCTTTACCCTCATGCCCTTCACCATCATGCCCTTTACCCACATGCCCTTTACCCTGCATGCCCTTTACCCTCATGCCCTTTACCCTGCATGCCCTTTACCCTCATTCCCTATATCCTCCATGCCCTTTACCCTCTTGCCCCTTACCCTCATGCCCTTTACCCTCATGCCCTTTACCCTGCATGCCCTTTACCCTCATTCCCTATATCCTCCATGCCCTTTACCCTCTTGCCCCTTACCCACATGCCCTTTACCCTCATGCCCTTTACCCTGCATGCCCTTCACCCTCATGCCCTTTACCCTCTTCCCCTTTACCCTCATGCCCTTCACCATCATGCCCTTTACCCACATGCCCTTTACCCACATGCCCTTTACCCTCATGCCCGTTACACTCCATGCCCTTTACCATGATGCCCTTTACCCTCATGCCCTTTACCCTCTTGCCCCTTACCCTCATGCCCTTTACCCCCATGCCTTTTACCCTCATGCCCTTTACCCTCATGCCCTTCACTCATGCCCTTCACCATCATGCCCTTTACCCACATGCCCCTTACCCTCATGCCCTTCACCAACATGCCCTTTTCCCACATGCCCTTTACCCTCATGCCCTTTACCCTCATGCCCTTTACCCTCTTGCCCCTTACCCTCATGCCCTTTACCCACATGCCCTTTACCCTCTTCCCCTTTACCCTGCATGCCCTTTACCCTCATGCCCTTTACCCTCCATGCCCTTTACCCACATGCCCTTTACCCTCATGCCCTTTACCCTCTTGCCCCTTACCCTCATGCCCTTTAGCCTCATGCCCTTTACCCCCATATACCCTCCATGCCACTTACCCTCATGCCCTTTACCCTCATGCCCGTTACACTCCATGCCCTTTACCCTCATGCCCTTTACCCTCCTTGCCCTTTACCCTCATGCCCTTTACCCTCTTCCCCTTTACCCTCATGCCCTTTAGCCTCATGCCCTTTACCCTCCATGCCCTTTACCCTCATGCCCCTTACCCTCATGCCCTTTACCCTCCTGCCCTTTACCCTAATACCCTTTACCCTCATGCCCTTCACCATCATGCCCTTTACCCACATGAGCTTTACCCTCATGCCCTTTACCCTGCATGCCCTTTACCCTCATGCCATATACCCTCCATGCCACTTACCCTCATGCCCTTCACCCTCCTTGCCCTTTACCCTCATGCCCTTTACCCTCTTGCCCCTCACCATAAAGCCCTTTACCCCCATGCCTTTTACCCTCATGCCCTTTACCCTCATGCCCTTCACTCATGCCCTTCACCATCATGCCCTTTACCCACATGCCCTTTACCCTCATGCCCTTTACCCTGCATGCCATTTACCCTCATGCCCTTTACCCTGCATGCCCTTTACCCTCATTCCCTATATCCTCCATGCCCTTTACCCTCTTGCCCCTTACCCTCATGCCCTTTACACTCCATGCCCTTTACCCTCATGCCCTTTACCCTCATGCCCTTTACCCTGCATGCCCTTTACCCTCATTCCCTATATCCTCCATGCCCTTTACCCTCTTGCCCCTTACCCACATGCCCTTTACCCTCATGCCCTTTACCCTGCATGCCCTTCACCATCATGCCCTTTACCCACATGCCCTTTACCCTGCATGCCCTTTACCCTCATGCCCTTTACCCTGCATGCCCTTTACCCTCATTCCCTATATCCTCCATGCCCTTTACCCTCTTGCCCCTTACCCTCATGCCCTTTACCCTCATGCCCTTTACCCTGCATGCCCTTTACCCTCATTCCCTATATCCTCCATGCCCTTTACCCTCTTGCCCTTTACCCACATGCCCTTTACCCTCTTCCCCTTTACCCTGCATGCCCTTTACCCTCATGCCCTTTACCCTCCATGCCCTTTACCCACATGCCCTTTACCCTCATGCCCTTTACCCTCTTGCCCCTTACCCTCATGCCCTTTAGCCTCATGCCCTTTACCCCCATATACCCTCCATGCCACTTACCCTCATGCCCTTTACCCTCATGCCCGTTACACTCCATGCCCTTTACCCTCATGCCCTTTACCCTCCTTGCCCTTTACCCTCATGCCCTTTACCCTCTTCCCCTTTACCCTCATGCCCTTTAGCCTCATGCCCTTTACCCTCCATGCCCTTTACCCTCATGCCCCTTACCCTCATGCCCTTTACCCTCCTGCCCTTTACCCTAATACCCTTTACCCTCATGCCCTTCACCATCATGCCCTTTACCCACATGAGCTTTACCCTCATGCCCTTTACCCTGCATGCCCTTTACCCTCATGCCATATACCCTCCATGCCACTTACCCTCATGCCCTTCACCCTCCTTGCCCTTTACCCTCATGCCCTTTACCCTCTTGCCCCTCACCATAAAGCCCTTTACCCCCATGCCTTTTACCCTCATGCCCTTTACCCTCATGCCCTTCACTCATGCCCTTCACCATCATGCCCTTTACCCACATGCCCTTTACCCTCATGCCCTTTACCCTGCATGCCATTTACCCTCATGCCCTTTACCCTGCATGCCCTTTACCCTCATTCCCTATATCCTCCATGCCCTTTACCCTCTTGCCCCTTACCCTCATGCCCTTTACACTCCATGCCCTTTACCCTCATGCCCTTTACCCTCATGCCCTTTACCCTGCATGCCCTTTACCCTCATTCCCTATATCCTCCATGCCCTTTACCCTCTTGCCCCTTACCCACATGCCCTTTACCCTCATGCCCTTTACCCTGCATGCCCTTCACCCTCATGCCCTTTACCCTCTTCCCCTTTACCCTCATGCCCTTCACCATCATGCCCTTTACCCACATGCCCTTTACCCACATGCCCCTTACCCTCATGCCCTTTACACTCCATGCCCTTTACCATGATGCCCTTTACCCTCATGCCCTTTACCCTCATGCCCTTTACCCACTTGCCCCTTACCCTCATGCCCTTTACCCACATGCCCTTTACCCTCATGCCCTTTACACTCCATGCCCTTTACCATGATGCCCTTTACCCTCATGCCCTTTACCCTGCATGCCCTTTACCCTCATGCCCTTTACCCTCATGCCCTTTACCCTGCATGCCCTTTACCCTCATTCCCTATACCCTCCATGCCCTTTACCCTCTTGCCCCTTACCCTCATGCCCTTTAGCCTCATGCTCTTTACCCTCCATGCCCTTTACCCTCCATGCCCTTTAGCCTTATGCCCTTTACCCTCCATGCCCTTTACCCACATGCCCTTTACCCTCATGCCCTTTACCCTCATGCTCTTTACCCTCATGCTCTTTACCCTCCATGCCCTTTACCCTCCATGCCCTTTACCCTCATGCCCCTTACCCTCATGCCCTTTACCCTCATGCTCTTTACCCTCATGCTCTTTACCCTCCATGCCCTTTACCCTCCATGCCCTTTACCCTCATGCCCCTTACCCTCATGCCCTTTACCCTCCTGCCCTTTACCCTCATGCCCCTTACCCTCATGCCCGTTACACTCCATGCCCTTTACCCTCATGCCCTTTACCCTCTTCCCCTTTACCCTCATGCCCTTTAGCCTCATGCCCTTTACCCTCCATGCCCTTTACCCTCCATGCCCTTTACCCTCATGCCCTTTACCCTCATGCTCCTTATCCTCATGCCGTTTACCCTCATGCCCTTTACCCTCATGCCCTTCACTCATGCCCTTTACCCTCATGCCCTTTACCCTCATGCCCTTTACCCTCATGCCCTTCACTCATGCCCTTTACCCTCATGCCCTTTACCCTCCATGCCCTATACCCTGCATGCCCTTTACCCACATGCCCTTTACCCTCCTTGCCCTTTACCCTCATGCCCTTTACCCTCCATGCCCTGTACCCTCATGCCCTTTACACTCCATGCCCTTTACCATGATGCCCTTAACCCACATGCCCTTTACCCTCATGCCCTTTACCCTCATGCCCTTCACCCTGCATGCCCTTTACCCTCATGCCCTATACCCTCCATGCCACTTACCCTCATGCCCTTTACCCTCATGCCCGTTACACTCCATGCCCTTCACTCATGCCCTTTACCCTCATGCCCTTTACCCTCCATGCCCTATACCCTGCATGCCCTTTACCCACATGCCCTTTACCCTCCTTGCCCTTTACCCTCATGCCCTTTACCCTCCATGCCCTGTACCCTCATGCCCTTTACACTCCATGCCCTTTACCATGATGCCCTTAACCCACATGCCCTTTACCCTCATGCCCTTTACCCTCATGCCCTTCACCCTGCATGCCCTTTACCCTCATGCCCTATACCCTCCATGCCACTTACCCTCATGCCCTTTACCCTCATGCCCGTTACACTCCATGCCCTTTACCATGATGCCCTTTACCCTCATGCCCTTTACCCTGCATGCCCTTTACCCTCATGCCCTTTACCCTCATGCCCTTTACCCTGCATGCCCTTTACCCTCATTCCCTATACCCTCCATGCCCTTTACCCTCTTGCCCCTTACCCTCATGCCCTTTAGCCTCATGCTCTTTACCCTCCATGCCCTTTACCCTCCATGCCCTTTAGCCTTATGCCCTTTACCCTCCATGCCCTTTACCCACATGCCCTTTACCCTCATGCCCTTTACCCTCATGCTCTTTACCCTCATGCTCTTTACCCTCCATGCCCTTTACCCTCCATGCCCTTTACCCTCATGCCCCTTACCCTCATGCCCTTTACCCTCCTGCCCTTTACCCTCATGCCCCTTACCCTCATGCCCGTTACACTCCATGCCCTTTACCCTCATGCCCTTTACCCTCTTCCCCTTTACCCTCATGCCCTTTAGCCTCATGCCCTTTACCCTCCATGCCCTTTACCCTCCATGCCCTTTACCCTCATGCCCTTTACCCTCATGCTCCTTATCCTCATGCCGTTTACCCTCATGCCCTTTACCCTCATGCCCTTCACTCATGCCCTTTACCCTCATGCCCTTTACCCTCATGCCCTTTACCCTCATGCCCTTCACTCATGCCCTTTACCCTCATGCCCTTTACCCTCCATGCCCTATACCCTGCATGCCCTTTACCCACATGCCCTTTACCCTCCTTGCCCTTTACCCTCATGCCCTTTACCCTCCATGCCCTGTACCCTCATGCCCTTTACACTCCATGCCCTTTACCATGATGCCCTTAACCCACATGCCCTTTACCCTCATGCCCTTTACCCTCATGCCCTTCACCCTGCATGCCCTTTACCCTCATGCCCTATACCCTCCATGCCACTTACCCTCATGCCCTTTACCCTCATGCCCGTTACACTCCATGCCCTTTACCATGATGCCCTTTACCCTCATGCCCTTTACCCTCATGCCCTTTACCCTCCATGCCCTTTACCCTCATGCCCTTTACCCTCATGCTCCTTACCCTCATGCCGTTTACCCTCATGCCCTTTACCCTCATGCCCTTCACTCATGCCCTTTACCCTCATGCCCTTTACCCTCATGCCCTTTACCCTGCATGCCCTTTACCCTCCATGCCCTTTACCCTCATGCCCTTTACCCTGCATGCCCTTTACCCCCATGCCATATACCCTCCTTGCCCTTTACCCTCATGCCCTTTACCCTCATGCCCTTTACCCTCTTGCCCCTTACCCTCATGCCCTTTACCCACATGCCCTTTACCCTCTTCCCCTTTACCCTGCATGCCCTTTACCCTCATGCCCTTTACCCTCCATGCCCTTTACCCTGCATGCCCTTTACCCTCATGCCCTTTACCCTCCTTGCCCTTTACCCTCATGCCCTTTACCCTCATGCCCGTTACACTCCATGCCCTTTACCATGATGCCCTTTACCCTCATGCCCTTTACCCTCATGCCCTTCACCATCATGCCCGTTACACTCCATGCCCTTTACCCTCATGCCCTTTACCCTCCTTGCCCTTTACCCTCATGCCCTTTACCCTCTTCCCCTTTACCCTCATGCCCTTTAGCCTCATGCCCTTTACCCTCCATGCCCTTTACCCACATGCCCTTTACCCTCTTGCCCTTTACCCTCTTGCCCCTTACCCTCATGCCCTTTAGCCTCATGCCCTTTACCCCCATATACCCTCCATGCCACTTACCCTCATGCCCTTCACCAACATGCCCTTTTCCCACATGCCCTTTACCCTCATGCCCTTTACCCTCATGCCCTTTACCCTCTTGCCCCTTACCCTCATGCCCTTTACCCACATGCCCTTTACCCTCTTCCCCTTTACCCTGCATGCCCTTTACCCTCATGCCCTTTACCCTCCATGCCCTTTACCCTCATGCCCCTTACCCTCATGCCCTTTACCCTCCTGCCCTTTACCCTAATACCCTTTACCCTCATGCCCTTCACCATCATGCCCTTTACCCACATGAGCTTTACCCTCATGCCCTTTACCCTGCATGCCCTTTACCCTCATGCCATATACCCTCCATGCCACTTACCCTCATGCCCTTCACCCTCCTTGCCCTTTACCCTCATGCCCTTTACCCTCTTGCCCCTTACCCTCCTTGCCCTTTACCCTCATGCCCTTTACCCTCTTCCCCTTTACCCTCATGCCCTTTAGCCTCATGCCCTTTACCCTCTTCCCCTTTACCCTGCATGCCCTTTACCCTCATGCCCTTTACCCTCATGCCCTTTACCCTCCATGCCCTTTACCCTCTTCCCCTTTACCCTGCATGCCCTTTACCCTCATGCCCTTTACCCTCCATGCCCTTTACCCTGCATGCCCTTTACCCTCATGCCCTTTACCCTCCTTGCCCTTTACCCTCATGCCCTTTACCCTCATGCCCGTTACACTCCATGCCCTTTACCATGATGCCCTTTACCCTCATGCCCTTTACCCTCATGCCCTTCACCATCATGCCCGTTACACTCCATGCCCTTTACCCTCATGCCCTTTACCCTCCTTGCCCTTTACCCTCATGCCCTTTACCCTCTTCCCCTTTACCCTCATGCCCTTTAGCCTCATGCCCTTTACCCTCCTTGCCCTTTACCCTCATGCCCTTTACCTCCTTGCCCCTTACCCTCATGCCCTTTACCCTCCATGCCCTGTACCCTCATGCCCTTTACACTCCATGCCCTTTACCATGATGCCCTTAACCCACATGCCCTTTACCCTCATGCCCTTTACCCTCATGCCCTTCACCCTGCATGCCCTTTACCCTCATGCCCTATACCCTCCATGCCACTTACCCTCATGCCCTTTACCCTCATGCCCGTTACACTCCATGCCCTTTACCATGATGCCCTTTACCCTCATGCCCTTTACCCTCATGCCCTTTACCCTCCATGCCCTTTACCCTCATGCCCTTTACCCTCATGCTCCTTACCCTCATGCCGTTTACCCTCATGCCCTTTACCCTCATGCCCTTCACTCATGCCCTTTACCCTCATGCCCATTACCCTCCATGCCCTATACCCTCATGCCCTTTACACTCCATGCGCTTTACCATGATGCCCTTTACCCTCATGCCCTTTACCCTGCATGCCCTTTACCCTCCTTGCCCTTTACCCTCATGCCCTTTTCCCTCCTTGCCCTTACCCTCATGCCCTTTAGGCTCATGCCCTTTACCCACATGCCCTTTACCCTCATGCCCTTTACCCTGCATGCCCTTTACCCTCCATGCCCTTTACCCTCATGCCCTTTACCCTGCATGCCCTTTACCCCCATGCCATATACCCTCCATGCCACTTACCCTCATGCCCTTCACTCATGCCCTTCACCATCATGCCCTTTACCCACATGCCCCTTACCCTCATGCCCTTCACCAACATGCCCTTTTCCCACATGCCCTTTACCCTCATGCCCTTTACCCTCATGCCCTTTACCCTCTTGCCCCTTACCCTCATGCCCTTTACCCACATGCCCTTTACCCTCTTCCCCTTTACCCTGCATGCCCTTTACCCTCATGCCCTTTACCCTCATGCCCTTTACCCTCTTGCCCCTTACCCTCATGCCCTTTACCCACATGCCCTTTACCCTCTTCCCCTTTACCCTGCATGCCCTTTACCCTCATGCCCTTTACCCTCATGCCCTTTACCCTCCATGCCCTTTACCCTCATGCCCCTTACCCTCATGCCCTTTACCCTCCTGCCCTTTACCCTAATACCCTTTACCCTCATGCCCTTCACCATCATGCCCTTTACCCACATGAGCTTTACCCTCATGCCCTTTACCCTGCATGCCCTTTACCCTCATGCCATATACCCTCCATGCCACTTACCCTCATGCCCTTCACCCTCCTTGCCCTTTACCCTCATGCCCTTTACCCTCTTGCCCCTTACCCTCATGCCCTTTAGCCTCATGCCCTTTACCCTCCTTGCCCTTTACCCTCATGCCCTTTACCTCCTTGCCCCTTACCCTCATGCCCTTTACCCTCCATGCCCTGTACCCTCATGCCCTTTACACTCCATGCCCTTTACCATGATGCCCTTAACCCACATGCCCTTTACCCTCATGCCCTTTACCCTCATGCCCTTCACCCTGCATGCCCTTTACCCTCATGCCCTATACCCTCCATGCCACTTACCCTCATGCCCTTTACCCTCATGCCCGTTACACTCCATGCCCTTTACCATGATGCCCTTTACCCTCATGCCCTTTACCCTCATGCCCTTTACCCTCCATGCCCTTTACCCTCATGCCCTTTACCCTCATGCTCCTTACCCTCATGCCGTTTACCCTCATGCCCTTTACCCTCATGCCCTTCACTCATGCCCTTTACCCTCATGCCCTTTACCCTCCATGCCCTATACCCTCATGCCCTTTACACTCCATGCGCTTTACCATGATGCCCTTTACCCTCATGCCCTTTACCCTGCATGCCCTTTACCCTCCTTGCCCTTTACCCTCATGCCCTTTTCCCTCCTTGCCCTTACCCTCATGCCCTTTAGGCTCATGCCCTTTACCCTCCATGCCCTTTACCCTCATGCCCCTTACCCTAATACCCTTTACCCTCATGCCCTTCACCATCATGCCCTTTACCCACATGAGCTTTACCCTCATGCCCTTTACCCTGCATGCCCTTTACCCTCATGCCCTTTACCCTCATGCCCTTTACCCTGCATGCCCTTTACCCTCCATGCCCTTTACCCTCATGCCCTTTACCCTGCATGCCCTTTACCCCCATGCCATATACCCTCCATGCCACTTACCCTCTTGCCCTTTACCCTCATGCCCTTTACCCTCTTGCCCCTTACCCTCATGCCCTTTACCCACATGCCCTTTACCCTCTTCCCCTTTACCCTGCATGCCCTTTACCCTCATGCCCTTTACCCTCCATGTCCTTTACCCTCATGCCCTTTACCCTCTTGCCCCTTACCCTCATGCCCTTTACCCCCATGCCTTTTACCCTCATGCCCTTTACCCTCATGCCCTTTAGGCTCATGCCCTTACCCTCCATGCCCTTTACCCTCATGCCCTTTACCCTCTTGCCCCTTACCCTCATGCCCTTTAGCCTCATGCCCTTTACCCCCATATACCCTCCATGCCACTTACCCTCATGCCCTTTACCCTCATGCCCGTTACACTCCATGCCCTTTACCCTCATGCCCTTTACCCTCCTTGCCCTTTACCCTCATGCCCTTTACCCTCTTCCCCTTTACCCTCATGCCCTTTAGCCTCATGCCCTTTACCCTCCATGCCCTTTACCCTCATGCCCCTTACCCTCATGCCCTTTACCCTCATGCCCTTTACCCTCCTGCCCTTTACCCTAATACCCTTTACCCTCATGCCCTTCACCCTCTTGCCCCTTACCCTCATGCCCTTTAGCCTCATGCCCTTTACCCCCATATACCCTCCATGCCACTTACCCTCATGCCCTTTACCCTCATGCCCTTTACCCACTTGCCCCTTACCCTCCATGCCCTTTACCCTCATGCCCCTTACCCTCATGCCCTTTACCCTCCTGCCCTTTACCCTAATACCCTTTACCCTCATGCCCTTCACCATCATGCCCTTTACCCACATGAGCTTTACCCTCATGCCCTTTACCCTGCATGCCCTTTACCCTCATGCCATATACCCTCCATGCCACTTACCCTCATGCCCTTCACCCTCCTTGCCCTTTACCCTCATGCCCTTTACCCTCTTGCCCCTTACCCTCATGCCCTTTAGCCTCATGCCCTTTACCCTCCTTGCCCTTTACCCTCATGCCCTTTACCTCCTTGCCCCTTACCCTCATGCCCTTTACACTCCATGCCCTGTACCCTCATGCCCTTTACACTTCATGCCCTTTACCATGATGCCCTTTACCCTCATGCCCTTTACCCTGCATGCCCTTTACCCTCCATGCCCTTTACCCTCATGCCCTTTTCCCTCCTTGCCCTTACCCTCATGCCCTTTAGGCTCATGCCCTTTACCCTCCATGCCCTTTACCCTCCATGCCCTTTACCCTCCATGCCCTTTACCCTCATGCCCCTTACCCTAATACCCTTTACCCTCATGCCCTTCACCATCATGCCCTTTACCCACATGAGCTTTACGCTCATGCCCTTTACCCTGCATGCCCTTTACCCTCATGCCCTTTACCCTCATGCCCTTTACCCTGCATGCCCTTTACCCTCCTTGCCCTTTACCCTCATGCCCTTTACCCTGCATGCCCTTTACCCCCATGCCATATACCCTCCATGCCACTTACCCTCATGCCCTTTACCCTCATGCCCTTTACCCTCTTGCCCCTTACCCTCATGCCCTTTACCCACATGCCCTTTACCCTCTTCCCCTTTACCCTGCATGCCCTTTACCCTCATGCCCTTTACCCTCCATGTCCTTTACCCTCATGCCCTTTACCCTCTTGCCCCTTACCCTCATGCCCTTTACCTCCATGCCTTTTACCCTCATGCCCTTTACCCTCATGCCCTTTAGGTTCATGCCCTTACCCTCCATGCCCTTTACCCTCATGCCCTTTACCCTCATGCCCTTTACCCTCCATGCCCTTTACCCACATGCCCTTTACCCTCCTTGCCCCTTACCCTCATGCCCTTTGCCCTCATGCCCCTTACCCTCATGCCCTTTAGCCTCATGCCCTTTACCCACATGCCCTTTACCCTCATGCCCTTTACCCTCATGCCCTTCACTCATGCCCTTTACCCTCATGCCCTTTACCCTCCATGCCCTATACCCTCATGCCCTGTACACTCCATGCCCTTTACCATGATGCCCTTTACCCTCATGCCCTTTACCCTCATGCACTTTACCCTCATGCCCTTTACCCTCATGCCCTTTTCCCTCCATGCCCTTTACCCTCCATGCCCTTTACCCTCCTTGCCCTTTACCCTCATGCCCTTTACCCTCTTGCCCCTTACCCTCATGCCCTTTAGCCTCATGCCCTTTACCCTCATGCCCTTTACCCTCATGCTCTTTACCCTGCATGCCCATTACCCTCCTAGCACTTCACCCTCATGCCCTTTACCCTCATGCCCTTTACGCTCATGCCCTTTAATCTCATGCCCCTTACCCTCATGCCCTTCACCATCATGCCCTTTACCCACATGCCCTTTACCCTCCTTGCCCTTTACCCTCATGCCCTTTACCCTGCATGCCCTTTACCCTCATGCCCTTTACCCTCCTTGCCCTTTACCCTCATGCCCTTTACCCTCTAGGCCCATACCCTCATGCCCTTTACCCTCCTGCCCTTTACCCTCATGCTCTTTACCCTCATGCCCTTCACTCATGCCCTTTACCCTCATGCCCTTTACCCTCCATGCCCTTTACCCTCATGCCCTTTAGCCTCATGCCCTTTAGCCTTATGCCCTTTACCCTCCATGCCCTTTACCCTCCATGCCCTTTACCCACATGCCCTTTACCCTCATGCCCTTTACCCTCATGCCCTTTACCCTCATGCCCTTTACCCTCATGCCCTTTTCCCCCCTGCCCTTTACCCTCCTGCCCTTTACCCTCATGCTCTTTACCCTCATGCCCTTTACCCTCATGCCCTTTTCCCCCCTGCCCTTTACCCTCCTGCCCTTTACCCTCATGCTCTTTACCCTCATGCCCTTCACTCATGCCCTTTACCCTCATGCCCCTTACCCTCATGCCCTTTACCCTCCTGCCCTTTACCCTCATGCCCTTTACCCTCATGCCCTTTACCCTCCATGCCCTTTACTCTCCATGCCCTTTACCCTCCATGCCCTTTACCCACTTGCCCTTTACCCTCATGCCCTTTACCCTCTTGCCCCTTACCCTCATGCCCTTTAGCCTCATGCCCTTTAGCCTTATGCCCTTTACCCTCCATGCCCTTTACCCTGCATGCCCTTTACCCTCATGCCCTTTACCCTCCATGCCCTTTACCCTCATGCCCTTTACCCTCTTGCCCCTTACCCTCATGCCCTTTACCCTGCATGCCCTTTACCCCCCTTGCCCTTTACCCTCATGCCCTTTTCCCTGCATGCCCTTTACCCTCATGCCCTTTACCCTCCTTGCCCTTTACCCTCATGCCCTTTACCTTCTTGCCCTTTACCCTCTTGCCCCTTACCCTCATGCCCTTTAGGCTCATGCCGTTTACCCTCCATGCCCTTTACCCTCCATGCCCTTTACCCTCATGCCCCTTACCCTAATGCCCTTTACCCTCATGCCCTTCACCATCATGCCCTTTACCCACATACCCTTTACCCTCATGCCCTTTACCCTGCATGCCCTTTACCCTCATGCCCTTTACCCTCATGCCCTTTACCCTGCATGCCCTTTACCCTCCTTGCCCTTTACCCTCATGCCCTTTAACCTTCTTGCCCTTTACCCTCATGCCCTTTACCCTCATGCAATTTACACTCCATGCCCTTTACCATGATGCCCTTTACCCTCATGCCCTTTACCCTGCATGCCCTTTACCCTCATGCCCTTTACCCTCCATGTCCTTTACCCTCATGCCCTTTACCCTCTTGCCCCTTACCATAATGCCCTTTACCCTCATGCCCTTTACCCTGCATGCCCTTTACCCTCATTCCCTATACCCTCCATGCCCTTTTCCCTCCTTGCCCTTACCCTCATGCCCTTTAGGCTCATGCCCTTTACCCTCCATGCCCTTTACCCTCCATGCCCTTTACCCTCATGCCCCTTACCCAAATACCCTTTACCCTCATGCCCTTCACCATCATGCCCTTTACCCAAATGAGCTTTACCCTCATGCCCTTTACCCTGCATGCCCTTTACCCTCATGCCCTTTACCCTCATGCCCTTTACCCTGCATGCCCTTTACCCTCCTTGCCCTTTACCCTCATGCCCTTTACCCTCCATGCCCTTTACCCTCATGCCCTTTACCCTCATGCTCCTTACCCTCATGCCGTTTACCCTCATGCCCTTTACCCTCATGCCCTTCACTCATGCCCTTTACCCTCATGCCCTTTACCCTCATGCCCTTTACCCTGCATGCCCTTTACCCTCCATGCCCTTTACCCTCATGCCCTTTACCCTGCATGCCCTTTACCCCCATGCCATATACCCTCCATGCCCTTCACTCATGCCCTTCACCATCATGCCCTTTACCCACATGCCCCTTACCCTCATGCCCTTCACCATCATGCCCTTTACCCACATGCCCTTTACCCTCATGCCCTTTACCCTCATGCCCTTTACCCTCTTGCCCCTTACCCTCATGCCCTTTACCCACATGCCCTTTACCCTCTTCCCCTTTACCCTGCATGCCCTTTACCCTCATGCCCTTTACCCTCCATGCCCTTTACCCTCATGCCCTTTACCCTCCATGCCCTTTACCCACATGCCCTTTACCCTCATGCCCTTTACCCTCTTGCCCCTTACCCTCATGCCCTTTAGCCTCATGCCCTTTACCCCCATATACCCTCCATGCCACTTACCCTCATGCCCTTTACCCTCATGCCCGTTACACTCCATGCCCTTTACCCTCATGCCCTTTACCCTCCTTGCCCTTTACCCTCATGCCCTTTACCCTCTTCCCCTTTACCCTCATGCCCTTTAGCCTCATGCCCTTTACCCTCCATGCCCTTTACCCTCATGCCCCTTACCCTCATGCCCTTTACCCTCCTGCCCTTTACCCTCATGCTCTTTACCCTCATGCCCTTCACTCATGCCCTTTACCCTCATGCCCTTTACCCTCCATGCCCTATACCCTGCATGCCCTTTACCCACATGCCCTTTACCCTCCTTGCCCTTTACCCTCATGCCCTTTACCCTCCATGCCCTGTACCCTCATGCCCTTTACCCTGCATGCCCTTTACCCTCCTTGCCCTTTACCCTCATGCCCTTTTCCCTCCTTGCCCTTACCCTCATGCCCTTTAGGCTCATGCCCTTTACCCTCCATGCCCTTTACCCTCATGCCCCTTACCCTAATACCCTTTACCCTCATGCCCTTCACCATCATGCCCTTTACCCACATGAGCTTTACCCTCATGCCCTTTACCCTGCATGCCCTTTACCCTCATGCCCTTTACCCTCATGCCCTTTACCCTGCATGCCCTTTACCCTCCTTGCCCTTTACCCTCATGCCCTTTACCCTGCATGCCCTTTACCCCCATGCCATATACCCTCCATGCCACTTACCCTCTTGCCCTTTACCCTCATGCCCTTTACCCTCTTGCCCCTTACCCTCATGCCCTTTACCCACATGCCCTTTACCCTCTTCCCCTTTACCCTGCATGCCCTTTACCCTCATGCCCTTTACCCTCCATGTCCTTTACCCTCATGCCCTTTACCCTCTTGCCCCTTACCCTCATGCCCTTTACCCCCATGCCTTTTACCCTCATGCCCTTTACCCTCATGCCCTTTAGGCTCATGCCCTTACCCTCCATGCCCTTTACCCTCATGCCCTTTACCCTCTTGCCCCTTACCCTCATGCCCTTTAGCCTCATGCCCTTTACCCCCATATACCCTCCATGCCACTTACCCTCATGCCCTTTACCCTCATGCCCGTTACACTCCATGCCCTTTACCCTCATGCCCTTTACCCTCCTTGCCCTTTACCCTCATGCCCTTTACCCTCTTCCCCTTTACCCTCATGCCCTTTAGCCTCATGCCCTTTACCCTCCATGCCCTTTACCCTCATGCCCCTTACCCTCATGCCCTTTACCCTCATGCCCTTTACCCTCCTGCCCTTTACCCTAATACCCTTTACCCTCATGCCCTTCACCCTCTTGCCCCTTACCCTCATGCCCTTTAGCCTCATGCCCTTTACCCCCATATACCCTCCATGCCACTTACCCTCATGCCCTTTACCCTCATGCCCTTTACCCTCATGCCCCTTACCCTCCATGCCCTTTACCCTCATGCCCCTTACCCTCATGCCCTTTACCCTCCTGCCCTTTACCCTAATACCCTTTACCCTCATGCCCTTCACCATCATGCCCTTTACCCACATGAGCTTTACCCTCATGCCCTTTACCCTGCATGCCCTTTACCCTCATGCCATATACCCTCCATGCCACTTACCCTCATGCCCTTCACCCTCCTTGCCCTTTACCCTCATGCCCTTTACCCTCTTGCCCCTTACCCTCATGCCCTTTAGCCTCATGCCCTTTACCCTCCTTGCCCTTTACCCTCATGCCCTTTACCTCCTTGCCCCTTACCCTCATGCCCTTTACACTCCATGCCCTGTACCCTCATGCCCTTTACACTTCATGCCCTTTACCATGATGCCCTTTACCCTCATGCCCTTTACCCTGCATGCCCTTTACCCTCCATGCCCTTTACCCTCATGCCCTTTTCCCTCCTTGCCCTTACCCTCATGCCCTTTAGGCTCATGCCCTTTACCCTCCATGCCCTTTACCCTCCATGCCCTTTACCCTCCATGCCCTTTACCCTCATGCCCCTTACCCTAATACCCTTTACCCTCATGCCCTTCACCATCATGCCCTTTACCCACATGAGCTTTACGCTCATGCCCTTTACCCTGCATGCCCTTTACCCTCATGCCCTTTACCCTCATGCCCTTTACCCTGCATGCCCTTTACCCTCCTTGCCCTTTACCCTCATGCCCTTTACCCTGCATGCCCTTTACCCCCATGCCATATACCCTCCATGCCACTTACCCTCATGCCCTTTACCCTCATGCCCTTTACCCTCTTGCCCCTTACCCTCATGCCCTTTACCCACATGCCCTTTACCCTCTTCCCCTTTACCCTGCATGCCCTTTACCCTCATGCCCTTTACCCTCCATGTCCTTTACCCTCATGCCCTTTACCCTCTTGCCCCTTACCCTCATGCCCTTTACCTCCATGCCTTTTACCCTCATGCCCTTTACCCTCATGCCCTTTAGGTTCATGCCCTTACCCTCCATGCCCTTTACCCTCATGCCCTTTACCCTCATGCCCTTTACCCTCCATGCCCTTTACCCACATGCCCTTTACCCTCCTTGCCCCTTACCCTCATGCCCTTTGCCCTCATGCCCCTTACCCTCATGCCCTTTAGCCTCATGCCCTTTACCCACATGCCCTTTACCCTCATGCCCTTTACCCTCATGCCCTTCACTCATGCCCTTTACCCTCATGCCCTTTACCCTCCATGCCCTATACCCTCATGCCCTGTACACTCCATGCCCTTTACCATGATGCCCTTTACCCTCATGCCCTTTACCCTCATGCCCTTTACCCTCATGCCCTTTACCCTCATGCCCTTTTCCCTCCATGCCCTTTACCCTCCATGCCCTTTACCCTCCTTGCCCTTTACCCTCATGCCCTTTACCCTCTTGCCCCTTACCCTCATGCCCTTTAGCCTCATGCCCTTTACCCTCATGCCCTTTACCCTCATGCTCTTTACCCTGCATGCCCATTACCCTCCTAGCACTTCACCCTCATGCCCTTTACCCTCATGCCCTTTACGCTCATGCCCTTTAATCTCATGCCCCTTACCCTCATGCCCTTCACCATCATGCCCTTTACCCACATGCCCTTTACCCTCCTTGCCCTTTACCCTCATGCCCTTTACCCTGCATGCCCTTTACCCTCATGCCCTTTACCCTCCTTGCCCTTTACCCTCATGCCCTTTACCCTCTAGGCCCATACCCTCATGCCCTTTACCCTCCTGCCCTTTACCCTCATGCTCTTTACCCTCATGCCCTTCACTCATGCCCTTTACCCTCATGCCCTTTACCCTCCATGCCCTTTACCCTCATGCCCTTTAGCCTCATGCCCTTTAGCCTTATGCCCTTTACCCTCCATGCCCTTTACCCTCCATGCCCTTTACCCACATGCCCTTTACCCTCATGCCCTTTACCCTCATGCTCTTTACCCTCATGCCCTTTACCCTCATGCCCTTTTCCCCCCTGCCCTTTACCCTCCTGCCCTTTACCCTCATGCTCTTTACCCTCATGCCCTTTACCCTCATGCCCTTTTCCCCCCTGCCCTTTACCCTCCTGCCCTTTACCCTCATGCTCTTTACCCTCATGCCCTTCACTCATGCCCTTTACCCTCATGCCCCTTACCCTCATGCCCTTTACCCTCCTGCCCTTTACCCTCATGCCCTTTACCCTCATGCCCTTTACCCTCCATGCCCTTTACCCTCCATGCCCTTTACCCTCCATGCCCTTTACCCACTTGCCCTTTACCCTCATGCCCTTTACCCTCTTGCCCCTTACCCTCATGCCCTTTAGCCTCATGCCCTTTAGCCTTATGCCCTTTACCTTCCATGCCCTTTACCCTGCATGCCCTTTACCCTCATGCCCTTTACCCTCCATGCCCTTTACCCTCATGCCCTTTACCCTCTTGCCCCTTACCCTCATGCCCTTTACCCTGCATGCCCTTTACCCCCCTTGCCCTTTACCCTCATGCCCTTTTCCCTGCATGCCCTTTACCCTCATGCCCTTTACCCTCCTTGCCCTTTACCCTCATGCCCTTTACCTTCTTGCCCTTTACCCTCTTGCCCCTTACCCTCATGCCCTTTAGGCTCATGCCGTTTACCCTCCATGCCCTTTACCCTCCATGCCCTTTACCCTCATGCCCCTTACCCTAATGCCCTTTACCCTCATGCCCTTCACCATCATGCCCTTTACCCACATACCCTTTACCCTCATGCCCTTTACCCTGCATGCCCTTTACCCTCATGCCCTTTACCCTCATGCCCTTTACCCTGCATGCCCTTTACCCTCCTTGCCCTTTACCCTCATGCCCTTTAACCTTCTTGCCCTTTACCCTCATGCCCTTTACCCTCATGCAATTTACACTCCATGCCCTTTACCATGATGCCCTTTACCCTCATGCCCTTTACCCTGCATGCCCTTTACCCTCATGCCCTTTACCCTCCATGTCCTTTACCCTCATGCCCTTTACCCTCTTGCCCCTTACCATAATGCCCTTTACCCTCATGCCCTTTACCCTGCATGCCCTTTACCCTCATTCCCTATACCCTCCATGCCCTTTTCCCTCCTTGCCCTTACCCTCATGCCCTTTAGGCTCATGCCCTTTACCCTCCATGCCCTTTACCCTCCATGCCCTTTACCCTCATGCCCCTTACCCAAATACCCTTTACCCTCATGCCCTTCACCATCATGCCCTTTACCCAAATGAGCTTTACCCTCATGCCCTTTACCCTGCATGCCCTTTACCCTCATGCCCTTTACCCTCATGCCCTTTACCCTGCATGCCCTTTACCCTCCTTGCCCTTTACCCTCATGCCCTTTACCCTCCATGCCCTTTACCCTCATGCCCTTTACCCTCATGCTCCTTACCCTCATGCCGTTTACCCTCATGCCCTTTACCCTCATGCCCTTCACTCATGCCCTTTACCCTCATGCCCTTTACCCTCATGCCCTTTACCCTGCATGCCCTTTACCCTCCATGCCCTTTACCCTCATGCCCTTTACCCTGCATGCCCTTTACCCCCATGCCATATACCCTCCATGCCCTTCACTCATGCCCTTCACCATCATGCCCTTTACCCACATGCCCCTTACCCTCATGCCCTTCACCATCATGCCCTTTACCCACATGCCCTTTACCCTCATGCCCTTTACCCTCATGCCCTTTACCCTCTTGCCCCTTACCCTCATGCCCTTTACCCACATGCCCTTTACCCTCTTCCCCTTTACCCTGCATGCCCTTTACCCTCATGCCCTTTACCCTCCATGCCCTTTACCCTCATGCCCTTTACCCTCCATGCCCTTTACCCACATGCCCTTTACCCTCATGCCCTTTACCCTCTTGCCCCTTACCCTCATGCCCTTTAGCCTCATGCCCTTTACCCCCATATACCCTCCATGCCACTTACCCTCATGCCCTTTACCCTCATGCCCGTTACACTCCATGCCCTTTACCCTCATGCCCTTTACCCTCCTTGCCCTTTACCCTCATGCCCTTTACCCTCTTCCCCTTTACCCTCATGCCCTTTAGCCTCATGCCCTTTACCCTCCATGCCCTTTACCCTCATGCCCCTTACCCTCATGCCCTTTACCCTCCTGCCCTTTACCCTCATGCTCTTTACCCTCATGCCCTTCACTCATGCCCTTTACCCTCATGCCCTTTACCCTCCATGCCCTATACCCTGCATGCCCTTTACCCACATGCCCTTTACCCTCCTTGCCCTTTACCCTCATGCCCTTTACCCTCCATGCCCTGTACCCTCATGCCCTTTACACTCCATGCCCTTTACCATGATGCCCTTAACCCACATGCCCTTTACCCTCATGCCCTTTACCCTCATGCCCTTCACCCTGCATGCCCTTTACCCTCATGCCCTATACCCTCCATGCCACTTACCCTCATGCCCTTTACCCTCATGCCCGTTACACTCCATGCCCTTTACCATGATGCCCTTTACCCTCATGCCCTTTACCCTCATGCCCTTTACCCTCCATGCCCTTTACCCTCATGCCCTTTACCCTCATGCTCCTTACCCTCATGCCGTTTACCCTCATGCCCTTGACCCTCATGCCCTTCACTCATGCCCTTTACCCTCATGCCCTTTACCATGCATGCCCTATACACTCACATGCCCTTTACACTCCATGACCTTTACCATGATGCCCTTTACCCACATGCCCTTTACCCAGCATGCCCTTCACCCTCCTTGCCCTTTACCCTCATGCCCTTTACCCTCCATGCCCTTTACCCTCATGCCCCTTTACCCTCATGCCCCTTACCCTCATGCCCTTTACCCTCCATGCCCTTTACCCTCATGCCCCCTTACCCTCATGCCCCTTACCCTCATGCTCTTTACCCTCATGCCCTTCACTCATGCCCTTTACCCTCATGCCCTTTACCCTCCATGCCCTTTACCCTCATGCCCTTTAGCCTCATGCCAATTAGCCTTATGCCCTTTACCCTCCATGCCCTTTACCCTCCATGCCCTTTACCCACATGCCCTTTACCCTCATGCCCTTTACCCTCATGCTCTTTACCCTCATGCCCTTTACCCTCATGCCCTTTTCCCTCCTGCCCTTTACCCTCCTGCCCTTTACCCTCATGCTCTTTACCCTCATGCCCTTCACTCATGCCCTTTACCCTCATGCCCCTTACCCTCATGCCCTTTACCCTCATGCCCTTCACTCATGCCCTTTACCCTCATGCCCTTTACCCTCATGCCCTTTACCCTGCATGCCCTTTACCCTCCATGCCCTTTACCCTCATGCCCTTTACCCTGCATGCCCTTTACCCCCATGCCATATACCCTCCATGCCACTTACCCTCATGCCCTTTACCCTCATGCCCTTTACCCTCTTGCCCCTTACCCTCATGCCCTTTACCCACATGCCCTTTACCCTCTTCCCCTTTACCCTGCATGCCCTTTACCCTCATGCCCTTTACCCTCCATGCCCTTTACCCTCATGCCCTTTACCCTCTTGCCCCTTACCCTCATGCCCTTTACCCCCATGCCTTTTACCCTCATGCCCTTTACCCTCATGCCCTTCACTCATGCCCTTCACCATCATGCCCTTTACCCTCCATGCCCTTTACCCTCTTGCCCCTTACCCTCATGCCCTTTACCCACATGCCCTTTACCCTCTTCCCCTTTACCCTGCATGCCCTTTACCCTCATGCCCTTTACCCTCATGCCCTTTACCCTCCATGCCCTTTACCCACATGCCCTTTACCCTGATGCCCTTTACCCTCTAGCCCCTTACCCTCATGCCCTTTAGCCTCATGCCCTTTACCCCCATATACCCTCCATGCCACTTACCCTCATGCCCTTTACCCTCATGCCCGTTACACTCCATGCCCTTTACCCTCATGCCCTTTACCCTCCTTGCCCTTTACCCTCATGCCCTTTACCCTCTTCCCCTTTACCCTCATGCCCTTTAGCCTCATGCCCTTTACCCTCCATGCCCTTTACCCTCATGCCCCTTACCCTCATGCCCTTTACCCTCCTGCCCTTTACCCTAATACCCTTTACCCTCATGCCCTTCACCATCATGCCCTTTACCCACATGAGCTTTACCCTCATGCCCTTTACCCTGCATGCCCTTTACCCTCATGCCATATACCCTCCATGCCACTTACCCTCATGCCCTTCACCCTCCTTGCCCTTTACCCTCATGCCCTTTACCCTCTTGCCCCTCACCATAAAGCCCTTTACCCCCATGCCTTTTACCCTCATGCCCTTTACCCTCATGCCCTTCACTCATGCCCTTCACCATCATGCCCTTTACCCACATGCCCTTTACCCTCATGCCCTTTACCCTGCATGCCCTTTACCCTCATTCCCTATACCCTCCATGCCCTTTACCCTCTTGCCCCTTACCCTCATGCCCTTTACACTCCATGCCCTTTACCCTCATGCCCTTCACTCATGCCCTTCACCATCATGCCCTTTACCCACATGCCCTTTACCCTGCATGCCCTTTACCCTCATGCCCTTTACCCTCCTTGCCCTTTACCCTCATGCCCTTTACCCTCATGCCCGTTACACTCCATGCCCTTTACCATGATGCCCTTTACCCTCATGCCCTTTACCCTCATGCCCTTCACCATCATGCCCTTTACCCACATGCCCTTTACCCTCATGCCCTTTACCCTGCATGCCCTTTACCCTCATGCCCTTTACCCTCCTTGCCCTTTACCCTCATGCCCTTTACCCTCTTGCCCCTTACCCTCATGCCCTTTACCCTCCTAGCCCTTCACCCTCATGCCCTTTACCCTCTTCCCCTTTACCCTCATGCCCTTCACCATCATGCCCTTTACCCACATGCCCTTTACCCTGCATGCCCTTTACCCTCATGCCCTTTACCCTGCATGCCCTTTACCCTCATTCCCTATATCCTCCATGCCCTTTACCCTCTTGCCCCTTACCCTCATGCCCTTTACACTCCATGCCCTTTACCCTCATGCCCTTTACCCTCATGCCCTTTACCCTGCATGCCCTTTACCCTCATTCCCTATATCCTCCATGCCCTTTACCCTCTTGCCCCTTACCCACATGCCCTTTACCCTCATGCCCTTTACCCTGCATGCCCTTCACCCTCATGCCCTTTACCCTCTTCCCCTTTACCCTCATGCCCTTCACCATCATGCCCTTTACCCACATGCCCTTTACCCACATGCCCTTTACCCTCATGCCCTTTACACTCCATGCCCTTTACCATCATGCCCTTTACCCTCATGCCCTTTACCCTCATGCCCTTTACCCACTTGCCCCTTACCCTCATGCCCTTTACCCACATGCCCTTTACCCTCATGCCCTTTACACTCCATGCCCTTTACCATGATGCCCTTTACCCTCATGCCCTTTACCCTGCATGCCCTTTACCCTCATGCCCTTTACCCTCATGCCCTTTACCCTGCATGCCCTTTACCCTCATTCCCTATACCCTCCATGCCCTTTACCCTCTTGCCCCTTACCCTCATGCCCTTTAGCCTCATGCTCTTTACCCTCCATGCCCTTTACCCTCCATGCCCTTTAGCCTTATGCCCTTTACCCTCCATGCCCTTTACCCACATGCCCTTTACCCTCATGCCCTTTACCCTCATGCTCTTTACCCTCATGCCCTTTACCCTCCATGCCCTTTACCCTCATGCCCCTTACCCTCATGCCCTTTACCCTCCTGCCCTTTACCCTCATGCCCCTTACCCTCATGCCCGTTACACTCCATGCCCTTTACCCTCATGCCCTTTACCCTCTTCCCCTTTACCCTCATGCCCTTTAGCCTCATGCCCTTTACCCTCCATGCCCTTTACCCTCCATGCCCTTTACCCTCATGCCCTTTACCCTCATGCTCCTTACCCTCATGCCGTTTACCCTCATGCCCTTTACCCTCATGCCCTTCACTCATGCCCTTTACCCTCATGCCCTTTACCCTCATGCCCTTTACCCTCATGCCCTTCACTCATGCCCTTTACCCTCATGCCATTTACCCTCCATGCCCTATACCCTGCATGCCCTTTACCCACATGCCCTTTACCCTCCTTGCCCTTTACCCTCATGCCCTTTACCCTCCATGCCCTGTACCCTCATGCCCTTTACACTCCATGCCCTTTACCATGATGCCCTTAACCCACATGCCCTTTACCCTCATGCCCTTTACCCTCATGCCCTTCACCCTGCATGCCCTTTACCCTCATGCCCTATACCCTCCATGCCACTTACCCTCATGCCCTTTACCCTCATGCCCGTTACACTCCATGCCCTTTACCATGATGCCCTTTACCCTCATGCCCTTTACCCTCATGCCCTTTACCCTCCATGCCCTTTACCCTCATGCCCTTTACCCTCATGCTCCTTACCCTCATGCCGTTTACCCTCATGCCCTTTACCCTCATGCCCTTCACTCATGCCCTTTACCCTCATGCCCTTTACCCTCATGCCCTTTACCCTGCATGCCCTTTACCCTCCATGCCCTTTACCCTCATGCCCTTTACCCTGCATGCCCTTTACCCCCATGCCATATACCCTCCATGCCACTTACCCTCATGCCCTTTACCCTCATGCCCTTTACCCTCTTGCCCCTTACCCTCATGCCCTTTACCCACATGCCCTTTACCCTCTTCCCCTTTACCCTGCATGCCCTTTACCCTCATGCCCTTTACCCTCCATGCCCTTTACCCTCATGCCCTTTACCCTCTTGCCCCTTACCCTCATGCCCTTTACCCCCATGCCTTTTACCCTCATGCCCTTTACCCTCATGCCCTTCACTCATGCCCTTCACCATCATGCCCTTTACCCACATGCCCCTTACCCTCATGCCCTTCACCAACATGCCCTTTTCCCACATGCCCTTTACCCTCATGCCCTTTACCCTCATGCACTTTACCCTCTTGCCCCTTACCCTCATGCCCTTTACCCACATGCCCTTTACCCTCTTCCCCTTTACCCTGCATGCCCTTTACCATCATGCCCTTTACCCTCATGCCCTTTACCCTCCATGCCCTTTACCCACATGCCCTTTACCCTGATGCCCTTTACCCTCTTGCCCCTTACCCTCATGCCCTTTAGCCTCATGCCCTTTACCCCCATATACCCTCCATGCCACTTACCCTCATGCCCTTTACCCTCATGCCCGTTACACTCCATGCCCTTTACCCTCATGCCCTTTACCCTCCTTGCCCTTTACCCTCATGCCCTTTACCCTCTTCCCCTTTACCCTCATGCCCTTTAGCCTCATGCCCTTTACCCTCCATGCCCTTTACCCTCATGCCCCTTACCCTCATGCCCTTTACCCTCCTGCCCTTTACCCTAATACCCTTTACCCTCATGCCCTTCACCATCATGCCCTTTACCCACATGAGCTTTACCCTCATGCCCTTTACCCTCATGCCCTTTACCCTCATGCCCTTCACCATCATGCCCTTCACCCACATGCCCTTTACCCTTCATGCCCTTTACCCACATGCCCTTTACCCTCTTGCCCCTTACCCTCTTGCCCTTTAGCCTCATGCCCTTTACCCCCATGCCATATACCCTCCATGCCACTTACGCTCATGCCCTTTACCCTCATGCCCGTTACACTCAATGCCCTTTACCCTCATGCCCTTTACCCTCCTTGCCCCTTACCCTCATGCCCTTTGCCCTCATGCCCCTTACCCTCATGCCCTTTAGCCTCATGCCCTTTACCCACATGCCCTTTACCCTCATGCCCTTTACCCTCATGCCCTTCACTCATGCCCTTTACCCTCATGCCCTTTACCCTCCATGCCCTATACCCTCATGCCCTGTACACTCCATGCCCTTTACCATGATGCCCTTTACCCTCATGCCCTTTACCCTCATGCACTTTACCCTCATGCCCTTTACCCTCATGCCCTTTTCCCTCCATGCCCTTTACCCTCCATGCCCTTTACCCTCCTTGCCCTTTACCCTCATGCCCTTTACCCTCTTGCCCCTTACCCTCATGCCCTTTAGCCTCATGCCCTTTAGCCTCATGCCCTTTACCCTCATGCCCTTTACCCTCATGCTCTTTACCCTGCATGCCCATTACCCTCCTAGCACTTCACCCTCATGCCCTTTACCCTCATGCCCTTTACGCTCATGCCCTTTAATCTCATGCCCCTTACCCTCATGCCCTTCACCATCATGCCCTTTACCCACATGCCCTTTACCCTCCTTGCCCTTTACCCTCATGCCCTTTACCCTGCATGCCCTTTACCCTCATGCCCTTTACCCTCCTTGCCCTTTACCCTCATGCCCTTTACCCTCTAGGCCCTTACCCTCATGCCCTTTACCCTCCTGCCCTTTACCCTCATGCTCTTTACCCTCATGCCCTTCACTCATGCCCTTTACCCTCATGCCCTTTACCCTCCATGCCCTTTACCCTCATGCCCTTTAGCCTCATGCCCTTTAGCCTTATGCCCTTTACCCTCCATGCCCTTTACCCTCCATGCCCTTTACCCACATGCCCTTTACCCTCATGCCCTTTACCCTCATGCTCTTTACCCTCATGCCCTTTACCCTCATGCCCTTTTCCCCCCTGCCCTTTACCCTCCTGCCCTTTACCCTCATGCTCTTTACCCTCATGCCCTTTACCCTCATGCCCTTTTCCCCCCTGCCCTTTACCCTCCTGCCCTTTACCCTCATGCTCTTTACCCTCATGCCCTTCACTCATGCCCTTTACCCTCATGCCCCTTACCCTCATGCCCTTTACCCTCCTGCCCTTTACCCTCATGCCCTTTACCCTCATGCCCTTTACCCTCCATGCCCTTTACTCTCCATGCCCTTTACCCTCCATGCCCTTTACCCACATGCCCTTTACCCTCATGCCCTTTACCCTCTTGCCCCTTACCCTCATGCCCTTTAGCCTCATGCCCTTTAGCCTTATGCCCTTTACCTTCCATGCCCTTTACCCTGCATGCCCTTTACCCTCATGCCCTTTACCCTCCATGCCCTTTACCCTCATGCCCTTTACCCTCTTGCCCCTTACCCTCATGCCCTTTACCCTGCATGCCCTTTACCCCCCTTGCCCTTTACCCTCATGCCCTTTTCCCTGCATGCCCTTTACCCTCATGCCCTTTACCCTCCTTGCCCTTTACCCTCATGCCCTTTACCTTCTTGCCCTTTACCCTCATGCCCTTTACCCTCATGCAATTTACACTCCATGCCCTTTACCATGATGCCCTTTACCCTCATGCCCTTTACCCTGCATGCCCTTTACCCTCATGCCCTTTACCCTCCATGTCCTTTACCCTCATGCCCTTTACCCTCTTGCCCCTTACCATAATGCCCTTTACCCTCATGCCCTTTACCCTGCATGCCCTTTACCCTCATTCCCTATACCCTCCATGCCCTTTTCCCTCCTTGCCCTTACCCTCATGCCCTTTAGGCTCATGCCCTTTACCCTCCATGCCCTTTACCCTCCATGCCCTTTACCCTCATGCCCCTTACCCAAATACCCTTTACCCTCATGCCCTTCACCATCATGCCCTTTACCCAAATGAGCTTTACCCTCATGCCCTTTACCCTGCATGCCCTTTACCCTCATGCCCTTTACCCTCATGCCCTTTACCCTGCATGCCCTTTACCCTCCTTGCCCTTTACCCTCATGCCCTTTACCCTCCATGCCCTTTACCCTCATGCCCTTTACCCTCATGCTCCTTACCCTCATGCCGTTTACCCTCATGCCCTTTACCCTCATGCCCTTCACTCATGCCCTTTACCCTCATGCCCTTTACCCTCATGCCCTTTACCCTGCATGCCCTTTACCCTCCATGCCCTTTACCCTCATGCCCTTTACCCTGCATGCCCTTTACCCCCATGCCATATACCCTCCATGCCCTTCACTCATGCCCTTCACCATCATGCCCTTTACCCACATGCCCCTTACCCTCATGCCCTTCACCATCATGCCCTTTACCCACATGCCCTTTACCCTCATGCCCTTTACCCTCATGCCCTTTACCCTCTTGCCCCTTACCCTCATGCCCTTTACCCACATGCCCTTTACCCTCTTCCCCTTTACCCTGCATGCCCTTTACCCTCATGCCCTTTACCCTCCATGCCCTTTACCCTCATGCCCTTTACCCTCCATGCCCTTTTCCCACATGCCCTTTACCCTCATGCCCTTTACCCTCTTGCCCCTTACCCTCATGCCCTTTAGCCTCATGCCCTTTACCCCCATATACCCTCCATGCCACTTACCCTCATGCCCTTTACCCTCATGCCCGTTACACTCCATGCCCTTTACCCTCATGCCCTTTACCCTCTTCCCCTTTACCCTCATGCCCTTTAGCCTCATGCCCTTTACCCTCCATGCCCTTTACCCTCATGCCCCTTACCCTCATGCCCTTTACCCTCCTGCCCTTTACCCTCATGCTCTTTACCCTCATGCCCTTCACTCATGCCCTTTACCCTCATGCCCTTTACCCTCCATGCCCTATACCCTCATGCCCTTTACACTCCATGCCCTTTACCATGATGCCCTTTACCCTCATGCCCTTTAACCTTCTTGCCCTTTACCCTCATGCCCTTTACCCTCTTGCCCCTTACCCTCATGCCCTTTACCCACATGCCCTTTACCCTCATGCCCTTTACACTCCATGCCCTTTACCATGATGCCCTTTACCCTCATGCCCTTTACCCTGCATGCCCTTTACCCTCATGCCCTTTACCCTCCACGCCCTTTACCCTCATGCCCTTTACCCTCTTGCCCCTTACCATAATGCCTTTTACCCCCATGCCTTTACCCTCATGCCCTTTACCCTCATGCCCTTCACTCATGCCCTTCACCATCATGCCCTTTACCCACATGCCCTTTACCCTCATGCCCTTTACCCTGCATGCCCTTTACCCTCATTCCCTATACCCTCCATGCCCTTTACACTCTTGCCCCTTACACTCATGCCCTTTACACTCCATGCCCTTTACCCTCATGCCCTTCACTCATGCCCTTCACCATCATGCCCTTTACCCACATGCCCTTTACCCTGCATGCCCTTTACCCTCATGCCCATTACCCTCCTTGCCCTTTACCCTCATGCCCTTTACCCTCGTGCCCCTTACCCTCATGCCCTTTACCCTCCTAGCCCTTCACCCTCATGCCCTTTACCCTCATGCCCTTTACGCTCATGCCCTTTACCCTCCATGCCCTTTACCCTCATGCCCCTTATCCTCATGCCCTTTACTCTGCATGCCCTTTACCCTCCTTGCCCTTTACCCTCATGCCCTTTACCCTCATGCCCTTCACCCTCATGCCCTTTACCCACATGCCCTTTACCCTCATGCCCTTTACCCTCATGCCCTTTACCCTCATGCCCTTTACCCTCCTTGCCACTTACCCTCATGCCCTTTACGCTCATGCCCTTTACCCTCCATGTCCTTTACCCTCATGCCCCTTACCCTCATGCCCTATACCCTGCATGCCCTTTACCCTCATGCCCTTTACCCTCCTTGCCCTTTACCCTCATGCCCTTTACCCTGATGCCCTTCACCCTCATGCCCTTTACCCACATGCCCTTTACCCTCATGCCCTTTACCCTCATGCCCTTCACCATCATGCCCTTTACCCACATGCCCTTTACCCTCATGCCCTGTACCATCATGCACTTTACCCTCATGCCCTTCACCATCATGCCCTTTAGCCTCATGCCCTTTAGCCTCATGCCCTTTACCCTCCATGCCCTTTACCCTCCATGCCCTTTACCCTGCTTGCCCTTTACCCTCCTTGCCCTTTACCCTCATGCCCTATACCCTGCATGCCCTTTACCCTCATGCCCTTTACCCTCCTTGCCCTTTACCCTCATGCTCTTTACCCTGCATGCCCTTTACCCTACATGCCCGTTACCCTCATGCCCTTTACCCTCATGCCCTGTACCATCATGCACTTTACCCTCATGCCCTTCACCATCATGCCCTTTAGCCTCATGCCCTTTAGCCTCATGCCCTTTACCCTCCATGCCCTTTACCCTCCATGCCCTTTACCCTGCTTGCCCTTTACCCTCCTTGCCCTTTACCCTCATGCCCTATACCCTGCATGCCCTTTACCCCCATGCCATATACCCTCCATGCCACTTACCCTCATGCCCTTTACCCTCATGCCCTTTACCCTCTTGCCCCTTACCCTCATGCCCTTTACCCACATGCCCTTTACCCTCTTCCCCTTTACCCTGCATGCCCTTTACCCTCATGCCCTTTGCCCTCTTGCCCCTTACCCTCATGCCCTTTACCCACATGCCCTTTACCCTCTTCCCCTTTACCCTGCATGCCCTTTACCCTCATGCCCTTTACTCTCCATGCCCTTTACCCTCATGCCCTTTACCCTCCATGCCCTTTACCCACATGCCCTTTACCCTCATGCCCTTTACCCTCTTGCCCCTTACCCTCATGCCCTTTAGCCTCATGCCCTTTACCCCCATATACCCTCCATGCCACTTACCCTCATGCCCTTTACCCTCATGCCCGTTACACTCCATGCCCTTTACCATGATGCCCTTTACCCTCATGCCCTTTACCCTCATGCCCTTTACCCTCATGCCCTTCACCATCATGCCCTTTACCCACATGCCCTTTACCCTCATGCCCTATACCCTGCATGCCCTTTACCCTCATGCCCTTTACCCTCTTGCCCCTTACCCTCATGCCCTTTACCCACATGCCCTTTACCCTCTTCCCCTTTACCCTGCATGCCCTTTACCCTCATGCCCTTTACCCTCATGCCCTTTACCCTCCATGCCCTTTACCCACATGCCCTTTACCCTCATGCCCTTTACCCTCTTGCCCCTTACCCTCATGCCCTTTAGCCTCATGCCCTTTACCCCCATATACCCTCCATGCCACTTACCCTCATGCCCTTTACCCTCATGCCCGTTACACTCCATGCCCTTTACCCTCATGCCCTTTACCCTCCTTGCCCTTTACCCTCATGCCCTTTACCCTCTTCCCCTTTACCCTCATGCCCTTTAGCCTCATGCCCTTTACCCTCCATGCCCTTTACCCTCATGCCCCTTACCCTCATGCCCTTCACCCTCCTTGCCCTTTACCCTCATGCCCTTTACCCTCTTGCCCCTCACCATAAAGCCCTTTACCCCCATGCCTTTTACCCTCATGCCCTTTACCCTCATGCCCTTCACTCATGCCCTTCACCATCATGCCCTTTACCCACATGCCCTTTACCCTCATGCCCTTTACCCTGCATGCCCTTTACCCTCATTCCCTATACCCTCCATGCCCTTTACCCTCTTGCCCCTTACCCTCATGCCCTTTACACTCCATGCCCTTTACCCTCATGCCCTTCACTCATGCCCTTCACCATCATGCCCTTTACCCACATGCCCTTTACCCTGCATGCCCTTTACCCGCATGCCCTTTACCCTCCTTGCCCTTTACCCTCATGCCCTTTACCCTCATGCCCGTTACACTCCATGCCCTTTACCATGATGCCCTTTACCCTCATGCCCTTTACCCTCATGCCCTTCACCATCATGCCCTTTACCCACATGCCCTTTACCCTCATGCCCTTTACCCTGCATGCCCTTTACCCTCATGCCCTTTACCCTCCTTGCCCTTTACCCTCATGCCCTTTACCCTCTTGCCCCTTACCCTCATGCCCTTTACCCTCCTAGCCCTTCACCCTCATGCCCTTTACCCTCTTCCCCTTTACCCTCATGCCCTTCACCATCATGCCCTTTACCCACATGCCCTTTACCCTGCATGCCCTTTACCCTCATGCCCTTTACCCTGCATGCCCTTTACCCTCATTCCCTATATCCTCCATGCCCTTTACCCTCTTGCCCCTTACCCTCATGCCCTTTACACTCCATGCCCTTTACCCTCATGCCCTTTACCCTCATGCCTTTTACCCTGCATGCCCTTTACCCTCATTCCCTATATCCTCCATGCCCTTTACCCTCTTGCCCCTTACCCACATGCCCTTTACCCTCATGCCCTTTACCCTGCATGCCCTTCACCCTCATGCCCTTTACCCTCTTCCCCTTTACCCTCATGCCCTTCACCATCATGCCCTTTACCCACATGCCCTTTACCCACATGCCCTTTACCCTCATGCCCGTTACACTCCATGCCCTTTACCATGATGCCCTTTACCCTCATGCCCTTTACCCTCTTGCCCCTTACCCTCATGCCCTTTACCCCCATGCCTTTTACCCTCATGCCCTTTACCCTCATGCCCTTCACTCATGCCCTTCACCATCATGCCCTTTACCCACATGCCCCTTACCCTCATGCCCTTCACCAACATGCCCTTTTCCCACATGCCCTTTACCCTCATGCCCTTTACCCTCATGCCCTTTACCCTCTTGCCCCTTACCCTCATGCCCTTTACCCACATGCCCTTTACCCTCTTCCCCTTTACCCTGCATGCCCTTTACCCTCATGCCCTTTACCCTCCATGCCCTTTACCCACATGCCCTTTACCCTCATGCCCTTTACCCTCTTGCCCCTTACCCTCATGCCCTTTAGCCTCATGCCCTTTACCCCCATATACCCTCCATGCCACTTACCCTCATGCCCTTTACCCTCATGCCCGTTACACTCCATGCCCTTTACCCTCATGCCCTTTACCCTCCTTGCCCTTTACCCTCATGCCCTTTACCCTCTTCCCCTTTACCCTCATGCCCTTTAGCCTCATGCCCTTTACCCTCCATGCCCTTTACCCTCATGCCCCTTACCCTCATGCCCTTTACCCTCCTGCCCTTTACCCTAATACCCTTTACCCTCATGCCCTTCACCATCATGCCCTTTACCCACATGAGCTTTACCCTCATGCCCTTTACCCTGCATGCCCTTTACCCTCATGCCATATACCCTCCATGCCACTTACCCTCATGCCCTTCACCCTCCTTGCCCTTTACCCTCATGCCCTTTACCCTCTTGCCCCTCACCATAAAGCCCTTTACCCCCATGCCTTTTACCCTCATGCCCTTTACCCTCATGCCCTTCACTCATGCCCTTCACCATCATGCCCTTTACCCACATGCCCTTTACCCTCATGCCCTTTACCCTGCATGCCATTTACCCTCATGCCCTTTACCCTGCATGCCCTTTACCCTCATTCCCTATATCCTCCATGCCCTTTACCCTCTTGCCCCTTACCCTCATGCCCTTTACACTCCATGCCCTTTACCCTCATGCCCTTTACCCTCATGCCCTTTACCCTGCATGCCCTTTACCCTCATTCCCTATATCCTCCATGCCCTTTACCCTCTTGCCCCTTACCCACATGCCCTTTACCCTCATGCCCTTTACCCTGCATGCCCTTCACCCTCATGCCCTTTACCCTCTTCCCCTTTACCCTCATGCCCTTCACCATCATGCCCTTTACCCACATGCCCTTTACCCACATGCCCCTTACCCTCATGCCCTTTACACTCCATGCCCTTTACCATGATGCCCTTTACCCTCATGCCCTTTACCCTCATGCCCTTTACCCACTTGCCCCTTACCCTCATGCCCTTTACCCACATGCCCTTTACCCTCATGCCCTTTACACTCCATGCCCTTTACCATGATGCCCTTTACCCTCATGCCCTTTACCCTGCATGCCCTTTACCCTCATGCCCTTTACCCTCATGCCCTTTACCCTGCATGCCCTTTACCCTCATTCCCTATACCCTCCATGCCCTTTACCCTCTTGCCCCTTACCCTCATGCCCTTTAGCCTCATGCTCTTTACCCTCCATGCCCTTTACCCTCCATGCCCTTTAGCCTTATGCCCTTTACCCTCCATGCCCTTTACCCACATGCCCTTTACCCTCATGCCCTTTACCCTCATGCTCTTTACCCTCATGCTCTTTACCCTCCATGCCCTTTACCCTCCATGCCCTTTACCCTCATGCCCCTTACCCTCATGCCCTTTACCCTCCTGCCCTTTACCCTCATGCCCCTTACCCTCATGCCCGTTACACTCCATGCCCTTTACCCTCATGCCCTTTACCCTCTTCCCCTTTACCCTCATGCCCTTTAGCCTCATGCCCTTTACCCTCCATGCCCTTTACCCTCCATGCCCTTTACCCTCATGCCCTTTACCCTCATGCTCCTTATCCTCATGCCGTTTACCCTCATGCCCTTTACCCTCATGCCCTTCACTCATGCCCTTTACCCTCATGCCCTTTACCCTCATGCCCTTTACCCTCATGCCCTTCACTCATGCCCTTTACCCTCATGCCCTTTACCCTCCATGCCCTATACCCTGCATGCCCTTTACCCACATGCCCTTTACCCTCCTTGCCCTTTACCCTCATGCCCTTTACCCTCCATGCCCTGTACCCTCATGCCCTTTACACTCCATGCCCTTTACCATGATGCCCTTAACCCACATGCCCTTTACCCTCATGCCCTTTACCCTCATGCCCTTCACCCTGCATGCCCTTTACCCTCATGCCCTATACCCTCCATGCCACTTACCCTCATGCCCTTTACCCTCATGCCCGTTACACTCCATGCCCTTTACCATGATGCCCTTTACCCTCATGCCCTTTACCCTCATGCCCTTTACCCTCCATGCCCTTTACCCTCATGCCCTTTACCCTCATGCTCCTTACCCTCATGCCGTTTACCCTCATGCCCTTTACCCTCATGCCCTTCACTCATGCCCTTTACCCTCATGCCCTTTACCCTCATGCCCTTTACCCTGCATGCCCTTTACCCTCCATGCCCTTTACCCTCATGCCCTTTACCCTGCATGCCCTTTACCCCCATGCCATATACCCTCCTTGCCCTTTACCCTCATGCCCTTTACCCTCATGCCCTTTACCCTCTTGCCCCTTACCCTCATGCCCTTTACCCACATGCCCTTTACCCTCTTCCCCTTTACCCTGCATGCCCTTTACCCTCATGCCCTTTACCCTCCATGCCCTTTACCCTGCATGCCCTTTACCCTCATGCCCTTTACCCTCCTTGCCCTTTACCCTCATGCCCTTTACCCTCATGCCCGTTACACTCCATGCCCTTTACCATGATGCCCTTTACCCTCATGCCCTTTACCCTCATGCCCTTCACCATCATGCCCGTTACACTCCATGCCCTTTACCCTCATGCCCTTTACCCTCCTTGCCCTTTACCCTCATGCCCTTTACCCTCTTCCCCTTTACCCTCATGCCCTTTAGCCTCATGCCCTTTACCCTCCATGCCCTTTACCCACATGCCCTTTACCCTCATGCCCTTTACCCTCTTGCCCCTTACCCTCATGCCCTTTAGCCTCATGCCCTTTACCCCCATATACCCTCCATGCCACTTACCCTCATGCCCTTCACCAACATGCCCTTTTCCCACATGCCCTTTACCCTCATGCCCTTTACCCTCATGCCCTTTACCCTCTTGCCCCTTACCCTCATGCCCTTTACCCACATGCCCTTTACCCTCTTCCCCTTTACCCTGCATGCCCTTTACCCTCATGCCCTTTACCCTCCATGCCCTTTACCCTCATGCCCCTTACCCTCATGCCCTTTACCCTCCTGCCCTTTACCCTAATACCCTTTACCCTCATGCCCTTCACCATCATGCCCTTTACCCACATGAGCTTTACCCTCATGCCCTTTACCCTGCATGCCCTTTACCCTCATGCCATATACCCTCCATGCCACTTACCCTCATGCCCTTCACCCTCCTTGCCCTTTACCCTCCATGCCCTTTACCCTGCATGCCCTTTACCCTCATGCCCTTTACCCTCCTTGCCCTTTACCCTCATGCCCTTTACCCTCATGCCCGTTACACTCCATGCCCTTTACCATGATGCCCTTTACCCTCATGCCCTTTACCCTCATGCCCTTCACCATCATGCCCGTTACACTCCATGCCCTTTACCCTCATGCCCTTTACCCTCCTTGCCCTTTACCCTCATGCCCTTTACCCTCTTCCCCTTTACCCTCATGCCCTTTAGCCTCATGCCCTTTACCCTCCTTGCCCTTTACCCTCATGCCCTTTACCTCCTTGCCCCTTACCCTCATGCCCTTTACCCTCCATGCCCTGTACCCTCATGCCCTTTACACTCCATGCCCTTTACCATGATGCCCTTAACCCACATGCCCTTTACCCTCATGCCCTTTACCCTCATGCCCTTCACCCTGCATGCCCTTTACCCTCATGCCCTATACCCTCCATGCCACTTACCCTCATGCCCTTTACCCTCATGCCCGTTACACTCCATGCCCTTTACCATGATGCCCTTTACCCTCATGCCCTTTACCCTCATGCCCTTTACCCTCCATGCCCTTTACCCTCATGCCCTTTACCCTCATGCTCCTTACCCTCATGCCGTTTACCCTCATGCCCTTTACCCTCATGCCCTTCACTCATGCCCTTTACCCTCATGCCCATTACCCTCCATGCCCTATACCCTCATGCCCTTTACACTCCATGCGCTTTACCATGATGCCCTTTACCCTCATGCCCTTTACCCTGCATGCCCTTTACCCTCCTTGCCCTTTACCCTCATGCCCTTTTCCCTCCTTGCCCTTACCCTCATGTCCTTTAGGCTCATGCCCTTTACCCACATGCCCTTTACCCTCATGCCCTTTACCCTGCATGCCCTTTACCCTCCATGCCCTTTACCCTCATGCCCTTTACCCTGCATGCCCTTTACCCCCATGCCATATACCCTCCATGCCACTTACCCTCATGCCCTTCACTCATGCCCTTCACCATCATGCCCTTTACCCACATGCCCCTTACCCTCATGCCCTTCACCAACATGCCCTTTTCCCACATGCCCTTTACCCTCATGCCCTTTACCCTCATGCCCTTTACCCTCTTGCCCCTTACCCTCATGCCCTTTACCCACATGCCCTTTACCCTCTTCCCCTTTACCCTGCATGCCCTTTACCCTCATGCCCTTTACCCTCATGCCCTTTACCCTCCATGCCCTTTACCCTCATGCCCCTTACCCTCATGCCGTTTACCCTCATGCCCTTTACCCTCATGCCCTTTACCCTCATGCCCTTTACCCTCCATGCCCTTTACCCTCATGCCCTTTACCCTCATGCTCCTTACCCTCATGCCGTTTACCCTCATGCCCTTTACCCTCATGCCCTTCACTCATGCCCTTCACCATCATGCCCTTTACCCACATGCCCCTTACCCTCATGCCCTTCACCAACATGCCCTTTTCCCACATGCCCTTTACCCTCATGCCCTTTACCCTCATGCCCTTTACCCTCTTGCCCCTTACCCTCATGCCCTTTACCCTCTTGCCCCTTACCCTCATGCCCTTTACCCACATGCCCTTTACCCTCTTCCCCTTTACCCTGCATGCCCTTTACCCTCATGCCCTTTACCCTCATGCCCTTTACCCTCTTGCCCCTTACCCTCATGCCCTTTACCCACATGCCCTTTACCCTCTTCCCCTTTACCCTGCATGCCCTTTACCCTCATGCCCTTTACCCTCATGCCCTTTACCCTCCATGCCCTTTACCCTCATGCCCCTTACCCTCATGCCCTTTACCCTCCTGCCCTTTACCCTAATACCCTTTACCCTCATGCCCTTCACCATCATGCCCTTTACCCACATGAGCTTTACCCTCATGCCCTTTACCCTGCATGCCCTTTACCCTCATGCCATATACCCTCCATGCCACTTACCCTCATGCCCTTCACCCTCCTTGCCCTTTACCCTCATGCCCTTTACCCTCTTGCCCCTTACCCTCATGCCCTTTAGCCTCATGCCCTTTACCCTCCTTGCCCTTTACCCTCATGCCCTTTACCTCCTTGCCCCTTACCCTCATGCCCTTTACCCTCCATGCCCTGTACCCTCATGCCCTTTACACTCCATGCCCTTTACCATGATGCCCTTAACCCACATGCCCTTTACCCTCATGCCCTTTACCCTCATGCCCTTCACCCTGCATGCCCTTTACCCTCATGCCCTATACCCTCCATGCCACTTACCCTCATGCCCTTTACCCTCATGCCCGTTACACTCCATGCCCTTTACCATGATGCCCTTTACCCTCATGCCCTTTACCCTCATGCCCTTTACCCTCCATGCCCTTTACCCTCATGCCCTTTACCCTCATGCTCCTTACCCTCATGCCGTTTACCCTCATGCCCTTTACCCTCATGCCCTTCACTCATGCCCTTTACCCTCATGCCCTTTACCCTCCATGCCCTATACCCTCATGCCCTTTACACTCCATGCGCTTTACCATGATGCCCTTTACCCTCATGCCCTTTACCCTGCATGCCCTTTACCCTCCTTGCCCTTTACCCTCATGCCCTTTTCCCTCCTTGCCCTTACCCTCATGCCCTTTAGGCTCATGCCCTTTACCCTCCATGCCCTTTACCCTCATGCCCCTTACCCTAATACCCTTTACCCTCATGCCCTTCACCATCATGCCCTTTACCCACATGAGCTTTACCCTCATGCCCTTTACCCTGCATGCCCTTTACCCTCATGCCCTTTACCCTCATGCCCTTTACCCTGCATGCCCTTTACCCTCCTTGCCCTTTACCCTCATGCCCTTTACCCTGCATGCCCTTTACCCCCATGCCATATACCCTCCATGCCACTTACCCTCTTGCCCTTTACCCTCATGCCCTTTACCCTCTTGCCCCTTACCCTCATGCCCTTTACCCACATGCCCTTTACCCTCTTCCCCTTTACCCTGCATGCCCTTTACCCTCATGCCCTTTACCCTCCATGTCCTTTACCCTCATGCCCTTTACCCTCTTGCCCCTTACCCTCATGCCCTTTACCCCCATGCCTTTTACCCTCATGCCCTTTACCCTCATGCCCTTTAGGCTCATGCCCTTCACCCTCCTTGCCCTTTACCCTCATGCCCTTTACCCTCTTGCCCCTTACCCTCATGCCCTTTAGCCTCATGCCCTTTACCCTCCTTGCCCTTTACCCTCATGCCCTTTACCTCCTTGCCCCTTACCCTCATGCCCTTTACACTCCATGCCCTGTACCCTCATGCCCTTTACACTTCATGCCCTTTACCATGATGCCCTTTACCCTCATGCCCTTTACCCTGCATGCCCTTTACCCTCCATGCCCTTTACCCTCATGCCCTTTTCCCTCCTTGCCCTTACCCTCATGCCCTTTAGGCTCATGCCCTTTACCCTCCATGCCCTTTACCCTCCATGCCCTTTACCCTCCATGCCCTTTACCCTCATGCCCCTTACCCTAATACCCTTTACCCTCATGCCCTTCACCATCATGCCCTTTACCCACATGAGCTTTACGCTCATGCCCTTTACCCTGCATGCCCTTTACCCTCATGCCCTTTACCCTCATGCCCTTTACCCTGCATGCCCTTTACCCTCCTTGCCCTTTACCCTCATGCCCTTTACCCTGCATGCCCTTTACCCCCATGCCATATACCCTCCATGCCACTTACCCTCATGCCCTTTACCCTCATGCCCTTTACCCTCTTGCCCCTTACCCTCATGCCCTTTACCCACATGACCTTTACCCTCTTCCCCTTTACCCTGCATGCCCTTTACCCTCATGCCCTTTACCCTCCATGTCCTTTACCCTCATGCCCTTTACCCTCTTGCCCCTTACCCTCATGCCCTTTACCTCCATGCCTTTTACCCTCATGCCCTTTACCCTCATGCCCTTTAGGTTCATGCCCTTACCCTCCATGCCCTTTACCCTCATGCCCTTTACCCTCATGCCCTTTACCCTCCATGCCCTTTACCCACATGCCCTTTACCCTCCTTGCCCCTTACCCTCATGCCCTTTGCCCTCATGCCCCTTACCCTCATGCCCTTTAGCCTCATGCCCTTTACCCACATGCCCTTTACCCTCATGCCCTTTACCCTCATGCCCTTCACTCATGCCCTTTACCCTCATGCCCTTTACCCTCCATGCCCTATACCCTCATGCCCTGTACACTCCATGCCCTTTACCATGATGCCCTTTACCCTCATGCCCTTTACCCTCATGCACTTTACCCTCATGCCCTTTACCCTCATGCCCTTTTCCCTCCATGCCCTTTACCCTCCATGCCCTTTACCCTCCTTGCCCTTTACCCTCATGCCCTTTACCCTCTTGCCCCTTACCCTCATGCCCTTTAGCCTCATGCCCTTTAGCCTCATGCCCTTTACCCTCATGCCCTTTACCCTCATGCTCTTTACCCTGCATGCCCATTACCCTCCTAGCACTTCACCCTCATGCCCTTTACCCTCATGCCCTTTACGCTCATGCCCTTTAATCTCATGCCCCTTACCCTCATGCCCTTCACCATCATGCCCTTTACCCACATGCCCTTTACCCTCCTTGCCCTTTACCCTCATGCCCTTTACCCTGCATGCCCTTTACCCTCATGCCCTTTACCCTCCTTGCCCTTTACCCTCATGCCCTTTACCCTCTAGGCCCTTACCCTCATGCCCTTTACCCTCCTGCCCTTTACCCTCATGCCCTTTACCCTCATGCCCTTTACCCTCATGCCCTTTACCCTCATGCCCTTTACCCTCATGCCCTTTTCCCCCCTGCCCTTTACCCTCCTGCCCTTTACCCTCATGCCCTTTACCCTCATGCCCTTTACCCTCATGCCCTTTTCCCCCCTGCCCTTTACCCTCCTGCCCTTTACCCTCATGCTCTTTACCCTCATGCCCTTCACTCATGCCCTTTACCCTCATGCCCCTTACCCTCATGCCCTTTACCCTCCTGCCCTTTACCCTCATGCCCTTTACCCTCATGCCCTTTACCCTCCATGCCCTTTACTCTCCATGCCCTTTACCCTCCATGCCCTTTACCCACATGCCCTTTACCCTCATGCCCTTTACCCTCTTGCCCCTTACCCTCATGCCCTTTAGCCTCATGCCCTTTAGCCTTATGCCCTTTACCTTCCATGCCCTTTACCCTGCATGCCCTTTACCCTCATGCCCTTTACCCTCCATGCCCTTTACCCTCATGCCCTTTACCCTCTTGCCCCTTACCCTCATGCCCTTTACCCTGCATGCCCTTTACCCCCCTTGCCCTTTACCCTCATGCCCTTTTCCCTGCATGCCCTTTACCCTCATGCCCTTTACCCTCCTTGCCCTTTACCCTCATGCCCTTTACCTTCTTGCCCTTTACCCTCTTGCCCCTTACCCTCATGCCCTTTAGGCTCATGCCGTTTACCCTCCATGCCCTTTACCCTCCATGCCCTTTACCCTCATGCCCCTTACCCTAATGCCCTTTACCCTCATGCCCTTCACCATCATGCCCTTTACCCACATACCCTTTACCCTCATGCCCTTTACCCTGCATGCCCTTTACCCTCATGCCCTTTACCCTCATGCCCTTTACCCTGCATGCCCTTTACCCTCCTTGCCCTTTACCCTCATGCCCTTTAACCTTCTTGCCCTTTACCCTCATGCACTTTACCCTCATGCAATTTACACTCCATGCCCTTTACCATGATGCCCTGTACCCTCATGCCCTTTACCCTGCATGCCCTTTACCCTCATGCCCTTTACCCTCCATGTCCTTTACCCTCATGCCCTTTACCCTCTTGCCCCTTACCATAATGCCCTTTACCCTCATGCCCTTTACCCTGCATGCCCTTTACCCTCATTCCCTATACCCTCCATGCCCTTTTCCCTCCTTGCCCTTACCCTCATGCCCTTTAGGCTCATGCCCTTTACCCTCCATGCCCTTTACCCTCCATGCCCTTTACCCTCATGCCCCTTACCCAAATACCCTTTACCCTCATGCCCTTCACCATCATGCCCTTTACCCAAATGAGCTTTACCCTCATGCCCTTTACCCTGCATGCCCTTTACCCTCATGCCCTTTACCCTCATGCCCTTTACCCTGCATGCCCTTTACCCTCCTTGCCCTTTACCCTCATGCCCTTTACCCTCCATGCCCTTTACCCTCATGCCCTTTACCCTCATGCTCCTTACCCTCATGCCGTTTACCCTCATGCCCTTTACCCTCATGCCCTTCACTCATGCCCTTTACCCTCATGCCCTTTACCCTGCATGCCCTTTACCCTCCATGCCCTTTACCCTCATGCCCTTTACCCTGCATGCCCTTTACCCCCATGCCATATACCCTCCATGCCCTTCACTCATGCCCTTCACCATCATGCCCTTTACCCACATGCCCCTTACCCTCATGCCCTTCACCATCATGCCCTTTACCCACATGCCCTTTACCCTCATGCCCTTTACCCTCATGCCCTTTACCCTCTTGCCCCTTACCCTCATGCCCTTTACCCACATGCCCTTTACCCTCTTCCCCTTTACCCTGCATGCCCTTTACCCTCATGCCCTTTACCCTCCATGCCCTTTACCCTCATGCCCTTTACCCTCCATGCCCTTTACCCACATGCCCTTTACCCTCATGCCCTTTACCCTCTTGCCCCTTACCCTCATGCCCTTTAGCCTCATGCCCTTTACCCCCATATACCCTCCATGCCACTTACCCTCATGCCCTTTACCCTCATGCCCGTTACACTCCATGCCCTTTACCCTCATGCCCTTTACCCTCTTCCCCTTTACCCTCATGCCCTTTAGCCTCATGCCCTTTACCCTCCATGCCCTTTACCCTCATGCCCCTTACCCTCATGCCCTTTACCCTCCTGCCCTTTACCCTCATGCTCTTTACCCTCATGCCCTTCACTCATGCCCTTTACCCTCATGCCCTTTACCCTCCATGCCCTATACCCTCATGCCCTTTACACTCCATGCCCTTTACCATGATGCCCTTTACCCTCATGCCCTTTAACCTTCTTGCCCTTTACCCTCATGCCCTTTACCCTCTTGCCCCTTACCCTCATGCCCTTTACCCACATGCCCTTTACCCTCATGCCCTTTACACTCCATGCCCTTTACCATGATGCCCTTTACCCTCATGCCCTTTACCCTGCATGCCCTTTACCCTCATGCCCTTTACCCTCCACGCCCTTTACCCTCATGCCCTTTACCCTCTTGCCCCTTACCATAATGCCTTTTACCCCCATGCCTTTACCCTCATGCCCTTTACCCTCATGCCCTTCACTCATGCCCTTCACCATCATGCCCTTTACCCACATGCCCTTTACCCTCATGCCCTTTACCCTGCATGCCCTTTACCCTCATTCCCTATACCCTCCATGCCCTTTACACTCTTGCCCCTTACACTCATGCCCTTTACACTCCATGCCCTTTACCCTCATGCCCTTCACTCATGCCCTTCACCATCATGCCCTTTACCCACATGCCCTTTACCCTGCATGCCCTTTACCCTCATGCCCTTTACCCTCCTTGCCCTTTACCCTCATGCCCTTTACCCTCGTGCCCCTTACCCTCATGCCCTTTACCCTCCTAGCCCTTCACCCTCATGCCCTTTACCCTCATGCCCTTTACGCTCATGCCCTTTACCCTCCATGCCCTTTACCCTCATGCCCCTTATCCTCATGCCCTTTACTCTGCATGCCCTTTACCCTCCTTGCCCTTTACCCTCATGCCCTTTACCCTCATGCCCTTCACCCTCATGCCCTTTACCCACATGCCCTTTACCCTCATGCCCTTTACCCTCATGCCCTTTACCCTCATGCCCTTTACCCTCCTTGCCACTTACCCTCATGCCCTTTACGCTCATGCCCTTTACCCTCCATGTCCTTTACCCTCATGCCCCTTACCCTCATGCCCTATACCCTGCATGCCCTTTACCCTCATGCCCTTTACCCTCCTTGCCCTTTACCCTCATGCCCTTTACCCTGATGCCCTTCACCCTCATGCCCTTTACCCACATGCCCTTTACCCTCATGCCCTTTACCCTCATGCCCTTCACCATCATGCCCTTTACCCACATGCCCTTTACCCTCATGCCCTGTACCATCATGCACTTTACCCTCATGCCCTTCACCATCATGCCCTTTAGCCTCATGCCCTTTAGCCTCATGCCCTTTACCCTCCATGCCCTTTACCCTCCATGCCCTTTACCCTGCTTGCCCTTTACCCTCCTTGCCCTTTACCCTCATGCCCTATACCCTGCATGCCCTTTACCCTCATGCCCTTTACCCTCCTTGCCCTTTACCCTCATGCTCTTTACCCTGCATGCCCTTTACCCTACATGCCCGTTACCCTCATGCCCTTTACCCTCATGCCCTGTACCATCATGCACTTTACCCTCATGCCCTTCACCATCATGCCCTTTAGCCTCATGCCCTTTAGCCTCATGCCCTTTACCCTCCATGCCCTTTACCCTCCATGCCCTTTACCCTGCTTGCCCTTTACCCTCCTTGCCCTTTACCCTCATGCCCTATACCCTGCATGCCCTTTACCCCCATGCCATATACCCTCCATGCCACTTACCCTCATGCCCTTTACCCTCATGCCCTTTACCCTCTTGCCCCTTACCCTCATGCCCTTTACCCACATGCCCTTTACCCTCTTCCCCTTTACCCTGCATGCCCTTTACCCTCATGCCCTTTGCCCTCTTGCCCCTTACCCTCATGCCCTTTACCCACATGCCCTTTACCCTCTTCCCCTTTACCCTGCATGCCCTTTACCCTCATGCCCTTTACCCTCATGCCCTTCACCATCATGCCCTTTACCCACATGCCCTTTACCCTCATGCCCTTTACCCTGCATGCCCTTTACCCTCATGCCCTTTACCCTGCATGCCCTTTACCCTCCTTGCCCTTTACCCTCATGCCCTTTTCCCTCCTTGCCCTTACCCTCATGCCCTTTACCCTCATGCCCTTTACCCTCTTGCCCCTTACCCTCATGCCCTTTACCCACATGCCCTTTACCCTCTTCCCCTTTACCCTGCATGCCCTTTACCCTCATGCCCTTTGCCCTCTTGCCCCTTACCCTCATGCCCTTTACCCACATGCCCTTTACCCTCTTCCCCTTTACCCTGCATGCCCTTTACCCTCATGCCCTTCACCATCATGCCCTTTAGCCTCATGCCCTTTAGCCTCATGCCCTTTACCCTCCATGCCCTTTACCCTCCATGCCCTTTACCCTGCTTGCCCTTTACCCTGCATGCCCTTTACCCTCCTTGCCCTTTACCCTCATGCCCTTTTCCCTCCTTGCCCTTACCCTCATGCCCTTTAGGCTCATGCCCTTTACCCACATGCCCTTTACCCTCATGCCCTTTACCCTGCATGCCCTTTACCCTCCATGCCCTTTACCCTCATGCCCTTTACCCTGCATGCCCTTTACCCCCATGCCATATACCCTCCATGCCACTTACCCTCATGCCCTTCACTCATGCCCTTCACCATCATGCCCTTTACCCACATGCCCCTTACCCTAATGCCCTTCACCAACATGCCCTTTTCCCACATGCCCTTTACCCTCATGCCCTTTACCCTCATGCCCTTTACCCTCTTGCCCCTTACCCTCATGCCCTTTACCCACATGCCCTTTACCCTCTTCCCCTTTACCCTGCATGCCCTTTACCCTCATGCCCTTTACCCTCATGCCCTTTACCCTCTTGCCCCTTACCCTCATGCCCTTTACCCACATGCCCTTTACCCTCTTCCCCTTTACCCTGCATGCCCTTTACCCTCATGCCCTTTACCCTCATGCCCTTTACCCTCCATGCCCTTTACCCTCATGCCCCTTACCCTCATGCCCTTTACCCTCCTGCCCTTTACCCTAATACCCTTTACCCTCATGCCCTTCACCATCATGCCCTTTACCCACATGAGCTTTACCCTCATGCCCTTTACCCTGCATGCCCTTTACCCTCATGCCATATACCCTCCATGCCACTTACCCTCATGCCCTTCACCCTCCTTGCCCTTTACCCTCATGCCCTTTACCCTCTTGCCCCTTACCCTCATGCCCTTTAGCCTCATGCCCTTTACCCTCCTTGCCCTTTACCCTCATGCCCTTTACCTCCTTGCCCCTTACCCTCATGCCCTTTACCCTCCATGCCCTGTACCCTCATGCCCTTTACACTCCATGCCCTTTACCATGATGCCCTTAACCCACATGCCCTTTACCCTCATGCCCTTTACCCTCATGCCCTTCACCCTGCATGCCCTTTACCCTCATGCCCTATACCCTCCATGCCACTTACCCTCATGCCCTTTACCCTCATGCCCGTTACACTCCATGCCCTTTACCATGATGCCCTTTACCCTCATGCCCTTTACCCTCATGCCCTTTACCCTCCATGCCCTTTACCCTCATGCCCTTTACCCTCATGCTCCTTACCCTCATGCCGTTTACCCTCATGCCCTTTACCCTCATGCCCTTCACTCATGCCCTTTACCCTCATGCCCTTTACCCTCCATGCCCTATACCCTCATGCCCTTTACACTCCATGCGCTTTACCATGATGCCCTTTACCCTCATGCCCTTTACCCTGCATGCCCTTTACCCTCCTTGCCCTTTACCCTCATGCCCTTTTCCCTCCTTGCCCTTACCCTCATGCCCTTTAGGCTCATGCCCTTTACCCTCCATGCCCTTTACCCTCATGCCCCTTACCCTAATACCCTTTACCCTCATGCCCTTCACCATCATGCCCTTTACCCACATGAGCTTTACCCTCATGCCCTTTACCCTGCATGCCCTTTACCCTCATGCCCTTTACCCTCATGCCCTTTACCCTGCATGCCCTTTACCCTCCTTGCCCTTTACCCTCATGCCCTTTACCCTCATGCCCTTTACCCTCTTGCCCCTTACCCTCATGCCCTTTACCCACATGCCCTTTACCCTCATCCTCTTTACCCTGCATGCCCTTTACCCTCATGCCCTTTACCCTCCATGTCCTTTACCCTCATGCCCTTTACCCTCTTGCCCCTTACCCTCATGCCCTTTACCCCCATGCCTTTTACCCTCATGCCCTTTACCCTCATGCCCTTTAGGCTCATGCCCTTACCCTCCATGCCCTTTACCCTCATGCCCTTTACCCTCATGCCCTTTACCCTCCATGCCCTTTACCCACATGCCCTTTACCCTCATGCCCTTTACCCTCTTGCCCCTTACCCTCATGCCCTTTAGCCTCATGCCCTTTACCCCCATATACCCTCCATGCCACTTACCCTCATGCCCTTTACCCTCATGCCCGTTACACTCCATGCCCTTTACCCTCATGCCCTTTACCCTCCTTGCCCTTTACCCTCATGCCCTTTACCCTCTTCCCCTTTACCCTCATGCCCTTTAGCCTCATGCCCTTTACCCTCCATGCCCTTTACCCTCATGCCCCTTACCCTCATGCCCTTTACCCTCATGCCCTTTACCCTCCTGCCCTTTACCCTAATACCCTTTACCCTCATGCCCTTCACCCTCTTGCCCCTTACCCTCATGCCCTTTAGCCTCATGCCCTTTACCCCCATATACCCTCCATGCCACTTACCCTCATGCCCTTTACCCTCATGCCCTTTACCCTCATGCCCCTTACCCTCCATGCCCTTTACCCTCATGCCCCTTACCCTCATGCCCTTTACCCTCCTGCCCTTTACCCTAATACCCTTTACCCTCATGCCCTTCACCATCATGCCCTTTACCCACATGAGCTTTACCCTCATGCCCTTTACCCTGCATGCCCTTTACCCTCATGCCATATACCCTCCATGCCACTTACCCTCATGCCCTTCACCCTCCTTGCCCTTTACCCTCATGCCCTTTACCCTCTTGCCCCTTACCCTCATGCCCTTTAGCCTCATGCCCTTTACCCTCCTTGCCCTTTACCCTCATGCCCTTTACCTCCTTGCCCCTTACCCTCATGCCCTTTACACTCCATGCCCTGTACCCTCATGCCCTTTACACTTCATGCCCTTTACCATGATGCCCTTTACCCTCATGCCCTTTACCCTGCATGCCCTTTACCCTCCATGCCCTTTACCCTCATGCCCTTTTCCCTCCTTGCCCTTACCCTCATGCCCTTTAGGCTCATGCCCTTTACCCTCCATGCCCTTTACCCTCCATGCCCTTTACCCTCCATGCCCTTTACCCTCATGCCCCTTACCCTAATACCCTTTACCCTCATGCCCTTCACCATCATGCCCTTTACCCACATGAGCTTTACCCTCATGCCCTTTACCCTGCATGCCCTTTACCCTCATGCCCTTTACCCTCATGCCCTTTACCCTGCATGCCCTTTACCCTCCTTGCCCTTTACCCTCATGCCCTTTACCCTGCATGCCCTTTACCCCCATGCCATATACCCTCCATGCCACTTACCCTCATGCCCTTTACCCTCATGCCCTTTACCCTCTTGCCCCTTACCCTCATGCCCTTTACCCACATGCCCTTTACCCTCTTCCCCTTTACCCTGCATGCCCTTTACCCTCATGCCCTTTACCCTCCATGTCCTTTACCCTCATGCCCTTTACCCTCTTGCCCCTTACCCTCATGCCCTTTACCTCCATGCCTTTTACCCTCATGCCCTTTACCCTCATGCCCTTTAGGTTCATGCCCTTACCCTCCATGCCCTTTACCCTCATGCCCTTTACCCTCATGCCCTTTACCCTCCATGCCCTTTACCCACATGCCCTTTACCCTCCTTGCCCCTTACCCTCATGCCCTTTGCCCTCATGCCCCTTACCCTCATGCCCTTTAGCCTCATGCCCTTTACCCACATGCCCTTTACCCTCATGCCCTTTACCCTCATGCCCTTCACTCATGCCCTTTACCCTCATGCCCTTTACCCTCCATGCCCTATACCCTCATGCCCTGTACACTCCATGCCCTTTACCATGATGCCCTTTACCCTCATGCCCTTTACCCTCATGCACTTTACCCTCATGCCCTTTACCCTCATGCCCTTTTCCCTCCATGCCCTTTACCCTCCATGCCCTTTACCCTCCTTGCCCTTTACCCTCATGCCCTTTACCCTCTTGCCCCTTACCCTCATGCCCTTTAGCCTCATGCCCTTTAGCCTCATGCCCTTTACCCTCATGCCCTTTACCCTCATGCTCTTTACCCTGCATGCCCATTACCCTCCTAGCACTTCACCCTCATGCCCTTTACCCTCATGCCCTTTACGCTCATGCCCTTTAATCTCATGCCCCTTACCCTCATGCCCTTTACCCACATGCCCTTTACCCTCCTTGCCCTTTACCCTCATGCCCTTTACCCTGCATGCCCTTTACCCTCATGCCCTTTACCCTCCTTGCCCTTTACCCTCATGCCCTTTACCCTCTAGGCCCTTACCCTCATGCCCTTTACCCTCCTGCCCTTTACCCTCATGCTCTTTACCCTCATGCCCTTCACTCATGCCCTTTACCCTCATGCCCTTTACCCTCCATGCCCTTTACCCTCATGCCCTTTAGCCTCATGCCCTTTAGCCTTATGCCCTTTACCCTCCATGCCCTTTACCCTCCATGCCCTTTACCCACATGCCCTTTACCCTCATGCCCTTTACCCTCATGCTCTTTACCCTCATGCCCTTTACCCTCATGCCCTTTTCCCCCCTGCCCTTTACCCTCCTGCCCTTTACCCTCATGCTCTTTACCCTCATGCCCTTTACCCTCATGCCCTTTTCCCCCCTGCCCTTTACCCTCCTGCCCTTTACCCTCATGCTCTTTACCCTCATGCCCTTCACTCATGCCCTTTACCCTCATGCCCCTTACCCTCATGCCCTTTACCCTCCTGCCCTTTACCCTCATGCCCTTTACCCTCATGCCCTTTACCCTCCATGCCCTTTACTCTCCATGCCCTTTACCCTCCATGCCCTTTACCCACATGCCCTTTACCCTCATGCCCTTTACCCTCTTGCCCCTTACCCTCATGCCCTTTAGCCTCATGCCCTTTAGCCTTATGCCCTTTACCTTCCATGCCCTTTACCCTGCATGCCCTTTACCCTCATGCCCTTTACCCTCCATGCCCTTTACCCTCATGCCCTTTACCCTCTTGCCCCTTACCCTCATGCCCTTTACCCTGCATGCCCTTTACCCCCCTTGCCCTTTACCCTCATGCCCTTTTCCCTGCATGCCCTTTACCCTCATGCCCTTTACCCTCCTTGCCCTTTACCCTCATGCCCTTTACCTTCTTGCCCTTTACCCTCTTGCCCCTTACCCTCATGCCCTTTAGGCTCATGCCGTTTACCCTCCATGCCCTTTACCCTCCATGCCCTTTACCCTCATGCCCCTTACCCTAATGCCCTTTACCCTCATGCCCTTCACCATCATGCCCTTTACCCACATACCCTTTACCCTCATGCCCTTTACCCTGCATGCCCTTTACCCTCATGCCCTTTACCCTCATGCCCTTTACCCTGCATGCCCTTTACCCTCCTTGCCCTTTACCCTCATGCCCTTTAACCTTCTTGCCCTTTACCCTCATGCCCTTTACCCTCATGCAATTTACACTCCATGCCCTTTACCATGATGCCCTTTACCCTCATGCCCTTTACCCTGCATGCCCTTTACCCTCATGCCCTTTACCCTCCATGTCCTTTACCCTCATGCCCTTTACCCTCTTGCCCCTTACCATAATGCCCTTTACCCTCATGCCCTTTACCCTGCATGCCCTTTACCCTCATTCCCTATACCCTCCATGCCCTTTTCCCTCCTTGCCCTTACCCTCATGCCCTTTAGGCTCATGCCCTTTACCCTCCATGCCCTTTACCCTCCATGCCCTTTACCCTCATGCCCCTTACCCAAATACCCTTTACCCTCATGCCCTTCACCATCATGCCCTTTACCCAAATGAGCTTTACCCTCATGCCCTTTACCCTGCATGCCCTTTACCCTCATGCCCTTTACCCTCATGCCCTTTACCCTGCATGCCCTTTACCCTCCTTGCCCTTTACCCTCATGCCCTTTACCCTCCATGCCCTTTACCCTCATGCCCTTTACCCTCATGCTCCTTACCCTCATGCCGTTTACCCTCATGCCCTTTACCCTCATGCCCTTCACTCATGCCCTTTACCCTCATGCCCTTTACCCTCATGCCCTTTACCCTGCATGCCCTTTACCCTCCATGCCCTTTACCCTCATGCCCTTTACCCTGCATGCCCTTTACCCCCATGCCATATACCCTCCATGCCCTTCACTCATGCCCTTCACCATCATGCCCTTTACCCACATGCCCCTTACCCTCATGCCCTTCACCATCATGCCCTTTACCCACATGCCCTTTACCCTCATGCCCTTTACCCTCATGCCCTTTACCCTCTTGCCCCTTACCCTCATGCCCTTTACCCACATGCCCTTTACCCTCTTCCCCTTTACCCTGCATGCCCTTTACCCTCATGCCCTTTACCCTCCATGCCCTTTACCCTCATGCCCTTTACCCTCCATGCCCTTTACCCACATGCCCTTTACCCTCATGCCCTTTACCCTCTTGCCCCTTACCCTCATGCCCTTTAGCCTCATGCCCTTTACCCCCATATACCCTCCATGCCACTTACCCTCATGCCCTTTACCCTCATGCCCGTTACACTCCATGCCCTTTACCCTCATGCCCTTTACCCTCTTCCCCTTTACCCTCATGCCCTTTAGCCTCATGCCCTTTACCCTCCATGCCCTTTACCCTCATGCCCCTTACCCTCATGCCCTTTACCCTCCTGCCCTTTACCCTCATGCTCTTTACCCTCATGCCCTTCACTCATGCCCTTTACCCTCATGCCCTTTACCCTCCATGCCCTATACCCTCATGCCCTTTACACTCCATGCCCTTTACCATGATGCCCTTTACCCTCATGCCCTTTAACCTTCTTGCCCTTTACCCTCATGCCCTTTACCCTCTTGCCCCTTACCCTCATGCCCTTTACCCACATGCCCTTTACCCTCATGCCCTTTACACTCCATGCCCTTTACCATGATGCCCTTTACCCTCATGCCCTTTACCCTGCATGCCCTTTACCCTCATGCCCTTTACCCTCCACGCCCTTTACCCTCATGCCCTTTACCCTCTTGCCCCTTACCATAATGCCTTTTACCCCCATGCCTTTACCCTCATGCCCTTTACCCTCATGCCCTTCACTCATGCCCTTCACCATCATGCCCTTTACCCACATGCCCTTTACCCTCATGCCCTTTACCCTGCATGCCCTTTACCCTCATTCCCTATACCCTCCATGCCCTTTACACTCTTGCCCCTTACACTCATGCCCTTTACACTCCATGCCCTTTACCCTCATGCCCTTCACTCATGCCCTTCACCATCATGCCCTTTACCCACATGCCCTTTACCCTGCATGCCCTTTACCCTCATGCCCTTTACCCTCCTTGCCCTTTACCCTCATGCCCTTTACCCTCGTGCCCCTTACCCTCATGCCCTTTACCCTCCTAGCCCTTCACCCTCATGCCCTTTACCCTCATGCCCTTTACGCTCATGCCCTTTACCCTCCATGCCCTTTACCCTCATGCCCCTTATCCTCATGCCCTTTACTCTGCATGCCCTTTACCCTCCTTGCCCTTTACCCTCATGCCCTTTACCCTCATGCCCTTCACCCTCATGCCCTTTACCCACATGCCCTTTACCCTCATGCCCTTTACCCTCATGCCCTTTACCCTCATGCCCTTTACCCTCCTTGCCACTTACCCTCATGCCCTTTACGCTCATGCCCTTTACCCTCCATGTCCTTTACCCTCATGCCCCTTACCCTCATGCCCTATACCCTGCATGCCCTTTACCCTCATGCCCTTTACCCTCCTTGCCCTTTACCCTCATGCCCTTTACCCTGATGCCCTTCACCCTCATGCCCTTTACCCACATGCCCTTTACCCTCATGCCCTTTACCCTCATGCCCTTCACCATCATGCCCTTTACCCACATGCCCTTTACCCTCATGCCCTGTACCATCATGCACTTTACCCTCATGCCCTTCACCATCATGCCCTTTAGCCTCATGCCCTTTAGCCTCATGCCCTTTACCCTCCATGCCCTTTACCCTGCTTGCCCTTTACCCTCCTTGCCCTTTACCCTCATGCCCTTTACCCTCATGCCCTTTACCCTGCATGCCCTTTACCCTCCTTGCCCTTTACCCTCATGCCCTTTAACCTTCTTGCCCTTTACCCTCATGCCCTTTACCCTCATGCAATTTACACTCCATGCCCTTTACCATGATGCCCTTTACCCTCATGCCCTTTACCCTGCATGCCCTTTACCCTCATGCCCTTTACCCTCCATGTCCTTTACCCTCATGCCCTTTACCCTCTTGCCCCTTACCATAATGCCCTTTACCCTCATGCCCTTTACCCTGCATGCCCTTTACCCTCATTCCCTATACCCTCCATGCCCTTTTCCCTCCTTGCCCTTACCCTCATGCCCTTTAGGCTCATGCCCTTTACCCTCCATGCCCTTTACCCTCCATGCCCTTTACCCTCATGCCCCTTACCCAAATACCCTTTACCCTCATGCCCTTCACCATCATGCCCTTTACCCAAATGAGCTTTACCCTCATGCCCTTTACCCTGCATGCCCTTTACCCTCATGCCCTTTACCCTCATGCCCTTTACCCTGCATGCCCTTTACCCTCCTTGCCCTTTACCCTCATGCCCTTTACCCTCCATGCCCTTTACCCTCATGCCCTTTACCCTCATGCTCCTTACCCTCATGCCGTTTACCCTCATGCCCTTTACCCTCATGCCCTTCACTCATGCCCTTTACCCTCATGCCCTTTACCCTCATGCCCTTTACCCTGCATGCCCTTTACCCTCCATGCCCTTTACCCTCATGCCCTTTACCCTGCATGCCCTTTACCCCCATGCCATATACCCTCCATGCCCTTCACTCATGCCCTTCACCATCATGCCCTTTACCCACATGCCCCTTACCCTCATGCCCTTCACCATCATGCCCTTTACCCACATGCCCTTTACCCTCATGCCCTTTACCCTCATGCCCTTTACCCTCTTGCCCCTTACCCTCATGCCCTTTACCCACATGCCCTTTACCCTCTTCCCCTTTACCCTGCATGCCCTTTACCCTCATGCCCTTTACCCTCCATGCCCTTTACCCTCATGCCCTTTACCCTCCATGCCCTTTACCCACATGCCCTTTACCCTCATGCCCTTTACCCTCTTGCCCCTTACCCTCATGCCCTTTAGCCTCATGCCCTTTACCCCCATATACCCTCCATGCCACTTACCCTCATGCCCTTTACCCTCATGCCCGTTACACTCCATGCCCTTTACCCTCATGCCCTTTACCCTCCTTGCCCTTTACCCTCATGCCCTTTACCCTCTTCCCCTTTACCCTCATGCCCTTTAGCCTCATGCCCTTTACCCTCCATGCCCTTTACCCTCATGCCCCTTACCCTCATGCCCTTTACCCTCCTGCCCTTTACCCTCATGCTCTTTACCCTCATGCCCTTCACTCATGCCCTTTACCCTCATGCCCTTTACCCTCCATGCCCTATACCCTGCATGCCCTTTACCCACATGCCCTTTACCCTCCTTGCCCTTTACCCTCATGCCCTTTACCCTCCATGCCCTGTACCCTCATGCCCTTTACACTCCATGCCCTTTACCATGATGCCCTTAACCCACATGCCCTTTACCCTCATGCCCTTTACCCTCATGCCCTTCACCCTGCATGCCCTTTACCCTCATGCCCTATACCCTCCATGCCACTTACCCTCATGCCCTTTACCCTCATGCCCGTTACACTCCATGCCCTTTACCATGATGCCCTTTACCCTCATGCCCTTTACCCTCATGCCCTTTACCCTCCATGCCCTTTACCCTCATGCCCTTTACCCTCATGCTCCTTACCCTCATGCCGTTTACCCTCATGCCCTTGACCCTCATGCCCTTCACTCATGCCCTTTACCCTCATGCCCTTTACCATGCATGCCCTATACACTCTCATGCCCTTTACACTCCATGACCTTTACCATGATGCCCTTTACCCACATGCCCTTTACCCAGCATGCCCTTCACCCTCCTTGCCCTTTACCCTCATGCCCTTTACCCTCCATGCCCTTTACCCTCATGCCCCTTTACCCTCATGCCCCTTACCCTCATGCCCTTTACCCTCCATGCCCTTTACCCTCATGCCCCCTTACCCTCATGCCCCTTACCCTCATGCTCTTTACCCTCATGCCCTTCACTCATGCCCTTTACCCTCATGCCCTTTACCCTCCATGCCCTTTACCCTCATGCCCTTTAGCCTCATGCCAATTAGCCTTATGCCCTTTACCCTCCATGCCCTTTACCCTCCATGCCCTTTACCCACATGCCCTTTACCCTCATGCCCTTTACCCTCATGCTCTTTACCCTCATGCCCTTTACCCTCATGCCCTTTTCCCTCCTGCCCTTTACCCTCCTGCCCTTTACCCTCATGCTCTTTACCCTCATTCCCTTCACTCATGCCCTTTACCCTCATGCCCCTTACCCTCATGCCCTTTACCCTCATGCCCTTCACTCATGCCCTTTACCCTCATGCCCTTTACCCTCATGCCCTTTACCCTGCATGCCCTTTACCCTCCATGCCCTTTACCCTCATGCCCTTTACCCTGCATGCCCTTTACCCCCATGCCATATACCCTCCATGCCACTTACCCTCATGCCCTTTACCCTCATGCCCTTTACCCTCTTGCCCCTTACCCTCATGCCCTTTACCCACATGCCCTTTACCCTCTTCCCCTTTACCCTGCATGCCCTTTACCCTCATGCCCTTTACCCTCCATGCCCTTTACCCTCATGCCCTTTACCCTCTTGCCCCTTACCCTCATGCCCTTTACCCCCATGCCTTTTACCCTCATGCCCTTTACCCTCATGCCCTTCACTCATGCCCTTCACCATCATGCCCTTTACCCTCCATGCCCTTTACCCTCTTGCCCCTTACCCTCATGCCCTTTACCCACATGCCCTTTACCCTCTTCCCCTTTACCCTGCATGCCCTTTACCCTCATGCCCTTTACCCTCATGCCCTTTACCCTCCATGCCCTTTACCCACATGCCCTTTACCCTGATGCCCTTTACCCTCTAGCCCCTTACCCTCATGCCCTTTAGCCTCATGCCCTTTACCCCCATATACCCTCCATGCCACTTACCCTCATGCCCTTTACCCTCATGCCCGTTACACTCCATGCCCTTTACCCTCATGCCCTTTACCCTCCTTGCCCTTTACCCTCATGCCCTTTACCCTCTTCCCCTTTACCCTCATGCCCTTTAGCCTCATGCCCTTTACCCTCCATGCCCTTTACCCTCATGCCCCTTACCCTCATGCCCTTTACCCTCCTGCCCTTTACCCTAATACCCTTTACCCTCATGCCCTTCACCATCATGCCCTTTACCCACATGAGCTTTACCCTCATGCCCTTTACCCTGCATGCCCTTTACCCTCATGCCATATACCCTCCATGCCACTTACCCTCATGCCCTTCACCCTCCTTGCCCTTTACCCTCATGCCCTTTACCCTCTTGCCCCTCACCATAAAGCCCTTTACCCCCATGCCTTTTACCCTCATGCCCTTTACCCTCATGCCCTTCACTCATGCCCTTCACCATCATGCCCTTTACCCACATGCCCTTTACCCTCATGCCCTTTACCCTGCATGCCCTTTACCCTCATTCCCTATACCCTCCATGCCCTTTACCCTCTTGCCCCTTACCCTCATGCCCTTTACACTCCATGCCCTTTACCCTCATGCCCTTCACTCATGCCCTTCACCATCATGCCCTTTACCCACATGCCCTTTACCCTGCATGCCCTTTACCCTCATGCCCTTTACCCTCCTTGCCCTTTACCCTCATGCCCTTTACCCTCATGCCCGTTACACTCCATGCCCTTTACCATGATGCCCTTTACCCTCATGCCCTTTACCCTCATGCCCTTCACCATCATGCCCTTTACCCACATGCCCTTTACCCTCATGCCCTTTACCCTGCATGCCCTTTACCCTCATGCCCTTTACCCTCCTTGCCCTTTACCCTCATGCCCTTTACCCTCTTGCCCCTTACCCTCATGCCCTTTACCCTCCTAGCCCTTCACCCTCATGCCCTTTACCCTCTTCCCCTTTACCCTCATGCCCTTCACCATCATGCCCTTTACCCACATGCCCTTTACCCTGCATGCCCTTTACCCTCATGCCCTTTACCCTGCATGCCCTTTACCCTCATTCCCTATATCCTCCATGCCCTTTACCCTCTTGCCCCTTACCCTCATGCCCTTTACACTCCATGCCCTTTACCCTCATGCCCTTTACCCTCATGCCCTTTACCCTGCATGCCCTTTACCCTCATTCCCTATATCCTCCATGCCCTTTACCCTCTTGCCCCTTACCCACATGCCCTTTACCCTCATGCCCTTTACCCTGCATGCCCTTCACCCTCATGCCCTTTACCCTCTTCCCCTTTACCCTCATGCCCTTCACCATCATGCCCTTTACCCACATGCCCTTTACCCACATGCCCTTTACCCTCATGCCCTTTACACTCCATGCCCTTTACCATCATGCCCTTTACCCTCATGCCCTTTACCCTCATGCCCTTTACCCACTTGCCCCTTACCCTCATGCCCTTTACCCACATGCCCTTTACCCTCATGCCCTTTACACTCCATGCCCTTTACCATGATGCCCTTTACCCTCATGCCCTTTACCCTGCATGCCCTTTACCCTCATGCCCTTTACCCTCATGCCCTTTACCCTGCATGCCCTTTACCCTCATTCCCTATACCCTCCATGCCCTTTACCCTCTTGCCCCTTACCCTCATGCCCTTTAGCCTCATGCTCTTTACCCTCCATGCCCTTTACCCTCCATGCCCTTTACCCTCATGCCCTTTACCCTCCATGCCCTTTACCCACATGCCCTTTACCCTCATGCCCTTTACCCTCATGCTCTTTACCCTCATGCCCTTTACCCTCCATGCCCTTTACCCTCATGCCCCTTACCCTCATGCCCTTTACCCTCCTGCCCTTTACCCTCATGCCCCTTACCCTCATGCCCGTTACACTCCATGCCCTTTACCCTCATGCCCTTTACCCTCTTCCCCTTTACCCTCATGCCCTTTAGCCTCATGCCCTTTACCCTCCATGCCCTTTACCCTCCATGCCCTTTACCCTCATGCCCTTTACCCTCATGCTCCTTACCCTCATGCCGTTTACCCTCATGCCCTTTACCCTCATGCCCTTCACTCATGCCCTTTACCCTCATGCCCTTTACCCTCATGCCCTTTACCCTCATGCCCTTCACTCATGCCCTTTACCCTCATGCCATTTACCCTCCATGCCCTATACCCTGCATGCCCTTTACCCACATGCCCTTTACCCTCCTTGCCCTTTACCCTCATGCCCTTTACCCTCCATGCCCTGTACCCTCATGCCCTTTACACTCCATGCCCTTTACCATGATGCCCTTAACCCACATGCCCTTTACCCTCATGCCCTTTACCCTCATGCCCTTCACCCTGCATGCCCTTTACCCTCATGCCCTATACCCTCCATGCCACTTACCCTCATGCCCTTTACCCTCATGCCCGTTACACTCCATGCCCTTTACCATGATGCCCTTTACCCTCATGCCCTTTACCCTCATGCCCTTTACCCTCCATGCCCTTTACCCTCATGCCCTTTACCCTCATGCTCCTTACCCTCATGCCGTTTACCCTCATGCCCTTTACCCTCATGCCCTTCACTCATGCCCTTTACCCTCATGCCCTTTACCCTCATGCCCTTTACCCTGCATGCCCTTTACCCTCCATGCCCTTTACCCTCATGCCCTTTACCCTGCATGCCCTTTACCCCCATGCCATATACCCTCCATGCCACTTACCCTCATGCCCTTTACCCTCATGCCCTTTACCCTCTTGCCCCTTACCCTCATGCCCTTTACCCACATGCCCTTTACCCTCTTCCCCTTTACCCTGCATGCCCTTTACCCTCATGCCCTTTACCCTCCATGCCCTTTACCCTCATGCCCTTTACCCTCTTGCCCCTTACCCTCATGCCCTTTACCCCCATGCCTTTTACCCTCATGCCCTTTACCCTCATGCCCTTCACTCATGCCCTTCACCATCATGCCCTTTACCCACATGCCCCTTACCCTCATGCCCTTCACCAACATGCCCTTTTCCCACATGCCCTTTACCCTCATGCCCTTTACCCTCATGCACTTTACCCTCTTGCCCCTTACCCTCATGCCCTTTACCCACATGCCCTTTACCCTCTTCCCCTTTACCCTGCATGCCCTTTACCATCATGCCCTTTACCCTCATGCCCTTTACCCTCCATGCCCTTTACCCACATGCCCTTTACCCTGATGCCCTTTACCCTCTTGCCCCTTACCCTCATGCCCTTTAGCCTCATGCCCTTTACCCCCATATACCCTCCATGCCACTTACCCTCATGCCCTTTACCCTCATGCCCGTTACACTCCATGCCCTTTACCCTCATGCCCTTTACCCTCCTTGCCCTTTACCCTCATGCCCTTTACCCTCTTCCCCTTTACCCTCATGCCCTTTAGCCTCATGCCCTTTACCCTCCATGCCCTTTACCCTCATGCCCCTTACCCTCATGCCCTTTACCCTCCTGCCCTTTACCCTAATACCCTTTACCCTCATGCCCTTCACCATCATGCCCTTTACCCACATGAGCTTTACCCTCATGCCCTTTACCCTCATGCCCTTTACCCTCATGCCCTTCACCATCATGCCCTTCACCCACATGCCCTTTACCCTTCATGCCCTTTACCCACATGCCCTTTACCCTCTTGCCCCTTACCCTCTTGCCCTTTAGCCTCATGCCCTTTACCCCCATGCCATATACCCTCCATGCCACTTACGCTCATGCCCTTTACCCTCATGCCCGTTACACTCAATGCCCTTTACCCTCATGCCCTTTACCCTCCTTGCCCCTTACCCTCATGCCCTTTGCCCTCATGCCCCTTACCCTCATGCCCTTTAGCCTCATGCCCTTTACCCACATGCCCTTTACCCTCATGCCCTTTACCCTCATGCCCTTCACTCATGCCCTTTACCCTCATGCCCTTTACCCTCCATGCCCTATACCCTCATGCCCTGTACACTCCATGCCCTTTACCATGATGCCCTTTACCCTCATGCCCTTTACCCTCATGCACTTTACCCTCATGCCCTTTACCCTCATGCCCTTTTCCCTCCATGCCCTTTACCCTCCATGCCCTTTACCCTCCTTGCCCTTTACCCTCATGCCCTTTACCCTCTTGCCCCTTACCCTCATGCCCTTTAGCCTCATGCCCTTTAGCCTCATGCCCTTTACCCTCATGCCCTTTACCCTCATGCTCTTTACCCTGCATGCCCATTACCCTCCTAGCACTTCACCCTCATGCCCTTTACCCTCATGCCCTTTACGCTCATGCCCTTTAATCTCATGCCCCTTACCCTCATGCCCTTCACCATCATGCCCTTTACCCACATGCCCTTTACCCTCCTTGCCCTTTACCCTCATGCCCTTTACCCTGCATGCCCTTTACCCTCATGCCCTTTACCCTCCTTGCCCTTTACCCTCATGCCCTTTACCCTCTAGGCCCTTACCCTCATGCCCTTTACCCTCCTGCCCTTTACCCTCATGCTCTTTACCCTCATGCCCTTCACTCATGCCCTTTACCCTCATGCCCTTTACCCTCCATGCCCTTTACCCTCATGCCCTTTAGCCTCATGCCCTTTAGCCTTATGCCCTTTACCCTCCATGCCCTTTACCCTCCATGCCCTTTACCCACATGCCCTTTACCCTCATGCCCTTTACCCTCATGCTCTTTACCCTCATGCCCTTTACCCTCATGCCCTTTTCCCCCCTGCCCTTTACCCTCCTGCCCTTTACCCTCATGCTCTTTACCCTCATGCCCTTTACCCTCATGCCCTTTTCCCCCCTGCCCTTTACCCTCCTGCCCTTTACCCTCATGCTCTTTACCCTCATGCCCTTCACTCATGCCCTTTACCCTCATGCCCCTTACCCTCATGCCCTTTACCCTCCTGCCCTTTACCCTCATGCCCTTTACCCTCATGCCCTTTACCCTCCATGCCCTTTACTCTCCATGCCCTTTACCCTCCATGCCCTTTACCCACATGCCCTTTACCCTCATGCCCTTTACCCTCTTGCCCCTTACCCTCATGCCCTTTAGCCTCATGCCCTTTAGCCTTATGCCCTTTACCTTCCATGCCCTTTACCCTGCATGCCCTTTACCCTCATGCCCTTTACCCTCCATGCCCTTTACCCTCATGCCCTTTACCCTCTTGCCCCTTACCCTCATGCCCTTTACCCTGCATGCCCTTTACCCCCCTTGCCCTTTACCCTCATGCCCTTTTCCCTGCATGCCCTTTACCCTCATGCCCTTTACCCTCCTTGCCCTTTACCCTCATGCCCTTTACCTTCTTGCCCTTTACCCTCATGCCCTTTACCCTCATGCAATTTACACTCCATGCCCTTTACCATGATGCCCTTTACCCTCATGCCCTTTACCCTGCATGCCCTTTACCCTCATGCCCTTTACCCTCCATGTCCTTTACCCTCATGCCCTTTACCCTCTTGCCCCTTACCATAATGCCCTTTACCCTCATGCCCTTTACCCTGCATGCCCTTTACCCTCATTCCCTATACCCTCCATGCCCTTTTCCCTCCTTGCCCTTACCCTCATGCCCTTTAGGCTCATGCCCTTTACCCTCCATGCCCTTTACCCTCCATGCCCTTTACCCTCATGCCCCTTACCCAAATACCCTTTACCCTCATGCCCTTCACCATCATGCCCTTTACCCAAATGAGCTTTACCCTCATGCCCTTTACCCTGCATGCCCTTTACCCTCATGCCCTTTACCCTCATGCCCTTTACCCTGCATGCCCTTTACCCTCCTTGCCCTTTACCCTCATGCCCTTTACCCTCCATGCCCTTTACCCTCATGCCCTTTACCCTCATGCTCCTTACCCTCATGCCGTTTACCCTCATGCCCTTTACCCTCATGCCCTTCACTCATGCCCTTTACCCTCATGCCCTTTACCCTCATGCCCTTTACCCTGCATGCCCTTTACCCTCCATGCCCTTTACCCTCATGCCCTTTACCCTGCATGCCCTTTACCCCCATGCCATATACCCTCCATGCCCTTCACTCATGCCCTTCACCATCATGCCCTTTACCCACATGCCCCTTACCCTCATGCCCTTCACCATCATGCCCTTTACCCACATGCCCTTTACCCTCATGCCCTTTACCCTCATGCCCTTTACCCTCTTGCCCCTTACCCTCATGCCCTTTACCCACATGCCCTTTACCCTCTTCCCCTTTACCCTGCATGCCCTTTACCCTCATGCCCTTTACCCTCCATGCCCTTTACCCTCATGCCCTTTACCCTCCATGCCCTTTTCCCACATGCCCTTTACCCTCATGCCCTTTACCCTCTTGCCCCTTACCCTCATGCCCTTTAGCCTCATGCCCTTTACCCCCATATACCCTCCATGCCACTTACCCTCATGCCCTTTACCCTCATGCCCGTTACACTCCATGCCCTTTACCCTCATGCCCTTTACCCTCTTCCCCTTTACCCTCATGCCCTTTAGCCTCATGCCCTTTACCCTCCATGCCCTTTACCCTCATGCCCCTTACCCTCATGCCCTTTACCCTCCTGCCCTTTACCCTCATGCTCTTTACCCTCATGCCCTTCACTCATGCCCTTTACCCTCATGCCCTTTACCCTCCATGCCCTATACCCTCATGCCCTTTACACTCCATGCCCTTTACCATGATGCCCTTTACCCTCATGCCCTTTAACCTTCTTGCCCTTTACCCTCATGCCCTTTACCCTCTTGCCCCTTACCCTCATGCCCTTTACCCTCATGCCCTTTACCCTCATGCCCTTTACACTCCATGCCCTTTACCATGATGCCCTTTACCCTCATGCCCTTTACCCTGCATGCCCTTTACCCTCATGCCCTTTACCCTCCACGCCCTTTACCCTCATGCCCTTTACCCTCTTGCCCCTTACCATAATGCCTTTTACCCCCATGCCTTTACCCTCATGCCCTTTACCCTCATGCCCTTCACTCATGCCCTTCACCATCATGCCCTTTACCCACATGCCCTTTACCCTCATGCCCTTTACCCTGCATGCCCTTTACCCTCATTCCCTATACCCTCCATGCCCTTTACACTCTTGCCCCTTACACTCATGCCCTTTACACTCCATGCCCTTTACCCTCATGCCCTTCACTCATGCCCTTCACCATCATGCCCTTTACCCACATGCCCTTTACCCTGCATGCCCTTTACCCTCATGCCCTTTACCCTCCTTGCCCTTTACCCTCATGCCCTTTACCCTCGTGCCCCTTACCCTCATGCCCTTTACCCTCCTAGCCCTTCACCCTCATGCCCTTTACCCTCATGCCCTTTACGCTCATGCCCTTTACCCTCCATGCCCTTTACCCTCATGCCCCTTATCCTCATGCCCTTTACTCTGCATGCCCTTTACCCTCCTTGCCCTTTACCCTCATGCCCTTTACCCTCATGCCCTTCACCCTCATGCCCTTTACCCACATGCCCTTTACCCTCATGCCCTTTACCCTCATGCCCTTTACCCTCATGCCCTTTACCCTCCTTGCCACTTACCCTCATGCCCTTTACGCTCATGCCCTTTACCCTCCATGTCCTTTACCCTCATGCCCCTTACCCTCATGCCCTATACCCTGCATGCCCTTTACCCTCATGCCCTTTACCCTCCTTGCCCTTTACCCTCATGCCCTTTACCCTGATGCCCTTCACCCTCATGCCCTTTACCCACATGCCCTTTACCCTCATGCCCTTTACCCTCATGCCCTTCACCATCATGCCCTTTACCCACATGCCCTTTACCCTCATGCCCTGTACCATCATGCACTTTACCCTCATGCCCTTCACCATCATGCCCTTTAGCCTCATGCCCTTTAGCCTCATGCCCTTTACCCTCCATGCCCTTTACCCTCCATGCCCTTTACCCTGCTTGCCCTTTACCCTCCTTGCCCTTTACCCTCATGCCCTATACCCTGCATGCCCTTTACCCTCATGCCCTTTACCCTCCTTGCCCTTTACCCTCATGCTCTTTACCCTGCATGCCCTTTACCCTACATGCCCGTTACCCTCATGCCCGTTACACTCCATGCCCTTTACCATGATGCCCTTTACCCTCATGCCCTTTACCCTCATGCCCTTTACCCTCATGCCCTTCACCATCATGCCCTTTACCCACATGCCCTTTACCCTCATGCCCTATACCCTGCATGCCCTTTACCCTCATGCCCTTTACCCTCTTGCCCCTTACCCTCATGCCCTTTACCCACATGCCCTTTACCCTCTTCCCCTTTACCCTGCATGCCCTTTACCCTCATGCCCTTTACCCTCATGCCCTTTACCCTCCATGCCCTTTACCCACATGCCCTTTACCCTCATGCCCTTTACCCTCTTGCCCCTTACCCTCATGCCCTTTAGCCTCATGCCCTTTACCCCCATATACCCTCCATGCCACTTACCCTCATGCCCTTTACCCTCATGCCCGTTACACTCCATGCCCTTTACCCTCATGCCCTTTACCCTCCTTGCCCTTTACCCTCATGCCCTTTACCCTCTTCCCCTTTACCCTCATGCCCTTTAGCCTCATGCCCTTTACCCTCCATGCCCTTTACCCTCATGCCCCTTACCCTCATGCCCTTCACCCTCCTTGCCCTTTACCCTCATGCCCTTTACCCTCTTGCCCCTCACCATAAAGCCCTTTACCCCCATGCCTTTTACCCTCATGCCCTTTACCCTCATGCCCTTCACTCATGCCCTTCACCATCATGCCCTTTACCCACATGCCCTTTACCCTCATGCCCTTTACCCTGCATGCCCTTTACCCTCATTCCCTATACCCTCCATGCCCTTTACCCTCTTGCCCCTTACCCTCATGCCCTTTACACTCCATGCCCTTTACCCTCATGCCCTTCACTCATGCCCTTCACCATCATGCCCTTTACCCACATGCCCTTTACCCTGCATGCCCTTTACCCGCATGCCCTTTACCCTCCTTGCCCTTTACCCTCATGCCCTTTACCCTCATGCCCGTTACACTCCATGCCCTTTACCATGATGCCCTTTACCCTCATGCCCTTTACCCTCATGCCCTTCACCATCATGCCCTTTACCCACATGCCCTTTACCCTCATGCCCTTTACCCTGCATGCCCTTTACCCTCATGCCCTTTACCCTCCTTGCCCTTTACCCTCATGCCCTTTACCCTCTTGCCCCTTACCCTCATGCCCTTTACCCTCCTAGCCCTTTACCCTCATGCCCTTTACCCTCTTCCCCTTTACCCTCATGCCCTTCACCATCATGCCCTTTACCCACATGCCCTTTACCCTGCATGCCCTTTACCCTCATGCCCTTTACCCTGCATGCCCTTTACCCTCATTCCCTATATCCTCCATGCCCTTTACCCTCTTGCCCCTTACCCTCATGCCCTTTACACTCCATGCCCTTTACCCTCATGCCCTTTACCCTCATGCCCTTTACCCTGCATGCCCTTTACCCTCATTCCCTATATCCTCCATGCCCTTTACCCTCTTGCCCCTTACCCACATGCCCTTTACCCTCATGCCCTTTACCCTGCATGCCCTTCACCCTCATGCCCTTTACCCTCTTCCCCTTTACCCTCATGCCCTTCACCATCATGCCCTTTACCCACATGCCCTTTACCCACATGCCCTTTACCCTCATGCCCGTTACACTCCATGCCCTTTACCATGATGCCCTTTACCCTCATGCCCTTTACCCTCTTGCCCCTTACCCTCATGCCCTTTACCCCCATGCCTTTTACCCTCATGCCCTTTACCCTCATGCCCTTCACTCATGCCCTTCACCATCATGCCCTTTACCCACATGCCCCTTACCCTCATGCCCTTCACCAACATGCCCTTTTCCCACATGCCCTTTACCCTCATGCCCTTTACCCTCATGCCCTTTACCCTCTTGCCCCTTACCCTCATGCCCTTTACCCACATGCCCTTTACCCTCTTCCCCTTTACCCTGCATGCCCTTTACCCTCATGCCCTTTACCCTCCATGCCCTTTACCCACATGCCCTTTACCCTCATGCCCTTTACCCTCTTGCCCCTTACCCTCATGCCCTTTAGCCTCATGCCCTTTACCCCCATATACCCTCCATGCCACTTACCCTCATGCCCTTTACCCTCATGCCCGTTACACTCCATGCCCTTTACCCTCATGCCCTTTACCCTCCTTGCCCTTTACCCTCATGCCCTTTACCCTCTTCCCCTTTACCCTCATGCCCTTTAGCCTCATGCCCTTTACCCTCCATGCCCTTTACCCTCATGCCCCTTACCCTCATGCCCTTTACCCTCCTGCCCTTTACCCTAATACCCTTTACCCTCATGCCCTTCACCATCATGCCCTTTACCCACATGAGCTTTACCCTCATGCCCTTTACCCTGCATGCCCTTTACCCTCATGCCATATACCCTCCATGCCACTTACCCTCATGCCCTTCACCCTCCTTGCCCTTTACCCTCATGCCCTTTACCCTCTTGCCCCTCACCATAAAGCCCTTTACCCCCATGCCTTTTACCCTCATGCCCTTTACCCTCATGCCCTTCACTCATGCCCTTCACCATCATGCCCTTTACCCACATGCCCTTTACCCTGCATGCCATTTACCCTCATGCCCTTTACCCTGCATGCCCTTTACCCTCATTCCCTATATCCTCCATGCCCTTTACCGTCTTGCCCCTTACCCTCATGCCCTTTACACTCCATGCCCTTTACCCTCATGCCCTTTACCCTCATGCCCTTTACCCTGCATGCCCTTTACCCTCATTCCCTATATCCTCCATGCCCTTTACCCTCTTGCCCCTTACCCACATGCCCTTTACCCTCATGCCCTTTACCCTGCATGCCCTTCACCCTCATGCCCTTTACCCTCTTCCCCTTTACCCTCATGCCCTTCACCATCATGCCCTTTACCCACATGCCCTTTACCCACATGCCCCTTACCCTCATGCCCTTTACACTCCATGCCCTTTACCATGATGCCCTTTACCCTCATGCCCTTTACCCTCATGCCCTTTACCCACTTGCCCCTTACCCTCATGCCCTTTACCCACATGCCCTTTACCCTCATGCCCTTTACACTCCATGCCCTTTACCATGATGCCCTTTACCCTCATGCCCTTTACCCTGCATGCCCTTTACCCTCATGCCCTTTACCCTCATGCCCTTTACCCTGCATGCCCTTTACCCTCATTCCCTATACCCTCCATGCCCTTTACCCTCTTGCCCCTTACCCTCATGCCCTTTAGCCTCATGCTCTTTACCCTCCATGCCCTTTACCCTCCATGCCCTTTAGCCTTATGCCCTTTACCCTCCATGCCCTTTACCCACATGCCCTTTACCCTCATGCCCTTTACCCTCATGCTCTTTACCCTCATGCTCTTTACCCTCCATGCCCTTTACCCTCCATGCCCTTTACCCTCATGCCCCTTACCCTCATGCCCTTTACCCTCCTGCCCTTTACCCTCATGCCCCTTACCCTCATGCCCGTTACACTCCATGCCCTTTACCCTCATGCCCTTTACCCTCTTCCCCTTTACCCTCATGCCCTTTAGCCTCATGCCCTTTACCCTCCATGCCCTTTACCCTCCATGCCCTTTACCCTCATGCCCTTTACCCTCATGCTCCTTATCCTCATGCCGTTTACCCTCATGCCCTTTACCCTCATGCCCTTCACTCATGCCCTTTACCCTCATGCCCTTTACCCTCATGCCCTTTACCCTCATGCCCTTCACTCATGCCCTTTACCCTCATGCCCTTTACCCTCCATGCCCTATACCCTGCATGCCCTTTACCCACATGCCCTTTACCCTCCTTGCCCTTTACCCTCATGCCCTTTACCCTCCATGCCCTGTACCCTCATGCCCTTTACACTCCATGCCCTTTACCATGATGCCCTTAACCCACATGCCCTTTACCCTCATGCCCTTTACCCTCATGCCCTTCACCCTGCATGCCCTTTACCCTCATGCCCTATACCCTCCATGCCACTTACCCTCATGCCCTTTACCCTCATGCCCGTTACACTCCATGCCCTTTACCATGATGCCCTTTACCCTCATGCCCTTTACCCTCATGCCCTTTACCCTCCATGCCCTTTACCCTCATGCCCTTTACCCTCATGCTCCTTACCCTCATGCCGTTTACCCTCATGCCCTTTACCCTCATGCCCTTCACTCATGCCCTTTACCCTCATGCCCTTTACCCTCATGCCCTTTACCCTGCATGCCCTTTACCCTCCATGCCCTTTACCCTCATGCCCTTTACCCTGCATGCCCTTTACCCCCATGCCATATACCCTCCTTGCCCTTTACCCTCATGCCCTTTACCCTCATGCCCTTTACCCTCTTGCCCCTTACCCTCATGCCCTTTACCCACATGCCCTTTACCCTCTTCCCCTTTACCCTGCATGCCCTTTACCCTCATGCCCTTTACCCTCCATGCCCTTTACCCTGCATGCCCTTTACCCTCATGCCCTTTACCCTCCTTGCCCTTTACCCTCATGCCCTTTACCCTCATGCCCGTTACACTCCATGCCCTTTACCATGATGCCCTTTACCCTCATGCCCTTTACCCTCATGCCCTTCACCATCATGCCCGTTACACTCCATGCCCTTTACCCTCATGCCCTTTACCCTCCTTGCCCTTTACCCTCATGCCCTTTACCCTCTTCCCCTTTACCCTCATGCCCTTTAGCCTCATGCCCTTTACCCTCCATGCCCTTTACCCACATGCCCTTTACCCTCATGCCCTTTACCCTCTTGCCCCTTACCCTCATGCCCTTTAGCCTCATGCCCTTTACCCCCATATACCCTCCATGCCACTTACCCTCATGCCCTTCACCAACATGCCCTTTTCCCACATGCCCTTTACCCTCATGCCCTTTACCCTCATGCCCTTTACCCTCTTGCCCCTTACCCTCATGCCCTTTACCCACATGCCCTTTACCCTCTTCCCCTTTACCCTGCATGCCCTTTACCCTCATGCCCTTTACCCTCCATGCCCTTTACCCTCATGCCCCTTACCCTCATGCCCTTTACCCTCCTGCCCTTTACCCTAATACCCTTTACCCTCATGCCCTTCACCATCATGCCCTTTACCCACATGAGCTTTACCCTCATGCCCTTTACCCTGCATGCCCTTTACCCTCATGCCATATACCCTCCATGCCACTTACCCTCATGCCCTTCACCCTCCTTGCCCTTTACCCTCCATGCCCTTTACCCTGCATGCCCTTTACCCTCATGCCCTTTACCCTCCTTGCCCTTTACCCTCATGCCCTTTACCCTCATGCCCGTTACACTCCATGCCCTTTACCATGATGCCCTTTACCCTCATGCCCTTTACCCTCATGCCCTTCACCATCATGCCCGTTACACTCCATGCCCTTTACCCTCATGCCCTTTACCCTCCTTGCCCTTTACCCTCATGCCCTTTACCCTCTTCCCCTTTACCCTCATGCCCTTTAGCCTCATGCCCTTTACCCTCCTTGCCCTTTACCCTCATGCCCTTTACCTCCTTGCCCCTTACCCTCATGCCCTTTACCCTCCATGCCCTGTACCCTCATGCCCTTTACACTCCATGCCCTTTACCATGATGCCCTTAACCCACATGCCCTTTACCCTCATGCCCTTTACCCTCATGCCCTTCACCCTGCATGCCCTTTACCCTCATGCCCTATACCCTCCATGCCACTTACCCTCATGCCCTTTACCCTCATGCCCGTTACACTCCATGCCCTTTACCATGATGCCCTTTACCCTCATGCCCTTTACCCTCATGCCCTTTACCCTCCATGCCCTTTACCCTCATGCCCTTTACCCTCATGCTCCTTACCCTCATGCCGTTTACCCTCATGCCCTTTACCCTCATGCCCTTCACTCATGCCCTTTACCCTCATGCCCATTACCCTCCATGCCCTATACCCTCATGCCCTTTACACTCCATGCGCTTTACCATGATGCCCTTTACCCTCATGCCCTTTACCCTGCATGCCCTTTACCCTCCTTGCCCTTTACCCTCATGCCCTTTTCCCTCCTTGCCCTTACCCTCATGCCCTTTAGGCTCATGCCCTTTACCCACATGCCCTTTACCCTCATGCCCTTTACCCTGCATGCCCTTTACCCTCCATGCCCTTTACCCTCATGCCCTTTACCCTGCATGCCCTTTACCCCCATGCCATATACCCTCCATGCCACTTACCCTCATGCCCTTCACTCATGCCCTTCACCATCATGCCCTTTACCCACATGCCCCTTACCCTCATGCCCTTCACCAACATGCCCTTTTCCCACATGCCCTTTACCCTCATGCCCTTTACCCTCATGCCCTTTACCCTCTTGCCCCTTACCCTCATGCCCTTTACCCACATGCCCTTTACCCTCTTCCCCTTTACCCTGCATGCCCTTTACCCTCATGCCCTTTACCCTCATGCCCTTTACCCTCTTGCCCCTTACCCTCATGCCCTTTACCCACATGCCCTTTACCCTCTTCCCCTTTACCCTGCATGCCCTTTACCCTCATGCCCTTTACCCTCATGCCCTTTACCCTCCATGCCCTTTACCCTCATGCCCCTTACCCTCATGCCCTTTACCCTCCTGCCCTTTACCCTAATACCCTTTACCCTCATGCCCTTCACCATCATGCCCTTTACCCACATGAGCTTTACCCTCATGCCCTTTACCCTGCATGCCCTTTACCCTCATGCCATATACCCTCCATGCCACTTACCCTCATGCCCTTCACCCTCCTTGCCCTTTACCCTCATGCCCTTTACCCTCTTGCCCCTTACCCTCATGCCCTTTAGCCTCATGCCCTTTACCCTCCTTGCCCTTTACCCTCATGCCCTTTACCTCCTTGCCCCTTACCCTCATGCCCTTTACCCTCCATGCCCTGTACCCTCATGCCCTTTACACTCCATGCCCTTTACCATGATGCCCTTAACCCACATGCCCTTTACCCTCATGCCCTTTACCCTCATGCCCTTCACCCTGCATGCCCTTTACCCTCATGCCCTATACCCTCCATGCCACTTACCCTCATGCCCTTTACCCTCATGCCCGTTACACTCCATGCCCTTTACCATGATGCCCTTTACCCTCATGCCCTTTACCCTCATGCCCTTTACCCTCCATGCCCTTTACCCTCATGCCCTTTACCCTCATGCTCCTTACCCTCATGCCGTTTACCCTCATGCCCTTTACCCTCATGCCCTTCACTCATGCCCTTTACCCTCATGCCCTTTACCCTCCATGCCCTATACCCTCATGCCCTTTACACTCCATGCGCTTTACCATGATGCCCTTTACCCTCATGCCCTTTACCCTGCATGCCCTTTACCCTCCTTGCCCTTTACCCTCATGCCCTTTTCCCTCCTTGCCCTTACCCTCATGCCCTTTAGGCTCATGCCCTTTACCCTCCATGCCCTTTACCCTCATGCCCCTTACCCTAATACCCTTTACCCTCATGCCCTTCACCATCATGCCCTTTACCCACATGAGCTTTACCCTCATGCCCTTTACCCTGCATGCCCTTTACCCTCATGCCCTTTACCCTCATGCCCTTTACCCTGCATGCCCTTTACCCTCCTTGCCCTTTACCCTCATGCCCTTTACCCTGCATGCCCTTTACCCCCATGCCATATACCCTCCATGCCACTTACCCTCTTGCCCTTTACCCTCATGCCCTTTACCCTCTTGCCCCATACCCTCATGCCCTTTACCCACATGCCCTTTACCCTCTTCCCCTTTACCCTGCATGCCCTTTACCCTCATGCCCTTTACCCTCCATGTCCTTTACCCTCATGCCCTTTACCCTCTTGCCCTTTACACTCCATGCCCTGTACCCTCATGCCCTTTACACTTCATGCCCTTTACCATGATGCCCTTTACCCTCATGCCCTTTACCCTGCATGCCCTTTACCCTCCATGCCCTTTACCCTCATGCCCTTTTCCCTCCTTGCCCTTACCCTCATGCCCTTTAGGCTCATGCCCTTTACCCTCCATGCCCTTTACCCTCCATGCCCTTTACCCTCCATGCCCTTTACCCTCATGCCCCTTACCCTAATACCCTTTACCCTCATGCCCTTCACCATCATGCCCTTTACCCACATGAGCTTTACGCTCATGCCCTTTACCCTGCATGCCCTTTACCCTCATGCCCTTTACCCTCATGCCCTTTACCCTGCATGCCCTTTACCCTCCTTGCCCTTTACCCTCATGCCCTTTACCCTGCATGCCCTTTACCCCCATGCCATATACCCTCCATGCCACTTACCCTCATGCCCTTTACCCTCATGCCCTTTACCCTCTTGCCCCTTACCCTCATGCCCTTTACCCACATGCCCTTTACCCTCTTCCCCTTTACCCTGCATGCCCTTTACCCTCATGCCCTTTACCCTCCATGTCCTTTACCCTCATGCCCTTTACCCTCTTGCCCCTTACCCTCATGCCCTTTACCTCCATGCCTTTTACCCTCATGCCCTTTACCCTCATGCCCTTTAGGTTCATGCCCTTACCCTCCATGCCCTTTACCCTCATGCCCTTTACCCTCATGCCCTTTACCCTCCATGCCCTTTACCCACATGCCCTTTACCCTCCTTGCCCCTTACCCTCATGCCCTTTGCCCTCATGCCCCTTACCCTCATGCCCTTTAGCCTCATGCCCTTTACCCACATGCCCTTTACCCTCATGCCCTTTACCCTCATGCCCTTCACTCATGCCCTTTACCCTCATGCCCTTTACCCTCCATGCCCTATACCCTCATGCCCTGTACACTCCATGCCCTTTACCATGATGCCCTTTACCCTCATGCCCTTTACCCTCATGCACTTTACCCTCATGCCCTTTACCCTCATGCCCTTTTCCCTCCATGCCCTTTACCCTCCATGCCCTTTACCCTCCTTGCCCTTTACCCTCATGCCCTTTACCCTCTTGCCCCTTACCCTCATGCCCTTTAGCCTCATGCCCTTTAGCCTCATGCCCTTTACCCTCATGCCCTTTACCCTCATGCTCTTTACCCTGCATGCCCATTACCCTCCTAGCACTTCACCCTCATGCCCTTTACCCTCATGCCCTTTACGCTCATGCCCTTTAATCTCATGCCCCTTACCCTCATGCCCTTCACCATCATGCCCTTTACCCACATGCCCTTTACCCTCCTTGCCCTTTACCCTCATGCCCTTTACCCTGCATGCCCTTTACCCTCATGCCCTTTACCCTCCTTGCCCTTTACCCTCATGCCCTTTACACTCTAGGCCCTTACCCTCATGCCCTTTACCCTCCTGCCCTTTACCCTCATGCTCTTTACCCTCATGCCCTTTACCCTCATGCTCTTTACCCTCATGCCCTTTACCCTCATGCCCTTTTCCCCCCTGCCCTTTACCCTCCTGCCCTTTACCCTCATGCTCTTTACCCTCATGCCCTTTACCCTCATGCCCTTTTCCCCCCTGCCCTTTACCCTCCTGCCCTTTACCCTCATGCTCTTTACCCTCATGCCCTTCACTCATGCCCTTTACCCTCATGCCCCTTACCCTCATGCCCTTTACCCTCCTGCCCTTTACCCTCATGCCCTTTACCCTCATGCCCTTTACCCTCCATGCCCTTTACTCTCCATGCCCTTTACCCTCCATGCCCTTTACCCACATGCCCTTTACCCTCATGCCCTTTACCCTCTTGCCCCTTACCCTCATGCCCTTTAGCCTCATGCCCTTTAGCCTTATGCCCTTTACCTTCCATGCCCTTTACCCTGCATGCCCTTTACCCTCATGCCCTTTACCCTCCATGCCCTTTACCCTCATGCCCTTTACCCTCTTGCCCCTTACCCTCATGCCCTTTACCCTGCATGCCCTTTACCCCCCTTGCCCTTTACCCTCATGCCCTTTTCCCTGCATGCCCTTTACCCTCATGCCCTTTACCCTCCTTGCCCTTTACCCTCATGCCCTTTACCTTCTTGCCCTTTACCCTCTTGCCCCTTACCCTCATGCCCTTTAGGCTCATGCCGTTTACCCTCCATGCCCTTTACCCTCCATGCCCTTTACCCTCATGCCCCTTACCCTAATGCCCTTTACCCTCATGCCCTTCACCATCATGCCCTTTACCCACATACCCTTTACCCTCATGCCCTTTACCCTGCATGCCCTTTACCCTCATGCCCTTTACCCTCATGCCCTTTACCCTGCATGCCCTTTACCCTCCTTGCCCTTTACCCTCATGCCCTTTAACCTGCTTGCCCTTTACCCTCATGCACTTTACCCTCATGCAATTTACACTCCATGCCCTTTACCATGATGCCCTTTACCCTCATGCCCTTTACCCTGCATGCCCTTTACCCTCATGCCCTTTACCCTCCATGTCCTTTACCCTCATGCCCTTTACCCTCTTGCCCCTTACCATAATGCCCTTTACCCTCATGCCCTTTACCCTGCATGCCCTTTACCCTCATTCCCTATACCCTCCATGCCCTTTTCCCTCCTTGCCCTTACCCTCATGCCCTTTAGGCTCATGCCCTTTACCCTCCATGCCCTTTACCCTCCATGCCCTTTACCCTCATGCCCCTTACCCAAATACCCTTTACCCTCATGCCCTTCACCATCATGCCCTTTACCCAAATGAGCTTTACCCTCATGCCCTTTACCCTGCATGCCCTTTACCCTCATGCCCTTTACCCTCATGCCCTTTACCCTGCATGCCCTTTACCCTCCTTGCCCTTTACCCTCATGCCCTTTACCCTCCATGCCCTTTACCCTCATGCCCTTTACCCTCATGCTCCTTACCCTCATGCCGTTTACCCTCATGCCCTTTACCCTCATGCCCTTCACTCATGCCCTTTACCCTCATGCCCTTTACCCTGCATGCCCTTTACCCTCCATGCCCTTTACCCTCATGCCCTTTACCCTGCATGCCCTTTACCCCCATGCCATATACCCTCCATGCCCTTCACTCATGCCCTTCACCATCATGCCCTTTACCCACATGCCCCTTACCCTCATGCCCTTCACCATCATGCCCTTTACCCACATGCCCTTTACCCTCATGCCCTTTACCCTCATGCCCTTTACCCTCTTGCCCCTTACCCTCATGCCCTTTACCCACATGCCCTTTACCCTCTTCCCCTTTACCCTGCATGCCCTTTACCCTCATGCCCTTTACCCTCCATGCCCTTTACCCTCATGCCCTTTACCCTCCATGCCCTTTACCCACATGCCCTTTACCCTCATGCCCTTTACCCTCTTGCCCCTTACCCTCATGCCCTTTAGCCTCATGCCCTTTACCCCCATATACCCTCCATGCCACTTACCCTCATGCCCTTTACCCTCATGCCCGTTACACTCCATGCCCTTTACCCTCATGCCCTTTACCCTCTTCCCCTTTACCCTCATGCCCTTTAGCCTCATGCCCTTTACCCTCCATGCCCTTTACCCTCATGCCCCTTACCCTCATGCCCTTTACCCTCCTGCCCTTTACCCTCATGCTCTTTACCCTCATGCCCTTCACTCATGCCCTTTACCCTCATGCCCTTTACCCTCCATGCCCTATACCCTCATGCCCTTTACACTCCATGCCCTTTACCATGATGCCCTTTACCCTCATGCCCTTTAACCTTCTTGCCCTTTACCCTCATGCCCTTTACCCTCTTGCCCCTTACCCTCATGCCCTTTACCCACATGCCCTTTACCCTCATGCCCTTTACACTCCATGCCCTTTACCATGATGCCCTTTACCCTCATGCCCTTTACCCTGCATGCCCTTTACCCTCATGCCCTTTACCCTCCACGCCCTTTACCCTCATGCCCTTTACCCTCTTGCCCCTTACCATAATGCCTTTTACCCCCATGCCTTTACCCTCATGCCCTTTACCCTCATGCCCTTCACTCATGCCCTTCACCATCATGCCCTTTACCCACATGCCCTTTACCCTCATGCCCTTTACCCTGCATGCCCTTTACCCTCATTCCCTATACCCTCCATGCCCTTTACACTCTTGCCCCTTACACTCATGCCCTTTACACTCCATGCCCTTTACCCTCATGCCCTTCACTCATGCCCTTCACCATCATGCCCTTTACCCACATGCCCTTTACCCTGCATGCCCTTTACCCTCATGCCCTTTACCCTCCTTGCCCTTTACCCTCATGCCCTTTACCCTCGTGCCCCTTACCCTCATGCCCTTTACCCTCCTAGCCCTTCACCCTCATGCCCTTTACCCTCATGCCCTTTACGCTCATGCCCTTTACCCTCCATGCCCTTTACCCTCATGCCCCTTATCCTCATGCCCTTTACTCTGCATGCCCTTTACCCTCCTTGCCCTTTACCCTCATGCCCTTTACCCTCATGCCCTTCACCCTCATGCCCTTTACCCACATGCCCTTTACCCTCATGCCCTTTACCCTCATGCCCTTTACCCTCATGCCCTTTACCCTCCTTGCCACTTACCCTCATGCCCTTTACGCTCATGCCCTTTACCCTCCATGTCCTTTACCCTCATGCCCCTTACCCTCATGCCCTATACCCTGCATGCCCTTTACCCTCATGCCCTTTACCCTCCTTGCCCTTTACCCTCATGCCCTTTACCCTGATGCCCTTCACCCTCATGCCCTTTACCCACATGCCCTTTACCCTCATGCCCTTTACCCTCATGCCCTTCACCATCATGCCCTTTACCCACATGCCCTTTACCCTCATGCCCTGTACCATCATGCACTTTACCCTCATGCCCTTCACCATCATGCCCTTTAGCCTCATGCCCTTTAGCCTCATGCCCTTTACCCTCCATGCCCTTTACCCTCCATGCCCTTTACCCTGCTTGCCCTTTACCCTCCTTGCCCTTTACCCTCATGCCCTATACCCTGCATGCCCTTTACCCTCATGCCCTTTACCCTCCTTGCCCTTTACCCTCATGCTCTTTACCCTGCATGCCCTTTACCCTACATGCCCGTTACCCTCATGCCCTTTACCCTCATGCCCTGTACCATCATGCACTTTACCCTCATGCCCTTCACCATCATGCCCTTTAGCCTCATGCCCTTTAGCCTCATGCCCTTTACCCTCCATGCCCTTTACCCTCCATGCCCTTTACCCTGCTTGCCCTTTACCCTCCTTGCCCTTTACCCTCATGCCCTATACCCTGCATGCCCTTTACCCCCATGCCATATACCCTCCATGCCACTTACCCTCATGCCCTTTACCCTCATGCCCTTTACCCTCTTGCCCCTTACCCTCATGCCCTTTACCCACATGCCCTTTACCCTCTTCCCCTTTACCCTGCATGCCCTTTACCCTCATGCCCTTTACCCTCTTGCCCCTTACCCTCATGCCCTTTACCCACATGCCCTTTACCCTCTTCCCCTTTACCCTGCATGCCCTTTACCCTCATGCCCTTTACCCTCATGCCCTTCACCATCATGCCCTTTACCCACATGCCCTTTACCCTCATGCCCTATACCCTGCATGCCCTTTACCCTCATGCCCTTTACCCTGCATGCCCTTTACCCTCCTTGCCCTTTACCCTCATGCCCTTTTCCCTCCTTGCCCTTACCCTCATGCCCTTTACCCTCATGCCCTTTACCCTCTTGCCCCTTACCCTCATGCCCTTTACCCACATGCCCTTTACCCTCTTCCCCTTTACCCTGCATGCCCTTTACCCTCATGCCCTTTACCCTCTTGCCCCTTACCCTCATGCCCTTTACCCACATGCCCTTTACCCTCTTCCCCTTTACCCTGCATGCCCTTTACCCTCATGCCCTTCACCATCATGCCCTTTAGCCTCATGCCCTTTAGCCTCATGCCCTTTACCCTCCATGCCCTTTACCCTCCATGCCCTTTACCCTGCTTGCCCTTTACCCTGCATGCCCTTTACCCTCCTTGCCCTTTACCCTCATGCCCTTTTCCCTCCTTGCCCTTACCCTCATGCCCTTTAGGCTCATGCCCTTTACCCACATGCCCTTTACCCTCATGCCCTTTACCCTGCATGCCCTTTACCCTCCATGCCCTTTACCCTCATGCCCTTTACCCTGCATGCCCTTTACCCCCATGCCATATACCCTCCATGCCACTTACCCTCATGCCCTTCACTCATGCCCTTCACCATCATGCCCTTTACCCACATGCCCCTTACCCTAATGCCCTTCACCAACATGCCCTTTTCCCACATGCCCTTTACCCTCATGCCCTTTACCCTCATGCCCTTTACCCTCTTGCCCCTTACCCTCATGCCCTTTACCCACATGCCCTTTACCCTCTTCCCCTTTACCCTGCATGCCCTTTACCCTCATGCCCTTTACCCTCATGCCCTTCACCCTGCATGCCCTTTACCCTCCTTGCCCTTACCCTCATGCCCTTTAGGCTCATGCCCTTTACCCACATGCCCTTTACCCTCATGCCCTTTACCCTGCATGCCCTTTACCCTCCATGCCCTTTACCCTCATGCCCTTTACCCTGCATGCCCTTTACCCCCATGCCATATACCCTCCATGCCACTTACCCTCATGCCCTTCACTCATGCCCTTCACCATCATGCCCTTTACCCACATGCCCTTTACCCTCTTCCCCTTTACCCTGCATGCCCTTTACCCTCATGCCCTTCACCATCATGCCCTTTAGCCTCATGCCCTTTAGCCTCATGCCCTTTACCCTCCATGCCCTTTACCCTCCATGCCACTTACCCTCATGCCCTTCACTCATGCCCTTCACCATCATGCCCTTTACCCTCATGCCCTTTACCCTCCATGCCCTTTACCCTCATGCCCCTTACCCTCATGCCCTTTACCCTCATGCCCTTTACCCTAATACCCTTTACCCTCATGCCCTTCACCATCATGCCCTTTACCCACATGAGCTTTACCCTCATGCCCTTTACCCTGCATGCCCTTTACCCTCATGCCATATACCCTCCATGCCACTTACCCTCATGCCCTTCACCCTCCTTGCCCTTTACCCTCATGCCCTTTACCCTCTTGCCCCTTACCCTCATGCCCTTTAGCCTCATGCCCTTTACCCTCCTTGCCCTTTACCCTCATGCCCTTTACCTCCTTGCCCCTTACCCTCATGCCCTTTACCCTCCATGCCCTGTACCCTCATGCCCTTTACACTCCATGCCCTTTACCATGATGCCCTTAACCCACATGCCCTTTACCCTCATGCCCTTTACCCTCATGCCCTTTACCCTGCATGCCCTTTACCCTCATGCCCTATACCCTCCATGCCACTTACCCTCATGCCCTTTACCCTCATGCCCGTTACACTCCATGCCCTTTACCATGATGCCCTTTACCCTCATGCCCTTTACCCTCATGCCCTTTACCCTCCATGCCCTTTACCCTCATGCCCTTTACCCTCATGCTCCTTACCCTCATGCCGTTTACCCTCATGCCCTTTACCCTCATGCCCTTCACTCATGCCCTTTACCCTCATGCCCTTTACCCTCCATGCCCTATACCCTCATGCCCTTTACACTCCATGCGCTTTACCATGATGCCCTTTACCCTCATGCCCTTTACCCTGCATGCCCTTTACCCTCCTTGCCCTTTACCCTCATGCCCTTTTCCCTCCTTGCCCTTACCCTCATGCCCTTTAGGCTCATGCCCTTTACCCTCCATGCCCTTTACCCTCATGCCCCTTACCCTAATACCCTTTACCCTCATGCCCTTCACCATCATGCCCTTTACCCACATGAGCTTTACCCTCATGCCCTTTACCCTGCATGCCCTTTACCCTCATGCCCTTTACCCTCATGCCCTTTACCCTGCATGCCCTTTACCCTCCTTGCCCTTTACCCTCATGCCCTTTACCCTGCATGCCCTTTACCCCCATGCCATATACCCTCCATGCCACTTACCCTCTTGCCCTTTACCCTCATGCCCTTTACCCTCTTGCCCCTTACCCTCATGCCCTTTACCCACATGCCCTTTACCCTCTTCCCCTTTACCCTGCATGCCCTTTACCCTCATGCCCTTTACCCTCCATGTCCTTTACCCTCATGCCCTTTACCCTCTTGCCCCTTACCCTCATGCCCTTTACCCCCATGCCTTTTACCCTCATGCCCTTTACCCTCATGCCCTTTAGGCTCATGCCCTTCACCCTCCTTGCCCTTTACCCTCATGCCCTTTACCCTCTTGCCCCTTACCCTCATGCCCTTTAGCCTCATGCCCTTTACCCTCCTTGCCCTTTACCCTCATGCCCTTTACCTCCTTGCCCCTTACCCTCATGCCCTTTACACTCCATGCCCTGTACCCTCATGCCCTTTACACTTCATGCCCTTTACCATGATGCCCTTTACCCTCATGCCCTTTACCCTGCATGCCCTTTACCCTCCATGCCCTTTACCCTCATGCCCTTTTCCCTCCTTGCCCTTACCCTCATGCCCTTTAGGCTCATGCCCTTTACCCTCCATGCCCTTTACCCTCCATGCCCTTTACCCTCCATGCCCTTTACCCTCATGCCCCTTACCCTAATACCCTTTACCCTCATGCCCTTCACCATCATGCCCTTTACCCACATGAGCTTTACGCTCATGCCCTTTACCCTGCATGCCCTTTACCCTCATGCCCTTTACCCTCATGCCCTTTACCCTGCATGCCCTTTACCCTCCTTGCCCTTTACCCTCATGCCCTTTACCCTGCATGCCCTTTACCCCCATGCCATATACCCTCCATGCCACTTACCCTCATGCCCTTTACCCTCATGCCCTTTACCCTCTTGCCCCTTACCCTCATGCCCTTTACCCACATGCCCTTTACCCTCTTCCCCTTTACCCTGCATGCCCTTTACCCTCATGCCCTTTACCCTCCATGTCCTTTACCCTCATGCCCTTTACCCTCTTGCCCCTTACCCTCATGCCCTTTACCTCCATGCCTTTTACCCTCATGCCCTTTACCCTCATGCCCTTTAGGTTCATGCCCTTACCCTCCATGCCCTTTACCCTCATGCCCTTTACCCTCATGCCCTTTACCCTCCATGCCCTTTACCCACATGCCCTTTACCCTCCTTGCCCCTTACCCTCATGCCCTTTGCCCTCATGCCCCTTACCCTCATGCCCTTTAGCCTCATGCCCTTTACCCACATGCCCTTTACCCTCATGCCCTTTACCCTCATGCCCTTCACTCATGCCCTTTACCCTCATGCCCTTTACCCTCCATGCCCTATACCCTCATGCCCTGTACACTCCATGCCCTTTACCATGATGCCCTTTACCCTCATGCCCTTTACCCTCATGCACTTTACCCTCATGCCCTTTACCCTCATGCCCTTTTCCCTCCATGCCCTTTACCCTCCATGCCCTTTACCCTCCTTGCCCTTTACCCTCATGCCCTTTACCCTCTTGCCCCTTACCCTCATGCCCTTTAGCCTCATGCCCTTTAGCCTCATGCCCTTTACCCTCATGCCCTTTACCCTCATGCTCTTTACCCTGCATGCCCATTACCCTCCTAGCACTTCACCCTCATGCCCTTTACCCTCATGCCCTTTACGCTCATGCCCTTTAATCTCATGCCCCTTACCCTCATGCCCTTCACCATCATGCCCTTTACCCACATGCCCTTTACCCTCCTTGCCCTTTACCCTCATGCCCTTTACCCTGCATGCCCTTTACCCTCATGCCCTTTACCCTCCTTGCCCTTTACCCTCATGCCCTTTACCCTCTAGGCCCTTACCCTCATGCCCTTTACCCTCCTGCCCTTTACCCTCATGCTCTTTACCCTCATGCCCTTTACCCTCATGCCCTTTACCCTCATGCCCTTTACCCTCATGCCCTTTTCCCCCCTGCCCTTTACCCTCCTGCCCTTTACCCTCATGCTCTTTACCCTCATGCCCTTTACCCTCATGCCCTTTTCCCCCCTGCCCTTTACCCTCCTGCCCTTTACCCTCATGCTCTTTACCCTCATGCCCTTCACTCATGCCCTTTACCCTCATGCCCCTTACCCTCATGCCCTTTACCCTCCTGCCCTTTACCCTCATGCCCTTTACCCTCATGCCCTTTACCCTCCATGCCCTTTACTCTCCATGCCCTTTACCCTCCATGCCCTTTACCCACATGCCCTTTACCCTCATGCCCTTTACCCTCTTGCCCCTTACCCTCATGCCCTTTAGCCTCATGCCCTTTAGCCTTATGCCCTTTACCCTCCATGCCCTTTACCCTGCATGCCCTTTACCCTCATGCCCTTTACCCTCCATGCCCTTTACCCTCATGCCCTTTACCCTCTTGCCCCTTACCCTCATGCCCTTTACCCTGCATGCCCTTTACCCCCCTTGCCCTTTACCCTCATGCCCTTTTCCCTGCATGCCCTTTACCCTCATGCCCTTTACCCTCCTTGCCCTTTACCCTCATGCCCTTTACCTTCTTGCCCTTTACCCTCTTGCCCCTTACCCTCATGCCCTTTAGGCTCATGCCGTTTACCCTCCATGCCCTTTACCCTCCATGCCCTTTACCCTCATGCCCCTTACCCTAATGCCCTTTACCCTCATGCCCTTCACCATCATGCCCTTTACCCACATACCCTTTACCCTCATGCCCTTTACCCTGCATGCCCTTTACCCTCATGCCCTTTACCCTCATGCCCTTTACCCTGCATGCCCTTTACCCTCCTTGCCCTTTACCCTCATGCCCTTTAACCTTCTTGCCCTTTACCCTCATGCACTTTACCCTCATGCAATTTACACTCCATGCCCTTTACCATGATGCCCTTTACCCTCATGCCCTTTACCCTGCATGCCCTTTACCCTCATGCCCTTTACCCTCCATGTCCTTTACCCTCATGCCCTTTACCCTCTTGCCCCTTACCATAATGCCCTTTACCCTCATGCCCTTTACCCTGCATGCCCTTTACCCTCATTCCCTATACCCTCCATGCCCTTTTCCCTCCTTGCCCTTACCCTCATGCCCTTTAGGCTCATGCCCTTTACCCTCCATGCCCTTTACCCTCCATGCCCTTTACCCTCATGCCCCTTACCCAAATACCCTTTACCCTCATGCCCTTCACCATCATGCCCTTTACCCAAATGAGCTTTACCCTCATGCCCTTTACCCTGCATGCCCTTTACCCTCATGCCCTTTACCCTCATGCCCTTTACCCTGCATGCCCTTTACCCTCCTTGCCCTTTACCCTCATGCCCTTTACCCTCCATGCCCTTTACCCTCATGCCCTTTACCCTCATGCTCCTTACCCTCATGCCGTTTACCCTCATGCCCTTTACCCTCATGCCCTTCACTCATGCCCTTTACCCTCATGCCCTTTACCCTGCATGCCCTTTACCCTCCATGCCCTTTACCCTCATGCCCTTTACCCTGCATGCCCTTTACCCCCATGCCATATACCCTCCATGCCCTTCACTCATGCCCTTCACCATCATGCCCTTTACCCACATGCCCCTTACCCTCATGCCCTTCACCATCATGCCCTTTACCCACATGCCCTTTACCCTCATGCCCTTTACCCTCATGCCCTTTACCCTCTTGCCCCTTACCCTCATGCCCTTTACCCACATGCCCTTTACCCTCTTCCCCTTTACCCTGCATGCCCTTTACCCTCATGCCCTTTACCCTCCATGCCCTTTACCCTCATGCCCTTTACCCTCCATGCCCTTTACCCACATGCCCTTTACCCTCATGCCCTTTACCCTCTTGCCCCTTACCCTCATGCCCTTTAGCCTCATGCCCTTTACCCCCATATACCCTCCATGCCACTTACCCTCATGCCCTTTACCCTCATGCCCGTTACACTCCATGCCCTTTACCCTCATGCCCTTTACCCTCTTCCCCTTTACCCTCATGCCCTTTAGCCTCATGCCCTTTACCCTCCATGCCCTTTACCCTCATGCCCCTTACCCTCATGCCCTTTACCCTCCTGCCCTTTACCCTCATGCTCTTTACCCTCATGCCCTTCACTCATGCCCTTTACCCTCATGCCCTTTACCCTCCATGCCCTATACCCTCATGCCCTTTACACTCCATGCCCTTTACCATGATGCCCTTTACCCTCATGCCCTTTAACCTTCTTGCCCTTTACCCTCATGCCCTTTACCCTCTTGCCCCTTACCCTCATGCCCTTTACCCACATGCCCTTTACCCTCATGCCCTTTACACTCCATGCCCTTTACCATGATGCCCTTTACCCTCATGCCCTTTACCCTGCATGCCCTTTACCCTCATGCCCTTTACCCTCCACGCCCTTTACCCTCATGCCCTTTACCCTCTTGCCCCTTACCATAATGCCTTTTACCCCCATGCCTTTACCCTCATGCCCTTTACCCTCATGCCCTTCACTCATGCCCTTCACCATCATGCCCTTTACCCACATGCCCTTTACCCTCATGCCCTTTACCCTGCATGCCCTTTACCCTCATTCCCTATACCCTCCATGCCCTTTACACTCTTGCCCCTTACACTCATGCCCTTTACACTCCATGCCCTTTACCCTCATGCCCTTCACTCATGCCCTTCACCATCATGCCCTTTACCCACATGCCCTTTACCCTGCATGCCCTTTACCCTCATGCCCTTTACCCTCCTTGCCCTTTACCCTCATGCCCTTTACCCTCGTGCCCCTTACCCTCATGCCCTTTACCCTCCTAGCCCTTCACCCTCATGCCCTTTACCCTCATGCCCTTTACGCTCATGCCCTTTACCCTCCATGCCCTTTACCCTCATGCCCCTTATCCTCATGCCCTTTACTCTGCATGCCCTTTACCCTCCTTGCCCTTTACCCTCATGCCCTTTACCCTCATGCCCTTCACCCTCATGCCCTTTACCCACATGCCCTTTACCCTCATGCCCTTTACCCTCATGCCCTTTACCCTCATGCCCTTTACCCTCCTTGCCACTTACCCTCATGCCCTTTACGCTCATGCCCTTTACCCTCCATGTCCTTTACCCTCATGCCCCTTACCCTCATGCCCTATACCCTGCATGCCCTTTACCCTCATGCCCTTTACCCTCCTTGCCCTTTACCCTCATGCCCTTTACCCTGATGCCCTTCACCCTCATGCCCTTTACCCACATGCCCTTTACCCTCATGCCCTTTACCCTCATGCCCTTCACCATCATGCCCTTTACCCACATGCCCTTTACCCTCATGCCCTGTACCATCATGCACTTTACCCTCATGCCCTTCACCATCATGCCCTTTAGCCTCATGCCCTTTAGCCTCATGCCCTTTACCCTCCATGCCCTTTACCCTCCATGCCCTTTACCCTGCTTGCCCTTTACCCTCCTTGCCCTTTACCCTCATGCCCTATACCCTGCATGCCCTTTACCCTCATGCCCTTTACCCTCCTTGCCCTTTACCCTCATGCTCTTTACCCTGCATGCCCTTTACCCTACATGCCCGTTACCCTCATGCCCTTTACCCTCATGCCCTGTACCATCATGCACTTTACCCTCATGCCCTTCACCATCATGCCCTTTAGCCTCATGCCCTTTAGCCTCATGCCCTTTACCCTCCATGCCCTTTACCCTCCATGCCCTTTACCCTGCTTGCCCTTTACCCTCCTTGCCCTTTACCCTCATGCCCTATACCCTGCATGCCCTTTACCCCCATGCCATATACCCTCCATGCCACTTACCCTCATGCCCTTTACCCTCATGCCCTTTACCCTCTTGCCCCTTACCCTCATGCCCTTTACCCACATGCCCTTTACCCTCTTCCCCTTTACCCTGCATGCCCTTTACCCTCATGCCCTTTACCCTCTTGCCCCTTACCCTCATGCCCTTTACCCACATGCCCTTTACCCTCTTCCCCTTTACCCTGCATGCCCTTTACCCTCATGCCCTTTACCCTCATGCCCTTCACCATCATGCCCTTTACCCACATGCCCTTTACCCTCATGCCCTATACCCTGCATGCCCTTTACCCTCATGCCCTTTACCCTGCATGCCCTTTACCCTCCTTGCCCTTTACCCTCATGCCCTTTTCCCTCCTTGCCCTTACCCTCATGCCCTTTACCCTCATGCCCTTTACCCTCTTGCCCCTTACCCTCATGCCCTTTACCCACATGCCCTTTACCCTCTTCCCCTTTACCCTGCATGCCCTTTACCCTCATGCCCTTTACCCTCTTGCCCCTTACCCTCATGCCCTTTACCCACATGCCCTTTACCCTCTTCCCCTTTACCCTGCATGCCCTTTACCCTCATGCCCTTCACCATCATGCCCTTTAGCCTCATGCCCTTTAGCCTCATGCCCTTTACCCTCCATGCCCTTTACCCTCCATGCCCTTTACCCTGCTTGCCCTTTACCCTGCATGCCCTTTACCCTCCTTGCCCTTTACCCTCATGCCCTTTTCCCTCCTTGCCCTTACCCTCATGCCCTTTAGGCTCATGCCCTTTACCCACATGCCCTTTACCCTCATGCCCTTTACCCTGCATGCCCTTTACCCTCCATGCCCTTTACCCTCATGCCCTTTACCCTGCATGCCTTTTACCCCCATGCCATATACCCTCCATGCCACTTACCCTCATGCCCTTCACTCATGCCCTTCACCATCATGCCCTTTACCCACATGCCCCTTACCCTAATGCCCTTCACCAACATGCCCTTTTCCCACATGCCCTTTACCCTCATGCCCTTTACCCTCATGCCCTTTACCCTCTTGCCCCTTACCCTCATGCCCTTTACCCACATGCCCTTTACCCTCTTCCCCTTTACCCTGCATGCCCTTTACCCTCATGCCCTTTACCCTCATGCCCTTCACCCTGCATGCCCTTTACCCTCCTTGCCCTTACCCTCATGCCCTTTAGGCTCATGCCCTTTACCCACATGCCCTTTACCCTCATGCCCTTTACCCTGCATGCCCTTTACCCTCCATGCCCTTTACCCTCATGCCCTTTACCCTGCATGCCCTTTACCCCCATGCCATATACCCTCCATGCCACTTACCCTCATGCCCTTCACTCATGCCCTTCACCATCATGCCCTTTACCCACATGCCCTTTACCCTCTTCCCCTTTACCCTGCATGCCCTTTACCCTCATGCCCTTCACCATCATGCCCTTTAGCCTCATGCCCTTTAGCCTCATGCCCTTTACCCTCCATGCCCTTTACCCTCCATGCCACTTACCCTCATGCCCTTCACTCATGCCCTTCACCATCATGCCCTTTACCCTCATGCCCTTTACCCTCCATGCCCTTTACCCTCATGCCCCTTACCCTCATGCCCTTTACCCTCCTGCCCTTTACCCTAATACCCTTTACCCTCATGCCCTTCACCATCATGCCCTTTACCCACATGAGCTTTACCCTCATGCCCTTTACCCTGCATGCCCTTTACCCTCATGCCATATACCCTCCATGCCACTTACCCTCATGCCCTTCACCCTCCTTGCCCTTTACCCTCATGCCCTTTACCCTCTTGCCCCTTACCCTCATGCCCTTTAGCCTCATGCCCTTTACCCTCCTTGCCCTTTACCCTCATGCCCTTTACCTCCTTGCCCCTTACCCTCATGCCCTTTACCCTCCATGCCCTGTACCCTCATGCCCTTTACACTCCATGCCCTTTACCATGATGCCCTTAACCCACATGCCCTTTACCCTCATGCCCTTTACCCTCATGCCCTTCACCCTGCATGCCCTTTACCCTCATGCCCTATACCCTCCATGCCACTTACCCTCATGCCCTTTACCCTCATGCCCGTTACACTCCATGCCCTTTACCATGATGCCCTTTACCCTCATGCCCTTTACCCTCATGCCCTTTACCCTCCATGCCCTTTACCCTCATGCCCTTTACCCTCATGCTCCTTACCCTCATGCCGTTTACCCTCATGCCCTTTACCCTCATGCCCTTCACTCATGCCCTTTACCCTCATGCCCTTTACCCTCCATGCCCTATACCCTCATGCCCTTTACACTCCATGCGCTTTACCATGATGCCCTTTACCCTCATGCCCTTTACCCTCCTTGCCCTTTACCCTCATGCCCTTTTCCCTCCTTGCCCTTACCCTCATGCCCTTTAGGCTCATGCCCTTTACCCTCCATGCCCTTTACCCTCATGCCCCTTACCCTAATACCCTTTACCCTCATGCCCTTCACCATCATGCCCTTTACCCACATGAGCTTTACCCTCATGCCCTTTACCCTGCATGCCCTTTACCCTCATGCCCTTTACCCTCATGCCCTTTACCCTGCATGCCCTTTACCCTCCTTGCCCTTTACCCTCATGCCCTTTACCCTCATGCCCTTTACCCTCTTGCCCCTTACCCTCATGCCCTTTACCCACATGCCCTTTACCCTCTTCCTCTTTACCCTGCATGCCCTTTACCCTCATGCCCTTTACCCTCCATGTCCTTTACCCTCATGCCCTTTACCCTCTTGCCCCTTACCCTCATGCCCTTTACCCCCATGCCTTTTACCCTCATGCCCTTTACCCTCATGCCCTTTAGGCTCATGCCCTTACCCTCCATGCCCTTTACCCTCATGCCCTTTACCCTCATGCCCTTTACCCTCCATGCCCTTTACCCACATGCCCTTTACCCTCATGCCCTTTACCCTCTTGCCCCTTACCCTCATGCCCTTTAGCCTCATGCCCTTTACCCCCATATACCCTCCATGCCACTTACCCTCATGCCCTTTACCCTCATGCCCGTTACACTCCATGCCCTTTACCCTCATGCCCTTTACCCTCCTTGCCCTTTACCCTCATGCCCTTTACCCTCTTCCCCTTTACCCTCATGCCCTTTAGCCTCATGCCCTTTACCCTCCATGCCCTTTACCCTCATGCCCCTTACCCTCATGCCCTTTACCCTCATGCCCTTTACCCTCCTGCCCTTTACCCTAATACCCTTTACCCTCATGCCCTTCACCCTCTTGCCCCTTACCCTCATGCCCTTTAGCCTCATGCCCTTTACCCCCATATACCCTCCATGCCACTTACCCTCATGCCCTTTACCCTCATGCCCTTTACCCTCATGCCCCTTACCCTCCATGCCCTTTACCCTCATGCCCCTTACCCTCATGCCCTTTACCCTCCTGCCCTTTACCCTAATACCCTTTACCCTCATGCCCTTCACCATCATGCCCTTTACCCACATGAGCTTTACCCTCATGCCCTTTACCCTGCATGCCCTTTACCCTCATGCCATATACCCTCCATGCCACTTACCCTCATGCCCTTCACCCTCCTTGCCCTTTACCCTCATGCCCTTTACCCTCTTGCCCCTTACCCTCATGCCCTTTAGCCTCATGCCCTTTACCCTCCTTGCCCTTTACCCTCATGCCCTTTACCTCCTTGCCCCTTACCCTCATGCCCTTTACACTCCATGCCCTGTACCCTCATGCCCTTTACACTTCATGCCCTTTACCATGATGCCCTTTACCCTCATGCCCTTTACCCTGCATGCCCTTTACCCTCCATGCCCTTTACCCTCATGCCCTTTTCCCTCCTTGCCCTTACCCTCATGCCCTTTAGGCTCATGCCCTTTACCCTCCATGCCCTTTACCCTCCATGCCCTTTACCCTCCATGCCCTTTACCCTCATGCCCCTTACCCTAATACCCTTTACCCTCATGCCCTTCACCATCATGCCCTTTACCCACATGAGCTTTACGCTCATGCCCTTTACCCTGCATGCCCTTTACCCTCATGCCCTTTACCCTCATGCCCTTTACCCTGCATGCCCTTTACCCTCCTTGCCCTTTACCCTCATGCCCTTTACCCTGCATGCCCTTTACCCCCATGCCATATACCCTCCATGCCACTTACCCTCATGCCCTTTACCCTCATGCCCTTTACCCTCTTGCCCCTTACCCTCATGCCCTTTACCCACATGCCCTTTACCCTCTTCCCCTTTACCCTGCATGCCCTTTACCCTCATGCCCTTTACCCTCCATGTCCTTTACCCTCATGCCCTTTACCCTCTTGCCCCTTACCCTCATGCCCTTTACCTCCATGCCTTTTACCCTCATGCCCTTTACCCTCATGCCCTTTAGGTTCATGCCCTTACCCTCCATGCCCTTTACCCTCATGCCCTTTACCCTCATGCCCTTTACCCTCCATGCCCTTTACCCACATGCCCTTTACCCTCCTTGCCCCTTACCCTCATGCCCTTTGCCCTCATGCCCCTTACCCTCATGCCCTTTAGCCTCATGCCCTTTACCCACATGCCCTTTACCCTCATGCCCTTTACCCTCATGCCCTTCACTCATGCCCTTTACCCTCATGCCCTTTACCCTCCATGCCCTATACCCTCATGCCCTGTACACTCCATGCCCTTTACCATGATGCCCTTTACCCTCATGCCCTTTACCCTCATGCACTTTACCCTCATGCCCTTTACCCTCATGCCCTTTTCCCTCCATGCCCTTTACCCTCCATGCCCTTTACCCTCCTTGCCCTTTACCCTCATGCCCTTTACCCTCTTGCCCCTTACCCTCATGCCCTTTTGCCTCATGCCCTTTAGCCTCATGCCCTTTACCCTCATGCCCTTTACCCTCATGCTCTTTACCCTGCATGCCCATTACCCTCCTAGCACTTCACCCTCATGCCCTTTACCCTCATGCCCTTTACGCTCATGCCCTTTAATCTCATGCCCCTTACCCTCATGCCCTTTACCCACATGCCCTTTACCCTCCTTGCCCTTTACCCTCATGCCCTTTACCCTGCATGCCCTTTACCCTCATGCCCTTTACCCTCCTTGCCCTTTACCCTCATGCCCTTTACCCTCTAGGCCCTTACCCTCATGCCCTTTACCCTCCTGCCCTTTACCCTCATGCTCTTTACCCTCATGCCCTTCACTCATGCCCTTTACCCTCATGCCCTTTACCCTCCATGCCCTTTACCCTCATGCCCTTTAGCCTCATGCCCTTTAGCCTTATGCCCTTTACCCTCCATGCCCTTTACCCTCCATGCCCTTTACCCACATGCCCTTTACCCTCATGCCCTTTACCCTCATGCTCTTTACCCTCATGCCCTTTACCCTCATGCCCTTTTCCCCCCTGCCCTTTACCCTCCTGCCCTTTACCCTCATGCTCTTTACCCTCATGCCCTTTACCCTCATGCCCTTTTCCCCCCTGCCCTTTACCCTCCTGCCCTTTACCCTCATGCTCTTTACCCTCATGCCCTTCACTCATGCCCTTTACCCTCATGCCCCTTACCCTCATGCCCTTTACCCTCCTGCCCTTTACCCTCATGCCCTTTACCCTCATGCCCTTTACCCTCCATGCCCTTTACTCTCCATGCCCTTTACCCTCCATGCCCTTTACCCACATGCCCTTTACCCTCATGCCCTTTACCCTCTTGCCCCTTACCCTCATGCCCTTTAGCCTCATGCCCTTTAGCCTTATGCCCTTTACCTTCCATGCCCTTTACCCTGCATGCCCTTTACCCTCATGCCCTTTACCCTCCATGCCCTTTACCCTCATGCCCTTTACCCTCTTGCCCCTTACCCTCATGCCCTTTACCCTGCATGCCCTTTACCCCCCTTGCCCTTTACCCTCATGCCCTTTTCCCTGCATGCCCTTTACCCTCATGCCCTTTACCCTCCTTGCCCTTTACCCTCATGCCCTTTACCTTCTTGCCCTTTACCCTCTTGCCCCTTACCCTCATGCCCTTTAGGCTCATGCCGTTTACCCTCCATGCCCTTTACCCTCCATGCCCTTTACCCTCATGCCCCTTACCCTAATGCCCTTTACCCTCATGCCCTTCACCATCATGCCCTTTACCCACATACCCTTTACCCTCATGCCCTTTACCCTGCATGCCCTTTACCCTCATGCCCTTTACCCTCATGCCCTTTACCCTGCATGCCCTTTACCCTCCTTGCCCTTTACCCTCATGCCCTTTAACTTTCTTGCCCTTTACCCTCATGCCCTTTACCCTCATGCAATTTACACTCCATGCCCTTTACCATGATGCCCTTTACCCTCATGCCCTTTACCCTGCATGCCCTTTACCCTCATGCCCTTTACCCTCCATGTCCTTTACCCTCATGCCCTTTACCCTCTTGCCCCTTACCATAATGCCCTTTACCCTCATGCCCTTTACCCTGCATGCCCTTTACCCTCATTCCCTATACCCTCCATGCCCTTTTCCCTCCTTGCCCTTACCCTCATGCCCTTTAGGCTCATGCCCTTTACCCTCCATGCCCTTTACCCTCCATGCCCTTTACCCTCATGCCCCTTACCCAAATACCCTTTACCCTCATGCCCTTCACCATCATGCCCTTTACCCAAAGGAGCTTTACCCTCATGCCCTTTACCCTGCATGCCCTTTACCCTCATGCCCTTTACCCTCATGCCCTTTACCCTGCATGCCCTTTACCCTCCTTGCCCTTTACCCTCATGCCCTTTACCCTCCATGCCCTTTACCCTCATGCCCTTTACCCTCATGCTCCTTACCCTCATGCCGTTTACCCTCATGCCCTTTACCCTCATGCCCTTCACTCATGCCCTTTACCCTCATGCCCTTTACCCTCATGCCCTTTACCCTGCATGCCCTTTACCCTCCATGCCCTTTACCCTCATGCCCTTTACCCTGCATGCCCTTTACCCCCATGCCATATACCCTCCATGCCCTTCACTCATGCCCTTCACCATCATGCCCTTTACCCACATGCCCCTTACCCTCATGCCCTTCACCATCATGCCCTTTACCCACATGCCCTTTACCCTCATGCCCTTTACCCTCATGCCCTTTACCCTCTTGCCCCTTACCCTCATGCCCTTTACCCACATGCCCTTTACCCTCTTCCCCTTTACCCTGCATGCCCTTTACCCTCATGCCCTTTACCCTCCATGCCCTTTACCCTCATGCCCTTTACCCTCCATGCCCTTTACCCACATGCCCTTTACCCTCATGCCCTTTACCCTCTTGCCCCTTACCCTCATGCCCTTTAGCCTCATGCCCTTTACCCCCATATACCCTCCATGCCACTTACCCTCATGCCCTTTACCCTCATGCCCTTTACCCTCCATGCCCTTTACCCTCATGCCCCTTACCCTCATGCCCTTTACCCTCCTGCCCTTTACCCTCATGCTCTTTACCCTCATGCCCTTCACTCATGCCCTTCACCATCATGCCCTTTACCCACATGCCCTTTACCCTCCTGCCCTTTACCCTCATGCTCTTTACCCTCATGCCCTTCACTCATGCCCTTTACCCTCATGCCCTTTACCCTCCATGCCCTATACCCTCATGCCCTTTACACTCCATGCCCTTTACCATGATGCCCTTTACCCTCATGCCCTTTAACCTTCTTGCCCTTTACCCTCATGCCCTTTACCCTCTTGCCCCTTACCCTCATGCCCTTTACCCTCATGCTCCTTACCCTCATGCCGTTTACCCTCATGCCCTTTACCCTCATGCCCTTCACTCATGCCCTTTACCCTCATGCCCTTTACCCTCATGCCCTTTACCCTGCATGCCCTTTACCCTCCATGCCCTTTACCCTCATGCCCTTTACCCTGCATGCCCTTTACCCCCATGCCATATACCCTCCATGCCCTTCACTCATGCCCTTCACCATCATGCCCTTTACCCACATGCCCTTTACCCTCCTTGCCCTTTACCCTCATGCCCTTTACCCTGCATGCCCTTTACCCTCATGCCCTTTACCCTCCTTGCCCTTTACCCTCATGCCCTTTACCCTCTAGGCCCTTACCCTCATGCCCTTTACCCTCCTGCCCTTTACCCTCATGCTCTTTACCCTCATGCCCTTCACTCATGCCCTTTACCCTCATGCCCTTTACCCTCCATGCCCTTTACCCTCATGCCCCTTACCCTCATGCCCTTTACCCTCCTGCCCTTTACCCTCATGCTCTTTACCCTCATGCCCTTCACTCATGCCCTTCACCATCATGCCCTTTACCCACATGCCCTTTACCCTCCTGCCCTTTACCCTCATGCTCTTTACCCTCATGCTCCTTACCCTCATGCCGTTTACCCTCATGCCCTTTACCCTCATGCCCTTCACTCATGCCCTTTACCCTCATGCCCTTTACCCTCATGCCCTTTACCCTGCATGCCCTTTACCCTCCATGCCCTTTACCCTCATGCCCTTCACTCATGCCCTTTACCCTCATGCCCTTTACCCTCCATGCCCTATACCCTCATGCCCTGTACACTCCATGCCCTTTACCATGATGCCCTTTACCCTCATGCCCTTTACCCTCATGCACTTTACCCTCATGCCCTTTACCCTCATGCCCTTTTCCCTCCATGCCCTTTACCCTCCATGCCCTTTACCCTCCTTGCCCTTTACCCTCTTGCCCCTTACCCTCATGCCCTTTACCCACATGCCCTTTACCCTCTTCCCCTTTACCCTCATGCTCTTTACCCTCATGCCCTTCACTCATGCCCTTTACCCTCATGCCCTTTACCCTCCATGCCCTATACCCTCATGCCCTTTACACTCCATGCCCTTTACCATGATGCCCTTTACCCTCATGCCCTTTAACCTTCTTGCCCTTTACCCTCATGCCCTTTACCCTCTTGCCCCTTACCCTCATGCCCTTTACCCACATGCCCTTTACCCTCATGCCCTTTACACTCCATGCCCTTTACCATGATGCCCTTTACCCTCATGCCCTTTACCCTGCATGCCCTTTACCCTCATGCCCTTTACCCTCCACGCCCTTTACCCTCATGCCCTTTACCCTCTTGCCCCTTACCATAATGCCTTTTACCCCCATGCCTTTACCCTCATGCCCTTTACCCTCATGCCCTTCACTCATGCCCTTCACCATCATGCCCTTTACCCACATGCCCTTTACCCTCATGCCCTTTACCCTGCATGCCCTTTACCCTCATTCCCTATACCCTCCATGCCCTTTACACTCTTGCCCCTTACACTCATGCCCTTTACACTCCATGCCCTTTACCCTCATGCCCTTCACTCATGCCCTTCACCATCATGCCCTTTACCCACATGCCCTTTACCCTGCATGCCCTTTACCCTCATGCCCTTTACCCTCCTTGCCCTTTACCCTCATGCCCTTTACCCTCGTGCCCCTTACCCTCATGCCCTTTACCCTCCTAGCCCTTCACCCTCATGCCCTTTACCCTCATGCCCTTTACGCTCATGCCCTTTACCCTCCATGCCCTTTACCCTCATGCCCCTTATCCTCATGCCCTTTACTCTGCATGCCCTTTACCCTCCTTGCCCTTTACCCTCATGCCCTTTACCCTCATGCCCTTCACCCTCATGCCCTTTACCCACATGCCCTTTACCCTCATGCCCTTTACCCTCATGCCCTTTACCCTCATGCCCTTTACCCTCCTTGCCACTTACCCTCATGCCCTTTACGCTCATGCCCTTTACCCTCCATGTCCTTTACCCTCATGCCCCTTACCCTCATGCCCTATACCCTGCATGCCCTTTACCCTCATGCCCTTTACCCTCCTTGCCCTTTACCCTCATGCCCTTTACCCTGATGCCCTTCACCCTCATGCCCTTTACCCACATGCCCTTTACCCTCATGCCCTTTACCCTCATGCCCTTCACCATCATGCCCTTTACCCACATGCCCTTTACCCTCATGCCCTGTACCATCATGCACTTTACCCTCATGCCCTTCACCATCATGCCCTTTAGCCTCATGCCCTTTAGCCTCATGCCCTTTACCCTCCATGCCCTTTACCCTCCATGCCCTTTACCCTGCTTGCCCTTTACCCTCCTTGCCCTTTACCCTCATGCCCTATACCCTGCATGCCCTTTACCCTCATGCCCTTTACCCTCCTTGCCCTTTACCCTCATGCTCTTTACCCTGCATGCCCTTTACCCTACATGCCCGTTACCCTCATGCCCTTTACCCTCATGCCCTGTACCATCATGCACTTTACCCTCATGCCCTTCACCATCATGCCCTTTAGCCTCATGCCCTTTAGCCTCATGCCCTTTACCCTCCATGCCCTTTACCCTCCATGCCCTTTACCCTGCTTGCCCTTTACCCTCCTTGCCCTTTACCCTCATGCCCTATACCCTGCATGCCCTTTACCCCCATGCCATATACCCTCCATGCCACTTACCCTCATGCCCTTTACCCTCATGCCCTTTACCCTCTTGCCCCTTACCCTCATGCCCTTTACCCACATGCCCTTTACCCTCTTCCCCTTTACCCTGCATGCCCTTTACCCTCATGCCCTTTGCCCTCTTGCCCCTTACCCTCATGCCCTTTACCCACATGCCCTTTACCCTCTTCCCCTTTACCCTGCATGCCCTTTACCCTCATGCCCTTTACCCTCCATGCCCTTTACCCTCATGCCCTTTACCCTCCATGCCCTTTACACACATGCCCTTTACCCTCATGCCCTTTACCCTCTTGCCCCTTACCCTCATGCCCTTTAGCCTCATGCCCTTTACCCCCATATACCCTCCATGCCACTTACCTTCATGCCCTTTACCCTCATGCCCGTTACACTCCATGCCCTTTACCATGATGCCCTTTACCCTCATGCCCTTTACCCTCATGCCCTTTACCCTCATGCCCTTCACCATCATGCCCTTTACCCACATGCCCTTTACCCTCATGCCCTATACCCTGCATGCCCTTTACCCTCATGCCCTTTACCCTCTTGCCCCTTACCCTCATGCCCTTTACCCACATGCCCTTTACCCTCTTCCCCTTTACCCTGCATGCCCTTTACCCTCATGCCCTTTACCCTCATGCCCTTTACCCTCCATGCCCTTTACCCACATGCCCTTTACCCTCATGCCCTTTACCCTCTTGCCCCTTACCCTCATGCCCTTTAGCCTCATGCCCTTTACCCCCATATACCCTCCATGCCACTTACCCTCATGCCCTTTACCCTCATGCCCGTTACACTCCATGCCCTTTACCCTCATGCCCTTTACCCTCCTTGCCCTTTACCCTCATGCCCTTTACCCTCATGCCCTTTACCCTGCATGCCCTTTACCCTCCTTGCCCTTTACCCTCATGCCCTTTAACCTTCTTGCCCTTTACCCTCATGCCCTTTACCCTCATGCAATTTACACTCCATGCCCTTTACCATGATGCCCTTTACCCTCATGCCCTTTACCCTGCATGCCCTTTACCCTCATGCCCTTTACCCTCCATGTCCTTTACCCTCATGCCCTTTACCCTCTTGCCCCTTACCATAATGCCCTTTACCCTCATGCCCTTTACCCTGCATGCCCTTTACCCTCATTCCCTATACCCTCCATGCCCTTTTCCCTCCTTGCCCTTACCCTCATGCCCTTTAGGCTCATGCCCTTTACCCTCCATGCCCTTTACCCTCCATGCCCTTTACCCTCATGCCCCTTACCCAAATACCCTTTACCCTCATGCCCTTCACCATCATGCCCTTTACCCAAATGAGCTTTACCCTCATGCCCTTTACCCTGCATGCCCTTTACCCTCATGCCCTTTACCCTCATGCCCTTTACCCTGCATGCCCTTTACCCTCCTTGCCCTTTACCCTCATGCCCTTTACCCTCCATGCCCTTTACCCTCATGCCCTTTACCCTCATGCTCCTTACCCTCATGCCGTTTACCCTCATGCCCTTTACCCTCATGCCCTTCACTCATGCCCTTTACCCTCATGCCCTTTACCCTCATGCCCTTTACCCTGCATGCCCTTTACCCTCCATGCCCTTTACCCTCATGCCCTTTACCCTGCATGCCCTTTACCCCCATGCCATATACCCTCCATGCCCTTCACTCATGCCCTTCACCATCATGCCCTTTACCCACATGCCCCTTACCCTCATGCCCTTCACCATCATGCCCTTTACCCACATGCCCTTTACCCTCATGCCCTTTACCCTCATGCCCTTTACCCTCTTGCCCCTTACCCTCATGCCCTTTACCCACATGCCCTTTACCCTCTTCCCCTTTACCCTGCATGCCCTTTACCCTCCTGCCCTTTACCCTCCATGCCCTTTACCCTCATGCCCTTTACCCTCCATGCCCTTTACCCACATGCCCTTTACCCTCATGCCCTTTACCCTCTTGCCCCTTACCCTCATGCCCTTTAGCCTCATGCCCTTTACCCCCATATACCCTCCATGCCACTTACCCTCATGCCCTTTACCCTCATGCCCGTTACACTCCATGCCCTTTACCCTCATGCCCTTTACCCTCTTCCCCTTTACCCTCATGCCCTTTAGCCTCATGCCCTTTACCCTCCATGCCCTTTACCCTCATGCCCCTTACCCTCATGCCCTTTACCCTCCTGCCCTTTACCCTCATGCTCTTTACCCTCATGCCCTTCACTCATGCCCTTTACCCTCATGCCCTTTACCCTCCATGCCCTATACCCTCATGCCCTTTACACTCCATGCCCTTTACCATGATGCCCTTTACCCTCATGCCCTTTAACCTTCTTGCCCTTTACCCTCATGCCCTTTACCCTCTTGCCCCTTACCCTCATGCCCTTTACCCACATGCCCTTTACCCTCATGCCCTTTACACTCCATGCCCTTTACCATGATGCCCTTTACCCTCATGCCCTTTACCCTGCATGCCCTTTACCCTCATGCCCTTTACCCTCCACGCCCTTTACCCTCATGCCCTTTACCCTCTTGCCCCTTACCATAATGCCTTTTACCACCATGCCTTTACCCTCATGCCCTTTACCCTCATGCCCTTCACTCATGCCCTTCACCATCATGCCCTTTACCCACATGCCCTTTACCCTCATGCCCTTTACCCTGCATGCCCTTTACCCTCATTCCCTATACCCTCCATGCCCTTTACACTCTTGCCCCTTACACTCATGCCCTTTACACTCCATGCCCTTTACCCTCATGCCCTTCACTCATGCCCTTCACCATCATGCCCTTTACCCACATGCCCTTTACCCTGCATGCCCTTTACCCTCATGCCCTTTACCCTCCTTGCCCTTTACCCTCATGCCCTTTACCCTCGTGCCCCTTACCCTCATGCCCTTTACCCTCCTAGCCCTTCACCCTCATGCCCTTTACCCTCATGCCCTTTACGCTCATGCCCTTTACCCTCCATGCCCTTTACCCTCATGCCCCTTATCCTCATGCCCTTTACTCTGCATGCCCTTTACCCTCCTTGCCCTTTACCCTCATGCCCTTTACCCTCATGCCCTTCACCCTCATGCCCTTTACCCACATGCCCTTTACCCTCATGCCCTTTACCCTCATGCCCTTTACCCTCATGCCCTTTACCCTCCTTGCCACTTACCCTCATGCCCTTTACGCTCATGCCCTTTACCCTCCATGTCCTTTACCCTCATGCCCCTTACCCTCATGCCCTATACCCTGCATGCCCTTTACCCTCATGCCCTTTACCCTCCTTGCCCTTTACCCTCATGCCCTTTACCCTGATGCCCTTCACCCTCATGCCCTTTACCCACATGCCCTTTACCCTCATGCCCTTTACCCTCATGCCCTTCACCATCATGCCCTTTACCCACATGCCCTTTACCCTCATGCCCTGTACCATCATGCACTTTACCCTCATGCCCTTCACCATCATGCCCTTTAGCCTCATGCCCTTTAGCCTCATGCCCTTTACCCTCCATGCCCTTTACCCTCCATGCCCTTTACCCTGCTTGCCCTTTACCCTCCTTGCCCTTTACCCTCATGCCCTTTACCCTGCATGCCCTTTACCCTCATGCCCTTTACCCTCCTTGCCCTTTACCCTCATGCTCTTTACCCTGCATGCCCTTTACCCTACATGCCCGTTAACCTCATGCCCTTTACCCTCATGCCCTGTACCATCATGCACTTTACCCTCATGCCCTTCACCATCATGCCCTTTAGCCTCATGCCCTTTAGCCTCATGCCCTTTACCCTCCATGCCCTTTACCCTCCATGCCCTTTACCCTGCTTGCCCTTTACCCTCCTTGCCCTTTACCCTCATGCCCTATACCCTGCATGCCCTTTACCCCCATGCCATATACCCTCCATGCCACTTACCCTCATGCCCTTTACCCTCATGCCCTTTACCCTCTTGCCCCTTACCCTCATGCCCTTTACCCACATGCCCTTTACCCTCTTCCCCTTTACCCTGCATGCCCTTTACCCTCATGCCCTTTGCCCTCTTGCCCCTTACCCTCATGCCCTTTACCCACATGCCCTTTACCCTCTTCCCCTTTACCCTGCATGCCCTTTACCCTCATGCCCTTTACCCTCCATGCCCTTTACCCTCATGCCCTTTACCCTCCATGCCCTTTACCCACATGCCCTTTACCCTCATGCCCTTTACCCTCTTGCCCCTTACCCTCATGCCCTTTAGCCTCATGCCCTTTACCCCCATATACCCTCCATGCCACTTACCCTCATGCCCTTTACCCTCATGCCCGTTACACTCCATGCCCTTTACCCTCATGCCCTTTACCCTCCTTGCCCTTTACCCTCATGCCCTTTACCCTCTTCCCCTTTACCCTCATGCCCTTTAGCCTCATGCCCTTTACCCTCCATGCCCTTTACCCTCATGCCCCTTACCCTCATGCCCTTTACCCTCCTGCCCTTTACCCTCATGCTCTTTACCCTCATGCCCTTCACTCATGCCCTTTACCCTCATGCCCTTTACCCTCCATGCCCTATACCCTGCATGCCCTTTACCCACATGCCCTTTACCCTCCTTGCCCTTTACCCTCATGCCCTTTACCCTCCATGCCCTGTACCCTCATGCCCTTTACACTCCATGCCCTTTACCATGATGCCCTTAACCCACATGCCCTTTACCCTCATGCCCTTTACCCTCATGCCCTTCACCCTGCATGCCCTTTACCCTCATGCCCTATACCCTCCATGCCACTTACCCTCATGCCCTTTACCCTCATGCCCGTTACACTCCATGCCCTTTACCATGATGCCCTTTACCCTCATGCCCTTTACCCTCATGCCCTTTACCCTCCATGCCCTTTACCCTCATGCCCTTTACCCTCATGCTCCTTACCCTCATGCCGTTTACCCTCATGCCCTTGACCCTCATGCCCTTCACTCATGCCCTTTACCCTCATGCCCTTTACCATGCATGCCCTATACACTCACATGCCCTTTACACTCCATGACCTTTACCATGATGCCCTTTACCCACATGCCCTTTACCCAGCATGCCCTTCACCCTCCTTGCCCTTTACCCTCATGCCCTTTACCCTCCATGCCCTTTACCCTCATGCCCCTTTACCCTCATGCCCCTTACCCTCATGCCCTTTACCCTCCATGCCCTTTACCCTCATGCCCCCTTACCCTCATGCCCCTTACCCTCATGCTCTTTACCCTCATGCCCTTCACTCATGCCCTTTACCCTCATGCCCTTTACCCTCCATGCCCTTTACCCTCATGCCCTTTAGCCTCATGCCCTTTAGCCTTATGCCCTTTACCCTCCATGCCCTTTACCCTCCATGCCCTTTACCCACATGCCCTTTACCCTCATGCCCTTTACCCTCATGCTCTTTACCCTCATGCCCTTTACCCTCATGCCCTTTTCCCTCCTGCCCTTTACCCTCCTGCCCTTTACCCTCATGCTCTTTACCCTCATGCCCTTCACTCATGCCCTTTACCCTCATGCCTCTTACCCTCATGCCCTTTACCCTCATGCCCTTCACTCATGCCCTTTACCCTCATGCCCTTTACCCTCATGCCCTTTACCCTGCATGCCCTTTACCCTCCATGCCCTTTACCCTCATGCCCTTTACCCTGCATGCCCTTTACCCCCATGCCATATACCCTCCATGCCACTTACCCTCATGCCCTTTACCCTCATGCCCTTTACCCTCTTGCCCCTTACCCTCATGCCCTTTACCCACATGCCCTTTACCCTCTTCCCCTTTACCCTGCATGCCCTTTACCCTCATGCCCTTTACCCTCCATGCCCTTTACCCTCATGCCCTTTACCCTCTTGCCCCTTACCCTCATGCCCTTTACCCCCATGCCTTTTACCCTCATGCCCTTTACCCTCATGCCCTTCACTCATGCCCTTCACCATCATGCCCTTTACCCTCCATGCCCTTTACCCTCTTGCCCCTTACCCTCATGCCCTTTACCCACATGCCCTTTACCCTCTTCCCCTTTACCCTGCATGCCCTTTACCCTCATGCCCTTTACCCTCATGCCCTTTACCCTCCATGCCCTTTACCCACATGCCCTTTAGCCTGATGCCCTTTACCCTCTAGCCCCTTACCCTCATGCCCTTTAGCCTCATGCCCTTTACCCCCATATACCCTCCATGCCACTTACCCTCATGCCCTTTACCCTCATGCCCGTTACACTCCATGCCCTTTACCCTCATGCCCTTTACCCTCCTTGCCCTTTACCCTCATGCCCTTTACCCTCTTCCCCTTTACCCTCATGCCCTTTAGCCTCATGCCCTTTACCCTCCATGCCCTTTACCCTCATGCCCCTTACCCTGCATGCCCTTTACCCTCATGCCATATACCCTCCATGCCACTTACCCTCATGCCCTTCACCCTCCTTGCCCTTTACCCTCATGCCCTTTACCCTCTTGCCCCTCACCATAAAGCCCTTTACCCCCATGCCTTTTACCCTCATGCCCTTTACCCTCATGCCCTTCACTCATGCCCTTCACCATCATGCCCTTTACCCACATGCCCTTTACCCTCATGCCCTTTACCCTGCATGCCCTTTACCCTCATTCCCTATACCCTCCATGCCCTTTACCCTCTTGCCCCTTACCCTCATGCCCTTTACACTCCATGCCCTTTACCCTCATGCCCTTCACTCATGCCCTTCACCATCATGCCCTTTACCCACATGCCCTTTACCCTGCATGCCCTTTACCCTCATGCCCTTTACCCTCCTTGCCCTTTACCCTCATGCCCTTTACCCTCATGCCCGTTACACTCCATGCCCTTTACCATGATGCCCTTTACCCTCATGCCCTTTACCCTCATGCCCTTCACCATCATGCCCTTTACCCACATGCCCTTTACCCTCATGCCCTTTACCCTGCATGCCCTTTACCCTCATGCCCTTTACCCTCCTTGCCCTTTACCCTCATGCCCTTTACCCTCTTGCCCCTTACCCTCATGCCCTTTACCCTCCTAGCCCTTCACCCTCATGCCCTTTACCCTCTTCCCCTTTACCCTCATGCCCTTCACCATCATGCCCTTTACCCACATGCCCTTTACCCTGCATGCCCTTTACCCTCATGCCCTTTACCCTGCATGCCCTTTACCCTCATTCCCTATATCCTCCATGCCCTTTACCCTCTTGCCCCTTACCCTCATGCCCTTTACACTCCATGCCCTTTACCCTCATGCCCTTTACCCTCATGCCCTTTACCCTGCATGCCCTTTACCCTCATTCCCTATATCCTCCATGCCCTTTACCCTCTTGCCCCTTACCCACATGCCCTTTACCCTCATGCCCTTTACCCTGCATGCCCTTCACCCTCATGCCCTTTACCCTCTTCCCCTTTACCCTCATGCCCTTCACCATCATGCCCTTTACCCACATGCCCTTTACCCACATGCCCTTTACCCTCATGCCCTTTACACTCCATGCCCTTTACCATCATGCCCTTTACCCTCATGCCCTTTACCCTCATGCCCTTTACCCACTTGCCCCTTACCCTCATGCCCTTTACCCACATGCCCTTTACCCTCATGCCCTTTACACTCCATGCCCTTTACCATGATGCCCTTTACCCTCATGCCCTTTACCCTGCATGCCCTTTACCCTCATGCCCTTTACCCTCATGCCCTTTACCCTGCATGCCCTTTACCCTCATTCCCTATACCCTCCATGCCCTTTACCCTCTTGCCCCTTACCCTCATGCCCTTTAGCCTCATGCTCTTTACCCTCCATGCCCTTTACCCTCCATGCCCTTTAGCCTTATGCCCTTTACCCTCCATGCCCTTTACCCACATGCCCTTTACCCTCATGCCCTTTACCCTCATGCTCTTTACCCTCATGCCCTTTACCCTCCATGCCCTTTACCCTCATGCCCCTTACCCTCATGCCCTTTACCCTCCTGCCCTTTACCCTCATGCCCCTTACCCTCATGCCCGTTACACTCCATGCCCTTTACCCTCATGCCCTTTACCCTCTTCCCCTTTACCCTCATGCCCTTTAGCCTCATGCCCTTTACCCTCCATGCCCTTTACCCTCCATGCCCTTTACCCTCATGCCCTTTACCCTCATGCTCCTTACCCTCATGCCGTTTACCCTCATGCCCTTTACCCTCATGCCCTTCACTCATGCCCTTTACCCTCATGCCCTTTACCCTCATGCCCTTTACCCTCATGCCCTTCACTCATGCCCTTTACCCTCATGCCATTTACCCTCCATGCCCTATACCCTGCATGCCCTTTACCCACATGCCCTTTACCCTCCTTGCCCTTTACCCTCATGCCCTTTACCCTCCATGCCCTTTACCCTCATGCCCTTTACACTCCATGCCCTTTACCATGATGCCCTTAACCCACATGCCCTTTACCCTCATGCCCTTTACCCTCATGCCCTTCACCCTGCATGCCCTTTACCCTCATGCCCTATACCCTCCATGCCACTTACCCTCATGCCCTTTACCCTCATGCCCGTTACACTCCATGCCCTTTACCATGATGCCCTTTACCCTCCATGCCCTTTACCCTCATGCCCTTTACCCTCATGCTCCTTACCCTCATGCCGTTTACCCTCATGCCCTTTACCCTCATGCCCTTCACTCATGCCCTTTACCCTCATGCCCTTTACCCTCATGCCCTTTACCCTGCATGCCCTTTACCCTCCATGCCCTTTACCCTCATGCCCTTTACCCTGCATGCCCTTTACCCCCATGCCATATACCCTCCATGCCACTTACCCTCATGCCCTTTACCCTCATGCCCTTTACCCTCTTGCCCCTTACCCTCATGCCCTTTACCCACATGCCCTTTAACCTCTTCCCCTTTACCCTGCATGCCCTTTACCCTCATGCCCTTTACCCTCCATGCCCTTTACCCTCATGCCCTTTACCCTCTTGCCCCTTACCCTCATGCCCTTTACCCCCATGCCTTTTACCCTCATGCCCTTTACCCTCATGCCCTTCACTCATGCCCTTCACCATCATGCCCTTTACCCACATGCCCCTTACCCTCATGCCCTTCACCAACATGCCCTTTTCCCACATGCCCTTTACCCTCATGCCCTTTACCCTCATGCACTTTACCCTCTTGCCCCTTACCCTCATGCCCTTTACCCACATGCCCTTTACCCTCTTCCCCTTTACCCTGCATGCCCTTTACCATCATGCCCTTTACCCTCATGCCCTTTACCCTCCATGCCCTTTACCCACATGCCCTTTACCCTGATGCCCTTTACCCTCTTGCCCCTTACCCTCATGCCCTTTAGCCTCATGCCCTTTACCCCCATATACCCTCCATGCCACTTACCCTCATGCCCTTTACCCTCATGCCCGTTACACTCCATGCCCTTTACCCTCATGCCCTTTACCCTCCTTGCCCTTTACCCTCATGCCCTTTACCCTCTTCCCCTTTACCCTCATGCCCTTTAGCCTCATGCCCTTTACCCTCCATGCCCTTTACCCTCATGCCCCTTACCCTCATGCCCTTTACCCTCCTGCCCTTTACCCTAATACCCTTTACCCTCATGCCCTTCACCATCATGCCCTTTACCCACATGAGCTTTACCCTCATGCCCTTTACCCTCATGCCCTTTACCCTCATGCCCTTCACCATCATGCCCTTCACCCACATGCCCTTTACCCTTCATGCCCTTTACCCACATGCCCTTTACCCTCTTGCCCCTTACCCTCTTGCCCTTTAGCCTCATGCCCTTTACCCCCATGCCATATACCCTCCATGCCACTTACGCTCATGCCCTTTACCCTCATGCCCGTTACACTCAATGCCCTTTACCCTCATGCCCTTTACCCTCCTTGCCCCTTACCCTCATGCCCTTTGCCCTCATGCCCCTTACCCTCATGCCCTTTAGCCTCATGCCCTTTACCCACATGCCCTTTACCCTCATGCCCTTTACCCTCATGCCCTTCACTCATGCCCTTTACCCTCATGCCCTTTACCCTCCATGCCCTATACCCTCATGCCCTGTACACTCCATGCCCTTTACCATGATGCCCTTTACCCTCATGCCCTTTACCCTCATGCCCTTTACCCACATGCCCTTTACCCTCATGCCCTTTACCCTCATGCCCTTCACCATCATGCCCTTTACCCACATGCCCTTTACCCTCATGCCCTGTACCATCATGCACTTTACCCTCATGCCCTTCACCATCATGCCCTTTAGCCTCATGCCCTTTAGCCTCATGCCCTTTACCCTCCATGCCCTTTACCCTCCATGCCCTTTACCCTGCTTGCCCTTTACCCTCCTTGCCCTTTACCCTCATGCCCTTTACCCTGCATGCCCTTTACCCTCATGCCCTTTACCCTCCTTGCCCTTTACCCTCATGCTCTTTACCCTGCATGCCCTTTACCCTACATGCCCGTTAACCTCATGCCCTTTACCCTCATGCCCTGTACCATCATGCACTTTACCCTCATGCCCTTCACCATCATGCCCTTTAGCCTCATGCCCTTTAGCCTCATGCCCTTTACCCTCCATGCCCTTTACCCTCCATGCCCTTTACCCTGCTTGCCCTTTACCCTCCTTGCCCTTTACCCTCATGCCCTATACCCTGCATGCCCTTTACCCCCATGCCATATACCCTCCATGCCACTTACCCTCATGCCCTTTACCCTCATGCCCTTTACCCTCTTGCCCCTTACCCTCATGCCCTTTACCCACATGCCCTTTACCCTCTTCCCCTTTACCCTGCATGCCCTTTACCCTCATGCCCTTTACCCTCTTGCCCCTTACCCTCATGCTCTTTACCCACATGCCCTTTACCCTCTTCCCCTTTACCCTGCATGCCCTTTACCCTCATGCCCTTTACCCTCCATGCCCTTTACCCTCATGCCCTTTACCCTCCATGCCCTTTACCCTCATGCCCTTTACCCTCATGCCCTTTACCCTCTTGCCCCTTACCCTCATGCCCTTTAGCCTCATGCCCTTTACCCCCATATACCCTCCATGCCACTTACCCTCATGCCCTTTACCCTCATGCCCGTTACACTCCATGCCCTTTACCCTCATGCCCTTTACCCTCCTTGCCCTTTACCCTCATGCCCTTTACCCTCTTCCCCTTTACCCTCATGCCCTTTAGCCTCATGCCCTTTACCCTCCATGCCCTTTACCCTCATGCCCCTTACCCTCATGCCCTTTACCCTCCTGCCCTTTACCCTCATGCTCTTTACCCTCATGCCCTTCACTCATGCCCTTTACCCTCATGCCCTTTACCCTCCATGCCCTATACCCTGCATGCCCTTTACCCACATGCCCTTTACCCTCCTTGCCCTTTACCCTCATGCCCTTTACCCTCCATGCCCTGTACCCTCATGCCCTTTACACTCCATGCCCTTTACCATGATGCCCTTAACCCACATGCCCTTTACCCTCATGCCCTTTACCCTCATGCCCTTCACCCTGCATGCCCTTTACCCTCATGCCCTATACCCTCCATGCCACTTACCCTCATGCCCTTTACCCTCATGCCCGTTACACTCCATGCCCTTTACCATGATGCCCTTTACCCTCATGCCCTTTACCCTCATGCCCTTTACCCTCCATGCCCTTTACCCTCATGCCCTTTACCCTCATGCTCCTTACCCTCATGCCGTTTACCCTCATGCCCTTGACCCTCATGCCCTTCACTCATGCCCTTTACCCTCATGCCCTTTACCATGCATGCCCTATACACTCACATGCCCTTTACACTCCATGACCTTTACCATGATGCCCTTTACCCACATGCCCTTTACCCAGCATGCCCTTCACCCTCCTTGCCCTTTACCCTCATGCCCTTTACCCTCCATGCCCTTTACCCTCATGCCCCTTTACCCTCATGCCCCTTACCCTCATGCCCTTTACCCTCCATGCCCTTTACCCTCATGCCCCCTTACCCTCATGCCCCTTACCCTCATGCTCTTTACCCTCATGCCCTTCACTCATGCCCTTTACCCTCATGCCCTTTACCCTCCATGCCCTTTACCCTCATGCCCTTTAGCCTCATGCCCTTTAGCCTTATGCCCTTTACCCTCCATGCCCTTTACCCTCCATGCCCTTTACCCACATGCCCTTTACCCTCATGCCCTTTACCCTCATGCTCTTTACCCTCATGCCCTTTACCCTCATGCCCTTTTCCCTCCTGCCCTTTACCCTCCTGCCCTTTACCCTCATGCTCTTTACCCTCATGCCCTTCACTCATGCCCTTTACCCTCATGCCTCTTACCCTCATGCCCTTTACCCTCATGCCCTTCACTCATGCCCTTTACCCTCATGCCCTTTACCCTCATGCCCTTTACCCTCCTTGCCCTTTACCCTCATGCCCTTTACCCTCTTCCCCTTTACCCTCATGCCCTTTAGCCTCATGCCCTTTACCCTCCATGCCCTTTACCCTCATGCCCCTTACCCTCATGCCCTTTACCCTCATTCCCTATATCCTCCATGCCCTTTACCCTCTTGCCCCTTACCCCCATGCCATATACCCTCCATGCCACTTACCCTCATGCCCTTTACCCTCATGCCCTTTACCCTCTTGCCCCTTACCCTCCATGCCCTGTACCCTCATGCCCTTTACACTCCATGCCCTTTACCATGATGCCCTTAACCCACATGCCCTTTACCCTCATGCCCTTTACCCTCCTTGCCCTTTACCCTCATGCCCTTTACCCTCTTCCCCTTTACCCTCATGCCCTTTAGCCTCATGCCCTTTACCCTCCATGCCCTTTACCCTCATGCCCCTTACCCTGCATGCCCTTTACCCTCATGCCATATACCCTCCATGCCACTTACCCTCATGCCCTTCACCCTCCTTGCCCTTTACCCTCATGCCCTTTACCCTCTTGCCCCTCACCATAAAGCCCTTTACCCCCATGCCTTTTACCCTCATGCCCTTTACCCTCATGCCCTTCACTCATGCCCTTCACCATCATGCCCTTTACCCACATGCCCTTTACCCTCATGCCCTTTACCCTGCATGCCCTTTACCCTCATTCCCTATACCCTCCATGCCCTTTACCCTCTTGCCCCTTACCCTCATGCCCTTTACACTCCATGCCCTTTACCCTCATGCCCTTCACTCATGCCCTTCACCATCATGCCCTTTACCCACATGCCCTTTACCCTGCATGCCCTTTACCCTCATGCCCTTTACCCTCCTTGCCCTTTACCCTCATGCCCTTTACCCTCATGCCCGTTACACTCCATGCCCTTTACCATGATGCCCTTTACCCTCATGCCCTTTACCCTCATGCCCTTCACCATCATGCCCTTTACCCACATGCCCTTTACCCTCATGCCCTTTACCCTGCATGCCCTTTACCCTCATGCCCTTTACCCTCCTTGCCCTTTACCCTCATGCCCTTTACCCTCTTGCCCCTTACCCTCATGCCCTTTACCCTCCTAGCCCTTCACCCTCATGCCCTTTACCCTCTTCCCCTTTACCCTCATGCCCTTCACCATCATGCCCTTTACCCACATGCCCTTTACCCTGCATGCCCTTTACCCTCATGCCCTTTACCCTGCATGCCCTTTACCCTCATTCCCTATATCCTCCATGCCCTTTACCCTCTTGCCCCTTACCCTCATGCCCTTTACACTCCATGCCCTTTACCCTCATGCCCTTTACCCTCATGCCCTTTACCCTGCATGCCCTTTACCCTCATTCCCTATATCCTCCATGCCCTTTACCCTCTTGCCCCTTACCCACATGCCCTTTACCCTCATGCCCTTTACCCTGCATGCCCTTCACCCTCATGCCCTTTACCCTCTTCCCCTTTACCCTCATGCCCTTCACCATCATGCCCTTTACCCACATGCCCTTTACCCACATGCCCTTTACCCTCATGCCCTTTACACTCCATGCCCTTTACCATCATGCCCTTTACCCTCATGCCCTTTACCCTCATGCCCTTTACCCACTTGCCCCTTACCCTCATGCCCTTTACCCACATGCCCTTTACCCTCATGCCCTTTACACTCCATGCCCTTTACCATGATGCCCTTTACCCTCATGCCCTTTACCCTGCATGCCCTTTACCCTCATGCCCTTTACCCTCATGCCCTTTACCCTGCATGCCCTTTACCCTCATTCCCTATACCCTCCATGCCCTTTACCCTCTTGCCCCTTACCCTCATGCCCTTTAGCCTCATGCTCTTTACCCTCCATGCCCTTTACCCTCCATGCCCTTTAGCCTTATGCCCTTTACCCTCCATGCCCTTTACCCACATGCCCTTTACCCTCATGCCCTTTACCCTCATGCTCTTTACCCTCATGCCCTTTACCCTCCATGCCCTTTACCCTCATGCCCCTTACCCTCATGCCCTTTACCCTCCTGCCCTTTACCCTCATGCCCCTTACCCTCATGCCCGTTACACTCCATGCCCTTTACCCTCATGCCCTTTACCCTCTTCCCCTTTACCCTCATGCCCTTTAGCCTCATGCCCTTTACCCTCCATGCCCTTTACCCTCCATGCCCTTTACCCTCATGCCCTTTACCCTCATGCTCCTTACCCTCATGCCGTTTACCCTCATGCCCTTTACCCTCATGCCCTTCACTCATGCCCTTTACCCTCATGCCCTTTACCCTCATGCCCTTTACCCTCATGCCCTTCACTCATGCCCTTTACCCTCATGCCATTTACCCTCCATGCCCTATACCCTGCATGCCCTTTACCCACATGCCCTTTACCCTCCTTGCCCTTTACCCTCATGCCCTTTACCCTCCATGCCCTTTACCCTCATGCCCTTTACACTCCATGCCCTTTACCATGATGCCCTTAACCCACATGCCCTTTACCCTCATGCCCTTTACCCTCATGCCCTTCACCCTGCATGCCCTTTACCCTCATGCCCTATACCCTCCATGCCACTTACCCTCATGCCCTTTACCCTCATGCCCGTTACACTCCATGCCCTTTACCATGATGCCCTTTACCCTCCATGCCCTTTACCCTCATGCCCTTTACCCTCATGCTCCTTACCCTCATGCCGTTTACCCTCATGCCCTTTACCCTCATGCCCTTCACTCATGCCCTTTACCCTCATGCCCTTTACCCTCATGCCCTTTACCCTGCATGCCCTTTACCCTCCATGCCCTTTACCCTCATGCCCTTTACCCTGCATGCCCTTTACCCCCATGCCATATACCCTCCATGCCACTTACCCTCATGCCCTTTACCCTCATGCCCTTTACCCTCTTGCCCCTTACCCTCATGCCCTTTACCCACATGCCCTTTAACCTCTTCCCCTTTACCCTGCATGCCCTTTACCCTCATGCCCTTTACCCTCCATGCCCTTTACCCTCATGCCCTTTACCCTCTTGCCCCTTACCCTCATGCCCTTTACCCCCATGCCTTTTACCCTCATGCCCTTTACCCTCATGCCCTTCACTCATGCCCTTCACCATCATGCCCTTTACCCACATGCCCCTTACCCTCATGCCCTTCACCAACATGCCCTTTTCCCACATGCCCTTTACCCTCATGCCCTTTACCCTCATGCACTTTACCCTCTTGCCCCTTACCCTCATGCCCTTTACCCACATGCCCTTTACCCTCTTCCCCTTTACCCTGCATGCCCTTTACCATCATGCCCTTTACCCTCATGCCCTTTACCCTCCATGCCCTTTACCCACATGCCCTTTACCCTGATGCCCTTTACCCTCTTGCCCCTTACCCTCATGCCCTTTAGCCTCATGCCCTTTACCCCCATATACCCTCCATGCCACTTACCCTCATGCCCTTTACCCTCATGCCCGTTACACTCCATGCCCTTTACCCTCATGCCCTTTACCCTCCTTGCCCTTTACCCTCATGCCCTTTACCCTCTTCCCCTTTACCCTCATGCCCTTTAGCCTCATGCCCTTTACCCTCCATGCCCTTTACCCTCATGCCCCTTACCCTCATGCCCTTTACCCTCCTGCCCTTTACCCTAATACCCTTTACCCTCATGCCCTTCACCATCATGCCCTTTACCCACATGAGCTTTACCCTCATGCCCTTTACCCTCATGCCCTTTACCCTCATGCCCTTCACCATCATGCCCTTCACCCACATGCCCTTTACCCTTCATGCCCTTTACCCACATGCCCTTTACCCTCTTGCCCCTTACCCTCTTGCCCTTTAGCCTCATGCCCTTTACCCCCATGCCATATACCCTCCATGCCACTTACGCTCATGCCCTTTACCCTCATGCCCGTTACACTCAATGCCCTTTACCCTCATGCCCTTTACCCTCCTTGCCCCTTACCCTCATGCCCTTTACCCTCATGCCCCTTACCCTCATGCCCTTTAGCCTCATGCCCTTTACCCACATGCCCTTTACCCTCATGCCCTTTACCCTCATGCCCTTCACTCATGCCCTTTACCCTCATGCCCTTTACCCTCCATGCCCTATACCCTCATGCCCTGTACACTCCATGCCCTTTACCATGATGCCCTTTACCCTCATGCCCTTTACCCTCATGCCCTTTACCCACATGCCCTTTACCCTCATGCCCTTTACCCTCATGCCCTTCACCATCATGCCCTTTACCCACATGCCCTTTACCCTCATGCCCTGTACCATCATGCACTTTACCCTCATGCCCTTCACCATCATGCCCTTTAGCCTCATGCCCTTTAGCCTCATGCCCTTTACCCTCCATGCCCTTTACCCTCCATGCCCTTTACCCTGCTTGCCCTTTACCCTCCTTGCCCTTTACCCTCATGCCCTATACCCTGCATGCCCTTTACCCTCATGCCCTTTACCCTCCTTGCCCTTTACCCTCATGCTCTTTACCCTGCATGCCCTTTACCCTACATGCCCGTTAACCTCATGCCCTTTACCCTCATGCCCTGTACCATCATGCACTTTACCCTCATGCCCTTCACCATCATGCCCTTTAGCCTCATGCCCTTTAGCCTCATGCCCTTTACCCTCCATGCCCTTTACCCTCCATGCCCTTTACCCTGCTTGCCCTTTACCCTCCTTGCCCTTTACCCTCATGCCCTATACCCTGCATGCCCTTTACCCCCATGCCATATACCCTCCATGCCACTTACCCTCATGCCCTTTACCCTCATGCCCTTTACCCTCTTGCCCCTTACCCTCATGCCCTTTACCCACATGCCCTTTACCCTCTTCCCCTTTACCCTGCATGCCCTTTACCCTCATGCCCTTTGCCCTCTTGCCCCTTACCCTCATGCTCTTTACCCACATGCCCTTTACCCTCTTCCCCTTTACCCTGCATGCCCTTTACCCTCATGCCCTTTACCCTCCATGCCCTTTACCCTCATGCCCTTTACCCTCCATGCCCTTTACCCACATGCCCTTTACCCTCATGCCCTTTACCCTCTTGCCCCTTACCCTCATGCCCTTTAGCCTCATGCCCTTTACCCCCATATACCCTCCATGCCACTTACCCTCATGCCCTTTACCCTCATGCCCGTTACACTCCATGCCCTTTACCCTCATGCCCTTTACCCTCCTTGCCCTTTACCCTCATGCCCTTTACCCTCTTCCCCTTTACCCTCATGCCCTTTAGCCTCATGCCCTTTACCCTCCATGCCCTTTACCCTCATGCCCCTTACCCTCATGCCCTTTACCCTCCTGCCCTTTACCCTCATGCTCTTTACCCTCATGCCCTTCACTCATGCCCTTTACCCTCATGCCCTTTACCCTCCATGCCCTATACCCTGCATGCCCTTTACCCACATGCCCTTTACCCTCCTTGCCCTTTACCCTCATGCCCTTTACCCTCCATGCCCTGTACCCTCATGCCCTTTACACTCCATGCCCTTTACCATGATGCCCTTAACCCACATGCCCTTTACCCTCATGCCCTTTACCCTCATGCCCTTCACCCTGCATGCCCTTTACCCTCATGCCCTATACCCTCCATGCCACTTACCCTCATGCCCTTTACCCTCATGCCCGTTACACTCCATGCCCTTTACCATGATGCCCTTTACCCTCATGCCCTTTACCCTCATGCCCTTTACCCTCCATGCCCTTTACCCTCATGCCCTTTACCCTCATGCTCCTTACCCTCATGCCGTTTACCCTCATGCCCTTGACCCTCATGCCCTTCACTCATGCCCTTTACCCTCATGCCCTTTACCATGCATGCCCTATACACTCACATGCCCTTTACACTCCATGACCTTTACCATGATGCCCTTTACCCACATGCCCTTTACCCAGCATGCCCTTCACCCTCCTTGCCCTTTACCCTCATGCCCTTTACCCTCCATGCCCTTTACCCTCATGCCCCTTTACCCTCATGCCCCTTACCCTCATGCCCTTTACCCTCCATGCCCTTTACCCTCATGCCCCCTTACCCTCATGCCCCTTACCCTCATGCTCTTTACCCTCATGCCCTTCACTCATGCCCTTTACCCTCATGCCCTTTACCCTCCATGCCCTTTACCCTCATGCCCTTTAGCCTCATGCCCTTTAGCCTTATGCCCTTTACCCTCCATGCCCTTTACCCTCCATGCCCTTTACCCACATGCCCTTTACCCTCATGCCCTTTACCCTCATGCTCTTTACCCTCATGCCCTTTACCCTCATGCCCTTTTCCCTCCTGCCCTTTACCCTCCTGCCCTTTACCCTCATGCTCTTTACCCTCATGCCCTTCACTCATGCCCTTTACCCTCATGCCTCTTACCCTCATGCCCTTTACCCTCATGCCCTTCACTCATGCCCTTTACCCTCATGCCCTTTACCCTCATGCCCTTTACCCTCCTTGCCCTTTACCCTCATGCCCTTTACCCTCTTCCCCTTTACCCTCATGCCCTTTAGCCTCATGCCCTTTACCCTCCATGCCCTTTACCCTCATGCCCCTTACCCTCATGCCCTTTACCCTCCTGCCCTTTACCCTAATACCCTTTACCCTCATGCCCTTCACCATCATGCCCTTTACCCACATGAGCTTTACCCTCATGCCCTTTACCCTCATGCCCTTTACCCTCATGCCCTTCACCATCATGCCCTTCACCCACATGCCCTTTACCCTTCATGCCCTTTACCCACATGCCCTTTACCCTCTTGCCCCTTACCCTCTTGCCCTTTAGCCTCATGCCCTTTACCCCCATGCCATATACCCTCCATGCCACTTACGCTCATGCCCTTTACCCTCATGCCCGTTACACTCAATGCCCTTTACCCTCATGCCCTTTACCCTCCTTGCCCCTTACCCTCATGCCCTTTGCCCTCATGCCCCTTACCCTCATGCCCTTTAGCCTCATGCCCTTTACCCACATGCCCTTTACCCTCATGCCCTTTACCCTCATGCCCTTCACTCATGCCCTTTACCCTCATGCCCTTTACCCTCCATGCCCTATACCCTCATGCCCTGTACACTCCATGCCCTTTACCATGATGCCCTTTACCCTCATGCCCTTTACCCTCATGCCCTTTACCCACATGCCCTTTACCCTCATGCCCTGTACCATCATGCACTTTACCCTCATGCCCTTCACCATCATGCCCTTTAGCCTCATGCCCTTTAGCCTCATGCCCTTTACCCTCCATGCCCTTTACCCTCCATGCCCTTTACCCTGCTTGCCCTTTACCCTCCTTGCCCTTTACCCTCATGCCCTATACCCTGCATGCCCTTTACCCTCATGCCCTTTACCCTCCTTGCCCTTTACCCTCATGCTCTTTACCCTGCATGCCCTTTACCCTACATGCCCGTTAACCTCATGCCCTTTACCCTCATGCCCTGTACCATCATGCACTTTACCCTCATGCCCTTCACCATCATGCCCTTTAGCCTCATGCCCTTTAGCCTCATGCCCTTTACCCTCCATGCCCTTTACCCTCCATGCCCTTTACCCTGCTTGCCCTTTACCCTCCTTGCCCTTTACCCTCATGCCCTATACCCTGCATGCCCTTTACCCCCATGCCATATACCCTCCATGCCACTTACCCTCATGCCCTTTACCCTCATGCCCTTTACCCTCTTGCCCCTTACCCTCATGCCCTTTACCCACATGCCCTTTACCCTCTTCCCCTTTACCCTGCATGCCCTTTACCCTCATGCCCTTTGCCCTCTTGCCCCTTACCCTCATGCTCTTTACCCACATGCCCTTTACCCTCTTCCCCTTTACCCTGCATGCCCTTTACCCTCATGCCCTTTACCCTCCATGCCCTTTACCCTCATGCCCTTTACCCTCCATGCCCTTTACCCACATGCCCTTTACCCTCATGCCCTTTACCCTCTTGCCCCTTACCCTCATGCCCTTTAGCCTCATGCCCTTTACCCCCATATACCCTCCATGCCACTTACCCTCATGCCCTTTACCCTCATGCCCGTTACACTCCATGCCCTTTACCCTCATGCCCTTTACCCTCCTTGCCCTTTACCCTCATGCCCTTTACCCTCTTCCCCTTTACCCTCATGCCCTTTAGCCTCATGCCCTTTACCCTCCATGCCCTTTACCCTCATGCCCCTTACCCTCATGCCCTTTACCCTCCTGCCCTTTACCCTCATGCTCTTTACCCTCATGCCCTTCACTCATGCCCTTTACCCTCATGCCCTTTACCCTCCATGCCCTATACCCTGCATGCCCTTTACCCACATGCCCTTTACCCTCCTTGCCCTTTACCCTCATGCCCTTTACCCTCCATGCCCTGTACCCTCATGCCCTTTACACTCCATGCCCTTTACCATGATGCCCTTAACCCACATGCCCTTTACCCTCATGCCCTTTACCCTCATGCCCTTCACCCTGCATGCCCTTTACCCTCATGCCCTATACCCTCCATGCCACTTACCCTCATGCCCTTTACCCTCATGCCCGTTACACTCCATGCCCTTTACCATGATGCCCTTTACCCTCATGCCCTTTACCCTCATGCCCTTTACCCTCCATGCCCTTTACCCTCATGCCCTTTACCCTCATGCTCCTTACCCTCATGCCGTTTACCCTCATGCCCTTGACCCTCATGCCCTTCACTCATGCCCTTTACCCTCATGCCCTTTACCATGCATGCCCTATACACTCACATGCCCTTTACACTCCATGACCTTTACCATGATGCCCTTTACCCACATGCCCTTTACCCAGCATGCCCTTCACCCTCCTTGCCCTTTACCCTCATGCCCTTTACCCTCCATGCCCTTTACCCTCATGCCCCTTTACCCTCATGCCCCTTACCCTCATGCCCTTTACCCTCCATGCCCTTTACCCTCATGCCCCCTTACCCTCATGCCCCTTACCCTCATGCCCTTCACTCATGCCCTTTACCCTCATGCCCTTTACCCTCCATGCCCTTTACCCTCATGCCCTTTAGCCTCATGCCCTTTAGCCTTATGCCCTTTACCCTCCATGCCCTTTACCCTCCATGCCCTTTACCCACATGCCCTTTACCCTCATGCCCTTTACCCTCATGCTCTTTACCCTCATGCCCTTTACCCTCATGCCCTTTTCCCTCCTGCCCTTTACCCTCCTGCCCTTTACCCTCATGCTCTTTACCCTCATGCCCTTCACTCATGCCCTTTACCCTCATGCCTCTTACCCTCATGCCCTTTACCCTCATGCCCTTCACTCATGCCCTTTACCCTCATGCCCTTTACCCTCATGCCCTTTACCCTGCATGCCCTTTACCCTCCATGCCCTTTACCCTCATGCCCTTTACCCTGCATGCCCTTTACCCCCATGCCATATACCCTCCATGCCACTTACCCTCATGCCCTTTACCCTCATGCCCTTTACCCTCTTGCCCCTTACCCTCATGCCCTTTACCCACATGCCCTTTACCCTCTTCCCCTTTACCCTGCATGCCCTTTACCCTCATGCCCTTTACCCTCCATGCCCTTTACCCTCATGCCCTTTACCCTCTTGCCCCTTACCCTCATGCCCTTTACCCCCATGCCTTTTACCCTCATGCCCTTTACCCTCATGCCCTTCACTCATGCCCTTCACCATCATGCCCTTTACCCTCCATGCCCTTTACCCTCTTGCCCCTTACCCTCATGCCCTTTACCCACATCCCCTTTACCCTCTTCCCCTTTACCCTGCATGCCCTTTACCCTCATGCCCTTTACCCTCATGCCCTTTACCCTCCATGCCCTTTACCCACATGCCCTTTACCCTGATGCCCTTTACCCTCTAGCCCCTTACCCTCATGCCCTTTAGCCTCATGCCCTTTACCCCCATATACCCTCCATGCCACTTACCCTCATGCCCTTTACCCTCATGCCCGTTACACTCCATGCCCTTTACCCTCATGCCCTTTACCCTCCTTGCCCTTTACCCTCATGCCCTTTACCCTCTTCCCCTTTACCCTCATGCCCTTTAGCCTCATGCCCTTTACCCTCCATGCCCTTTACCCTCATGCCCCTTACCCTCATGCCCTTTACCCTCCTGCCCTTTACCCTAATACCCTTTACCCTCATGCCCTTCACCATCATGCCCTTTACCCACATGAGCTTTACCCTCATGCCCTTTACCCTGCATGCCCTTTACCCTCATGCCATATACCCTCCATGCCACTTACCCTCATGCCCTTCACCCTCCTTGCCCTTTACCCTCATGCCCTTTACCCTCTTGCCCCTCACCATAAAGCCCTTTACCCCCATGCCTTTTACCCTCATGCCCTTTACCCTCATGCCCTTCACTCATGCCCTTCACCATCATGCCCTTTACCCACATGCCCTTTACCGTCATGCCCTTTACCCTGCATGCCCTTTACCCTCATTCCCTATACCCTCCATGCCCTTTACCCTCTTGCCCCTTACCCTCATGCCCTTTACACTCCATGCCCTTTACCCTCATGCCCTTCACTCATGCCCTTCACCATCATGCCCTTTACCCACATGCCCTTTTCCCTGCATGCCCTTTACCCTCATGCCCTTTACCCTCCTTGCCCTTTACCCTCATGCCCTTTACCCTCATGCCCGTTACACTCCATGCCCTTTACCATGATGCCCTTTACCCTCATGCCCTTTACCCTCATGCCCTTCACCATCATGCCCTTTACCCACATGCCCTTTACCCTCATGCCCTTTACCCTGCATGCCCTTTACCCTCATGCCCTTTACCCTCCTTGCCCTTTACCCTCATGCCCTTTACCCTCTTGCCCCTTACCCTCATGCCCTTTACCCTCCTAGCCCTTCACCCTCATGCCCTTTACCCTCTTCCCCTTTACCCTCATGCCCTTCACCATCATGCCCTTTACCCACATGCCCTTTACCCTGCATGCCCTTTACCCTCATGCCCTTTACCCTGCATGCCCTTTACCCTCATTCCCTATATCCTCCATGCCCTTTACCCTCTTGCCCCTTACCCTCATGCCCTTTACACTCCATGCCCTTTACCCTCATGCCCTTTACCCTCATGCCCTTTACCCTGCATGCCCTTTACCCTCATTCCCTATATCCTCCATGCCCTTTACCCTCTTGCCCCTTACCCACATGCCCTTTACCCTCATGCCCTTTACCCTGCATGCCCTTCACCCTCATGCCCTTTACCCTCTTCCCCTTTACCCTCATGCCCTTCACCATCATGCCCTTTACCCACATGCCCTTTACCCACATGCCCTTTACCCTCATGCCCTTTACACTCCATGCCCTTTACCATCATGCCCTTTACCCTCATGCCCTTTACCCTCATGCCCTTTACCCACTTGCCCCTTACCCTCATGCCCTTTACCCACATGCCCTTTACCCTCATGCCCTTTACACTCCATGCCCTTTACCATGATGCCCTTTACCCTCATGCCCTTTACCCTGCATGCCCTTTACCCTCATGCCCTTTACCCTCATGCCCTTTACCCTGCATGCCCTTTACCCTCATTCCCTATACCCTCCATGCCCTTTACCCTCTTGCCCCTTACCCTCATGCCCTTTAGCCTCATGCTCTTTACCCTCCATGCCCTTTACCCTCCATGCCCTTTAGCCTTATGCCCTTTACCCTCCATGCCCTTTACCCACATGCCCTTTACCCTCATGCCCTTTACCCTCATGCTCTTTACCCTCATGCCCTTTACCCTCCATGCCCTTTACCCTCATGCCCCTTACCCTCATGCCCTTTACCCTCCTGCCCTTTACCCTCATGCCCCTTACCCTCATGCCCGTTACACTCCATGCCCTTTACCCTCATGCCCTTTACCCTCTTCCCCTTTACCCTCATGCCCTTTAGCCTCATGCCCTTTACCCTCCATGCCCTTTACCCTCCATGCCCTTTACCCTCATGCCCTTTACCCTCATGCTCCTTACCCTCATGCCGTTTACCCTCATGCCCTTTACCCTCATGCCCTTCACTCATGCCCTTTACCCTCATGCCCTTTACCCTCATGCCCTTTACCCTCATGCCCTTCACTCATGCCCTTTACCCTCATGCCATTTACCCTCCATGCCCTATACCCTGCATGCCCTTTACCCACATGCCCTTTACCCTCCTTGCCCTTTACCCTCATGCCCTTTACCCTCCATGCCCTGTACCCTCATGCCCTTTACACTCCATGCCCTTTACCATGATGCCCTTAACCCACATGCCCTTTACCCTCATGCCCTTTACCCTCATGCCCTTCACCCTGCATGCCCTTTACCATCATGCCCTATACCCTCCATGCCACTTACCCTCATGCCCTTTACCCTCATGCCCGTTACACTCCATGCCCTTTACCATGATGCCCTTTACCCTCATGCCCTTTACCCTCATGCCCTTTACCCTCCATGCCCTTTACCCTCATGCCCTTTACCCTCATGCTCCTTACCCTCATGCCGTTTACCCTCATGCCCTTTACCCTCATGCCCTTCACTCATGCCCTTTACCCTCATGCCCTTTACCCTCATGCCCTTTACCCTGCATGCCCTTTACCCTCCATGCCCTTTACCCTCATGCCCTTTACCCTGCATGCCCTTTACCCCCATGCCATATACCCTCCATGCCACTTACCCTCATGCCCTTTACCCTCATGCCCTTTACCCTCTTGCCCCTTACCCTCATGCCCTTTACCCACATGCCCTTTACCCTCTTCCCCTTTACCCTGCATGCCCTTTACCCTCATGCCCTTTACCCTCCATGCCCTTTACCCTCATGCCCTTTACCCTCTTGCCCCTTACCCTCATGCCCTTTACCCCCATGCCTTTTACCCTCATGCCCTTTACCCTCATGCCCTTCACTCATGCCCTTCACCATCATGCCCTTTACCCACATGCCCCTTACCCTCATGCCCTTCACCAACATGCCCTTTTCCCACATGCCCTTTACCCTCATGCCCTTTACCCTCATGCACTTTACCCTCTTGCCCCTTACCCTCATGCCCTTTACCCACATGCCCTTTACCCTCTTCCCCTTTACCCTGCATGCCCTTTACCATCATGCCCTTTACCCTCATGCCCTTTACCCTCCATGCCCTTTACCCACATGCCCTTTACCCTGATGCCCTTTACCCTCTTGCCCCTTACCCTCATGCCCTTTAGCCTCATGCCCTTTACCCCCATATACCCTCCATGCCACTTACCCTCATGCCCTTTACCCTCATGCCCGTTACACTCCATGCCCTTTACCCTCATGCCCTTTACCCTCCTTGCCCTTTACCCTCATGCCCTTTACCCTCTTCCCCTTTACCCTCATGCCCTTTAGCCTCATGCCCTTTACCCTCCATGCCCTTTACCCTCATGCCCCTTACCCTCATGCCCTTTACCCTCCTGCCCTTTACCCTAATACCCTTTACCCTCATGCCCTTCACCATCATGCCCTTTACCCACATGAGCTTTACCCTCATGCCCTTTACCCTCATGCCCTTTACCCTCATGCCCTTCACCATCATGCCCTTCACCCACATGCCCTTTACCCTTCATGCCCTTTACCCACATGCCCTTTACCCTCTTGCCCCTTACCCTCTTGCCCTTTAGCCTCATGCCCTTTACCCCCATGCCATATACCCTCCATGCCACTTACGCTCATGCCCTTTACCCTCATGCCCGTTACACTCAATGCCCTTTACCCTCATGCCCTTTACCCTCCTTGCCCCTTACCCTCATGCCCTTTGCCCTCATGCCCCTTACCCTCATGCCCTTTAGCCTCATGCCCTTTACCCACATGCCCTTTACCCTCATGCCCTTTACCCTCATGCCCTTCACTCATGCCCTTTACCCTCATGCCCTTTACCCTCCATGCCCTATACCCTCATGCCCTGTACACTCCATGCCCTTTACCATGATGCCCTTTACCCTCATGCCCTTTACCCTCATGCACTTTACCCTCATGCCCTTTACCCTCATGCCCTTTTCCCTCCATGCCCTTTACCCTCCATGCCCTTTACCCTCCTTGCCCTTTACCCTCATGCCCTTTACCCTCTTGCCCCTTACCCTCATGCCCTTTAGCCTCATGCCCTTTAGCCTCATGCCCTTTACCCTCATGCCCTTTACCCTCATGCTCTTTACCCTGCATGCCCATTACCCTCCTAGCACTTCACCCTCATGCCCTTTACCCTCATGCCCTTTACGCTCATGCCCTTTAATCTCATGCCCCTTACCCTCATGCCCTTCACCATCATGCCCTTTACCCACATGCCCTTTACCCTCCTTGCCCTTTACCCTCATGCCCTTTACCCTGCATGCCCTTTACCCTCATGCCCTTTACCCTCCTTGCCCTTTACCCTCATGCCCTTTACCCTCTAGGCCCTTACCCTCATGCCCTTTACCCTCCTGCCCTTTACCCTCATGCTCTTTACCCTCATGCCCTTCACTCATGCCCTTTACCCTCATGCCCTTTACCCTCCATGCCCTTTACCCTCATGCCCTTTAGCCTCATGCCCTTTAGCCTTATGCCCTTTACCCTCCATGCCCTTTACCCTCCATGCCCTTTACCCACATGCCCTTTACCCTCATGCCCTTTACCCTCATGCTCTTTACCCTCATGCCCTTTACCCTCATGCCCTTTTCCCCCCTGCCCTTTACCCTCCTGCCCTTTACCCTCATGCTCTTTACCCTCATGCCCTTTACCCTCATGCCCTTTTCCCCCCTGCCCTTTACCCTCCTGCCCTTTACCCTCATGCCCTTCACTCATGCCCTTTACCCTCATGCCCCTTACCCTCATGCCCTTTACCCTCCTGCCCTTTACCCTCATGCCCTTTACCCTCATGCCCTTTACCCTCCATGCCCTTTACTCTCCATGCCCTTTACCCTCCATGCCCTTTACCCACATGCCCTTTACCCTCATGCCCTTTACCCTCTTGCCCCTTACCCTCATGCCCTTTAGCCTCATGCCCTTTAGCCTTATGCCCTTTACCTTCCATGCCCTTTACCCTGCATGCCCTTTACCCTCATGCCCTTTACCCTCCATGCCCTTTACCCTCATGCCCTTTACCCTCTTGCCCCTTACCCTCATGCCCTTTACCCTGCATGCCCTTTACCCCCCTTGCCCTTTACCCTCATGCCCTTTTCCCTGCATGCCCTTTACCCTCATGCCCTTTACCCTCCTTGCCCTTTACCCTCATGCCCTTTACCTTCTTGCCCTTTACCCTCTTGCCCCTTACCCTCATGCCCTTTAGGCTCATGCCGTTTACCCTCCATGCCCTTTACCCTCCATGCCCTTTACCCTCATGCCCCTTACCCTAATGCCCTTTACCCTCATGCCCTTCACCATCATGCCCTTTACCCACATACCCTTTACCCTCATGCCCTTTACCCTGCATGCCCTTTACCCTCATGCCCTTTACCCTCATGCCCTTTACCCTGCATGCCCTTTACCCTCCTTGCCCTTTACCCTCATGCCCTTTAACCTTCTTGCCCTTTACCCTCATGCCCTTTACCCTCATGCAATTTACACTCCATGCCCTTTACCATGATGCCCTTTACCCTCATGCCCTTTACCCTGCATGCCCTTTACCCTCATGCCCTTTACCCTCCATGTCCTTTACCCTCATGCCCTTTACCCTCTTGCCCCTTACCATAATGCCCTTTACCCTCATGCCCTTTACCCTGCATGCCCTTTACCCTCATTCCCTATACCCTCCATGCCCTTTTCCCTCCTTGCCCTTACCCTCATGCCCTTTAGGCTCATGCCCTTTACCCTCCATGCCCTTTACCCTCCATGCCCTTTACCCTCATGCCCCTTACCCAAATACCCTTTACCCTCATGCCCTTCACCATCATGCCCTTTACCCAAATGAGCTTTACCCTCATGCCCTTTACCCTGCATGCCCTTTACCCTCATGCCCTTTACCCTCATGCCCTTTACCCTGCATGCCCTTTACCCTCCTTGCCCTTTACCCTCATGCCCTTTACCCTCCATGCCCTTTACCCTCATGCCCTTTACCCTCATGCTCCTTACCCTCATGCCGTTTACCCTCATGCCCTTTACCCTCATGCCCTTCACTCATGCCCTTTACCCTCATGCCCTTTACCCTCATGCCCTTTACCCTGCATGCCCTTTACCCTCCATGCCCTTTACCCTCATGCCCTTTACCCTGCATGCCCTTTACCCCCATGCCATATACCCTCCATGCCCTTCACTCATGCCCTTCACCATCATGCCCTTTACCCACATGCCCCTTACCCTCATGCCCTTCACCATCATGCCCTTTACCCACATGCCCTTTACCCTCATGCCCTTTACCCTCATGCCCTTTACCCTCTTGCCCCTTACGCTCATGCCCTTTACCCACATGCCCTTTACCCTCTTCCCCTTTACCCTGCATGCCCTTTACCCTCATGCCCTTTACCCTCCATGCCCTTTACCCTCATGCCCTTTACCCTCCATGCCCTTTACCCACATGCCCTTTACCCTCATGCCCTTTACCCTCTTGCCCCTTACCCTCATGCCCTTTAGCCTCATGCCCTTTACCCCCATATACCCTCCATGCCACTTACCCTCATGCCCTTTACCCTCATGCCCGTTACACTCCATGCCCTTTACCCTCATGCCCTTTACCCTCTTCCCCTTTACCCTCATGCCCTTTAGCCTCATGCCCTTTACCCTCCATGCCCTTTACCCTCATGCCCCTTACCCTCATGCCCTTTACCCTCCTGCCCTTTACCCTCATGCTCTTTACCCTCAGGCCCTTCACTCATGCCCTTTACCCTCATGCCCTTTACCCTCCATGCCCTATACCCTCATGCCCTTTACACTCCATGCCCTTTACCATGATGCCCTTTACCCTCATGCCCTTTAACCTTCTTGCCCTTTACCCTCATGCCCTTTACCCTCTTGCCCCTTACCCTCATGCCCTTTACCCACATGCCCTTTACCCTCATGCCCTTTACACTCCATGCCCTTTACCATGATGCCCTTTACCCTCATGCCCTTTACCCTGCATGCCCTTTACCCTCATGCCCTTTACCCTCCACGCCCTTTACCCTCATGCCCTTTACCCTCTTGCCCCTTACCATAATGCCTTTTACCCCCATGCCTTTACCCTCATGCCCTTTACCCTCATGCCCTTCACTCATGCCCTTCACCATCATGCCCTTTACCCACATGCCCTTTACCCTCATGCCCTTTACCCTGCATGCCCTTTACCCTCATTCCCTATACCCTCCATGCCCTTTACACTCTTGCCCCTTACACTCATGCCCTTTACACTCCATGCCCTTTACCCTCATGCCCTTCACTCATGCCCTTCACCATCATGCCCTTTACCCACATGCCCTTTACCCTGCATGCCCTTTACCCTCATGCCCTTTACCCTCCTTGCCCTTTACCCTCATGCCCTTTACCCTCGTGCCCCTTACCCTCATGCCCTTTACCCTCCTAGCCCTTCACCCTCATGCCCTTTACCCTCATGCCCTTTACGCTCATGCCCTTTACCCTCCATGCCCTTTACCCTCATGCCCCTTATCCTCATGCCCTTTACTCTGCATGCCCTTTACCCTCCTTGCCCTTTACCCTCATGCCCTTTACCCTCATGCCCTTCACCCTCATGCCCTTTACCCACATGCCCTTTACCCACATGCCCTTTACCCTCATGCCCTGTACCATCATGCACTTTACCCTCATGCCCTTCACCATCATGCCCTTTAGCCTCATGCCCTTTAGCCTCATGCCCTTTACCCTCCATGCCCTTTACCCTCCATGCCCTTTACCCTGCTTGCCCTTTACCCTCCTTGCCCTTTACCCTCATGCCCTATACCCTGCATGCCCTTTACCCTCATGCCCTTTACCCTCCTTGCCCTTTACCCTCATGCTCTTTACCCTGCATGCCCTTTACCCTACATGCCCGTTACCCTCATGCCCTTTACCCTCATGCCCTGTACCATCATGCACTTTACCCTCATGCCCTTTACCCTCATGCCCTTTACCCTCTTGCCCCTTACCCTCATGCCCTTTACCCACATGCCCTTTACCCTCTTCCCCTTTACCCTGCATGCCCTTTACCCTCATGCCCTTTACCCTCCATGCCCTTTACCCTCATGCCCTTTACCCTCCATGCCCTTTACCCACATGCCCTTTACCCTCATGCCCTTTACCCTCTTGCCCCTTACCCTCATGCCCTTTAGCCTCATGCCCTTTACCCCCATATACCCTCCATGCCACTTACCCTCATGCCCTTTACCCTCATGCCCGTTACACTCCATGCCCTTTACCCTCATGCCCTTTACCCTCTTCCCCTTTACCCTCATGCCCTTTAGCCTCATGCCCTTTACCCTCCATGCCCTTTACCCTCATGCCCCTTACCCTCATGCCCTTTACCCTCCTGCCCTTTACCCTCATGCTCTTTACCCTCATGCCCTTCACTCATGCCCTTTACCCTCATGCCCTTTACCCTCCATGCCCTATACCCTCATGCCCTTTACACTCCATGCCCTTTACCATGATGCCCTTTACCCTCATGCCCTTTAACCTTCTTGCCCTTTACCCTCATGCCCTTTACCCTCTTGCCCCTTACCCTCATGCCCTTTACCCACATGCCCTTTACCCTCATGCCCTTTACACTCCATGCCCTTTACCATGATGCCCTTTACCCTCATGCCCTTTACCCTGCATGCCCTTTACCCTCATGCCCTTTACCCTCCACGCCCTTTACCCTCATGCCCTTTACCCTCTTGCCCCTTACCATAATGCCTTTTACCCCCATGCCTTTACCCTCATGCCCTTTACCCTCATGCCCTTCACTCATGCCCTTCACCATCATGCCCTTTACCCACATGCCCTTTACCCTCATGCCCTTTACCCTGCATGCCCTTTACCCTCATTCCCTATACCCTCCATGCCCTTTACACTCTTGCCCCTTACACTCATGCCCTTTACACTCCATGCCCTTTACCCTCATGCCCTTCACTCATGCCCTTCACCATCATGCCCTTTACCCACATGCCCTTTACCCTGCATGCCCTTTACCCTCATGCCCTTTACCCTCCTTGCCCTTTACCCTCATGCCCTTTACCCTCGTGCCCCTTACCCTCATGCCCTTTACCCTCCTAGCCCTTCACCCTCATGCCCTTTACCCTCATGCCCTTTACGCTCATGCCCTTTACCCTCCATGCCCTTTACCCTCATGCCCCTTATCCTCATGCCCTTTACTCTGCATGCCCTTTACCCTCCTTGCCCTTTACCCTCATGCCCTTTACCCTCATGCCCTTCACCCTCATGCCCTTTACCCACATGCCCTTTACCCTCATGCCCTTTACCCTCATGCCCTTTACCCTCATGCCCTTTACCCTCCTTGCCACTTACCCTCATGCCCTTTACGCTCATGCCCTTTACCCTCCATGTCCTTTACCCTCATGCCCCTTACCCTCATGCCCTATACCCTGCATGCCCTTTACCCTCATGCCCTTTACCCTCCTTGCCCTTTACCCTCATGCCCTTTACCCTGATGCCCTTCACCCTCATGCCCTTTACCCACATGCCCTTTACCCTCATGCCCTTTACCCTCATGCCCTTCACCATCATGCCCTTTACCCACATGCCCTTTACCCTCATGCCCTGTACCATCATGCACTTTACCCTCATGCCCTTCACCATCATGCCCTTTAGCCTCATGCCCTTTAGCCTCATGCCCTTTACCCTCCATGCCCTTTACCCTCCATGCCCTTTACCCTGCTTGCCCTTTACCCTCCTTGCCCTTTACCCTCATGCCGTATACCCTGCATGCCCTTTACCCTCATGCCCTTTACCCTCCTTGCCCTTTACCCTCATGCTCTTTACCCTGCATGCCCTTTACCCTACATGCCCGTTACCCTCATGCCCTTTACCCTCATGCCCTGTACCATCATGCACTTTACCCTCATGCCCTTCACCATCATGCCCTTTAGCCTCATGCCCTTTAGCCTCATGCCCTTTACCCTCCATGCCCTTTACCCTCCATGCCCTTTACCCTGCTTGCCCTTTACCCTCCTTGCCCTTTACCCTCATGCCCTATACCCTGCATGCCCTTTACCCCCATGCCATATACCCTCCATGCCACTTACCCTCATGCCCTTTACCCTCATGCCCTTTACCCTCTTGCCCCTTACCCTCATGCCCTTTACCCACAGGCCCTTTACCCTCTTCCCCTTTACCCTGCATGCCCTTTACCCTCATGCCCTTTGCCCTCTTGCCCCTTACCCTCATGCCCTTTACCCACATGCCCTTTACCCTCTTCCCCTTTACCCTGCATGCCCTTTACCCTCATGCCCTTTACCCTCCATGCCCTTTACCCTCATGCCCTTTACCCTCCATGCCCTTTACCCACATGCCCTTTACCCTCATGCCCTTTACCCTCTTGCCCCTTACCCTCATGCCCTTTAGCCTCATGCCCTTTACCCCCATATACCCTCCATGCCACTTACCCTCATGCCCTTTACCCTCATGCCCGTTACACTCCATGCCCTTTACCATGATGCCCTTTACCCTCATGCCCTTTACCCTCATGCCCTTTACCCTCATGCCCTTCACCATCATGCCCTTTACCCACATGCCCTTTACCCTCATGCCCTATACCCTGCATGCCCTTTACCCTCATGCCCTTTACCCTCTTGCCCCTTACCCTCATGCCCTTTACCCACATGCCCTTTACCCTCTTCCCCTTTACCCTGCATGCCCTTTACCCTCATGCCCTTTACCCTCATGCCCTTTACCCTCCATGCCCTTTACCCACATGCCCTTTACCCTCATGCCCTTTACCCTCTTGCCCCTTACCCTCATGCCCTTTAGCCTCATGCCCTTTACCCCCATATACCCTCCATGCCACTTACCCTCATGCCCTTTACCCTCATGCCCGTTACACTCCATGCCCTTTACCCTCATGCCCTTTACCCTCCTTGCCCTTTACCCTCATGCCCTTTACCCTCTTCCCCTTTACCCTCATGCCCTTTAGCCTCATGCCCTTTACCCTCCATGCCCTTTACCCTCATGCCCCTTACCCTCATGCCCTTTACCCTCCTGCCCTTTACCCTAATACCCTTTACCCTCATGCCCTTCACCATCATGCCCTTTACCCACATGAGCTTTACCCTCATGCCCTTTACCCTGCATGCCCTTTACCCTCATGCCATATACCCTCCATGCCACTTACCCTCATGCCCTTCACCCTCCTTGCCCTTTACCCTCATGCCCTTTACCCTCTTGCCCCTCACCATAAAGCCCTTTACCCCCATGCCTTTTACCCTCATGCCCTTTACCCTCATGCCCTTCACTCATGCCCTTCACCATCATGCCCTTTACCCACATGCCCTTTACCCTCATGCCCTTTACCCTGCATGCCCTTTACCCTCATTCCCTATACCCTCCATGCCCTTTACCCTCTTGCCCCTTACCCTCATGCCCTTTACACTCCATGCCCTTTACCCTCATGCCCTTCACTCATGCCCTTCACCATCATGCCCTTTACCCACATGCCCTTTACCCTGCATGCCCTTTACCCGCATGCCCTTTACCCTCCTTGCCCTTTACCCTCATGCCCTTTACCCTCATGCCCGTTACACTCCATGCCCTTTACCATGATGCCCTTTACCCTCATGCCCTTTACCCTCATGCCCTTCACCATCATGCCCTTTACCCACATGCCCTTTACCCTCATGCCCTTTACCCTGCATGCCCTTTACCCTCATGCCCTTTACCCTCCTTGCCCTTTACCCTCATGCCCTTTACCCTCTTGCCCCTTACCCTCATGCCCTTTACCCTCCTAGCCCTTCACCCTCATGCCCTTTACCCTCTTCCCCTTTACCCTCATGCCCTTCACCATCATGCCCTTTACCCACATGCCCTTTACCCTGCATGCCCTTTACCCTCATGCCTTTTACCCTGCATGCCCTTTACCCTCATTCCCTATATCCTCCATGCCCTTTACCCTCTTGCCCCTTACCCTCATGCCCTTTACACTCCATGCCCTTTACCCTCATGCCCTTTACCCTCATGCCCTTTACCCTGCATGCCCTTTACCCTCATTCCCTATATCCTCCATGCCCTTTACCCTCTTGCCCCTTACCCACATGCCCTTTACCCTCATGCCCTTTACCCTGCATGCCCTTCACCCTCATGCCCTTTACCCTCTTCCCCTTTACCCTCATGCCCTTCACCATCATGCCCTTTACCCACATGCCCTTTACCCACATGCCCTTTACCCTCATGCCCGTTACACTCCATGCCCTTTACCATGATGCCCTTTACCCTCATGCCCTTTACCCTCTTGCCCCTTACCCTCATGCCCTTTACCCCCATGCCTTTTACCCTCATGCCCTTTACCCTCATGCCCTTCACTCATGCCCTTCACCATCATGCCCTTTACCCACATGCCCCTTACCCTCATGCCCTTCACCAACATGCCCTTTTCCCACATGCCCTTTACCCTCATGCCCTTTACCCTCATGCCCTTTACCCTCTTGCCCCTTACCCTCATGCCCTTTACCCACATGCCCTTTACCCTCTTCCCCTTTACCCTGCATGCCCTTTACCCTCATGCCCTTTACCCTCCATGCCCTTTACCCACATGCCCTTTACCCTCATGCCCTTTACCCTCTTGCCCCTTACCCTCATGCCCTTTAGCCTCATGCCCTTTACCCCCATATACCCTCTATGCCACTTACCCTCATGCCCTTTACCCTCATGCCCGTTACACTCCATGCCCTTTACCCTCATGCCCTTTACCCTCCTTGCCCTTTACCCTCATGCCCTTTACCCTCTTCCCCTTTACCCTCATGCCCTTTAGCCTCATGCCCTTTACCCTCCATGCCCTTTACCCTCATGCCCCTTACCCTCATGCCCTTTACCCTCCTGCCCTTTACCCTAATACCCTTTACCCTCATGCCCTTCACCATCATGCCCTTTACCCACATGAGCTTTACCCTCATGCCCTTTACCCTGCATGCCCTTTACCCTCATGCCATATACCCTCCATGCCACTTACCCTCATGCCCTTCACCCTCCTTGCCCTTTACCCTCATGCCCTTTACCCTCTTGCCCCTCTCCATAAAGCCCTTTACCCCCATGCCTTTTACCCTCATGCCCTTTACCCTCATGCCCTTCACTCATGCCCTTCACCATCATGCCCTTTACCCACATGCCCTTTACCCTCATGCCCTTTACCCTGCATGCCATTTACCCTCATGCCCTTTACCCTGCATGCCCTTTACCCTCATTCCCTATATCCTCCATGCCCTTTACCCTCTTGCCCCTTACCCTCATGCCCTTTACACTCCATGCCCTTTACCCTCATGCCCTTTACCCTCATGCCCTTTACCCTGCATGCCCTTTACCCTCATTCCCTATATCCTCCATGCCCTTTACCCTCTTGCCCCTTACCCACATGCCCTTTACCCTCATGCCCTTTACCCTCCATGCCCTTCACCCTCATGCCCTTTACCCTCTTCCCCTTTACCCTCATGCCCTTCACCATCATGCCCTTTACCCACATGCCCTTTACCCACATGCCCCTTACCCTCATGCCCTTTACACTCCATGCCCTTTACCATGATGCCCTTTACCCTCATGCCCTTTACCCTCATGCCCTTTACCCACTTGCCCCTTACCCTCATGCCCTTTACCCACATGCCCTTTACCCTCATGCCCTTTACACTCCATGCCCTTTACCATGATGCCCTTTACCCTCATGCCCTTTACCCTGCATGCCCTTTACCCTCATGCCCTTTACCCTCATGCCCTTTACCCTGCATGCCCTTTACCCTCATTCCCTATACCCTCCATGCCCTTTACCCTCTTGCCCCTTACCCTCATGCCCTTTAGCCTCATGCTCTTTACCCTCCATGCCCTTTACCCTCCATGCCCTTTAGCCTTATGCCCTTTACCCTCCATGCCCTTTACCCACATGCCCTTTACCCTCATGCCCTTTACCCTCATGCTCTTTACCCTCATGCTCTTTACCCTCCATGCCCTTTACCCTCCATGCCCTTTACCCTCATGCCCCTTACCCTCATGCCCTTTACCCTCCTGCCCTTTACCCTCATGCCCCTTACCCTCATGCCCGTTACACTCCATGCCCTTTACCCTCATGCCCTTTACCCTCTTCCCCTTTACCCTCATGCCCTTTAGCCTCATGCCCTTTACCCTCCATGCCCTTTACCCTCCATGCCCTTTACCCTCATGCCCTTTACCCTCATGCTCCTTATCCTCATGCCGTTTACCCTCATGCCCTTTACCCTCATGCCCTTCACTCATGCCCTTTACCCTCATGCCCTTTACCCTCATGCCCTTTACCCTCATGCCCTTCACTCATGCCCTTTACCCTCATGCCCTTTACCCTCCATGCCCTATACCCTGCATGCCCTTTACCCACATGCCCTTTACCCTCCTTGCCCTTTACCCTCATGCCCTTTACCCTCCATGCCCTGTACCCTCATGCCCTTTACACTCCATGCCCTTTACCATGATGCCCTTAACCCACATGCCCTTTACCCTCATGCCCTTTACCCTCATGCCCTTCACCCTGCATGCCCTTTACCCTCATGCCCTATACCCTCCATGCCACTTACCCTCATGCCCTTTACCCTCATGCCCGTTACACTCCATGCCCTTTACCATGATGCCCTTTACCCTCATGCCCTTTACCCTCATGCCCTTTACCCTCCATGCCCTTTACCCTCATGCCCTTTACCCTCATGCTCCTTACCCTCATGCCGTTTACCCTCATGCCCTTTACCCTCATGCCCTTCACTCATGCCCTTTACCCTCATGCCCTTTACCCTCATGCCCTTTACCCTGCATGCCCTTTACCCTCCATGCCCTTTACCCTCATGCCCTTTACCCTGCATGCCCTTTACCCCCATGCCATATACCCTCCTTGCCCTTTACCCTCATGCCCTTTACCCTCATGCCCTTTACCCTCTTGCCCCTTACCCTCATGCCCTTTACCCACATGCCCTTTACCCTCTTCCCCTTTACCCTGCATGCCCTTTACCCTCATGCCCTTTACCCTCCATGCCCTTTACCCTGCATGCCCTTTACCCTCATGCCCTTTACCCTCCTTGCCCTTTACCCTCATGCCCTTTACCCTCATGCCCGTTACACTCCATGCCCTTTACCATGATGCCCTTTACCCTCATGCCCTTTACCCTCATGCCCTTCACCATCATGCCCGTTACACTCCATGCCCTTTACCCTCATGCCCTTTACCCTCCTTGCCCTTTACCCTCATGCCCTTTACCCTCTTCCCCTTTACCCTCATGCCCTTTAGCCTCATGCCCTTTACCCTCCATGCCCTTTACCCACATGCCCTTTACCCTCATGCCCTTTACCCTCTTGCCCCTTACCCTCATGCCCTTTAGCCTCATGCCCTTTACCCCCATATACCCTCCATGCCACTTACCCTCATGCCCTTCACCAACATGCCCTTTTCCCACATGCCCTTTACCCTCATGCCCTTTACCCTCATGCCCTTTACCCTCTTGCCCCTTACCCTCATGCCCTTTACCCACATGCCCTTTACCCTCTTCCCCTTTACCCTGCATGCCCTTTACCCTCATGCCCTTTACCCTCCATGCCCTTTACCCTCATGCCCCTTACCCTCATGCCCTTTACCCTCCTGCCCTTTACCCTAATACCCTTTACCCTCATGCCCTTCACCATCATGCCCTTTACCCACATGAGCTTTACCCTCATGCCCTTTACCCTGCATGCCCTTTACCCTCATGCCATATACCCTCCATGCCACTTACCCTCATGCCCTTCACCCTCCTTGCCCTTTACCCTCATGCCCTTTACCCTCTTGCCCCTTACCCTCCTTGCCCTTTACCCTCATGCCCTTTACCCTCTTCCCCTTTACCCTCATGCCCTTTAGCCTCATGCCCTTTACCCTCTTCCCCTTTACCCTGCATGCCCTTTACCCTCATGCCCTTTACCCTCATGCCCTTTACCCTCCATGCCCTTTACCCTCTTCCCCTTTACCCTGCATGCCCTTTACCCTCATGCCCTTTACCCTCCATGCCCTTTACCCTGCATGCCCTTTACCCTCATGCCCTTTACCCTCCTTGCCCTTTACCCTCATGCCCTTTACCCTCATGCCCGTTACACTCCATGCCCTTTACCATGATGCCCTTTACCCTCATGCCCTTTACCCTCATGCCCTTCACCATCATGCCCGTTACACTCCATGCCCTTTACCCTCATGCCCTTTACCCTCCTTGCCCTTTACCCTCATGCCCTTTACCCTCTTCCCCTTTACCCTCATGCCCTTTAGCCTCATGCCCTTTACACTCCATGCGCTTTACCATGATGCCCTTTACCCTCATGCCCTTTACCCTGCATGCCCTTTACCCTCCTTGCCCTTTACCCTCATGCCCTTTTCCCTCCTTGCCCTTACCCTCATGCCCTTTAGGCTCATGCCCTTTACCCACATGCCCTTTACCCTCATGCCCTTTACCCTGCATGCCCTTTACCCTCCATGCCCTTTACCCTCATGCCCTTTACCCTGCATGCCCTTTACCCCCATGCCATATACCCTCCATGCCACTTACCCTCATGCCCTTCACTCATGCCCTTCACCATCATGCCCTTTACCCACATGCCCCTTACCCTCATGCCCTTCACCAACATGCCCTTTTCCCACATGCCCTTTACCCTCATGCCCTTTACCCTCATGCCCTTTACCCTCTTGCCCCTTACCCTCATGCCCTTTACCCACATGCCCTTTACCCTCTTCCCCTTTACCCTGCATGCCCTTTACCCTCATGCCCTTTACCCTCATGCCCTTTACCCTCTTGCCCCTTACCCTCATGCCCTTTACCCACATGCCCTTTACCCTCTTCCCCTTTACCCTGCATGCCCTTTACCCTCATGCCCTTTACCCTCATGCCCTTTACCCTCCATGCCCTTTACCCTCATGCCCCTTACCCTCATGCCCTTTACCCTCCTGCCCTTTACCCTAATACCCTTTACCCTCATGCCCTTCACCATCATGCCCTTTACCCACATGAGCTTTACCCTCATGCCCTTTACCCTGCATGCCCTTTACCCTCATGCCATATACCCTCCATGCCACTTACCCTCATGCCCTTCACCCTCCTTGCCCTTTACCCTCATGCCCTTTACCCTCTTGCCCCTTACCCTCATGCCCTTTAGCCTCATGCCCTTTACCCTCCTTGCCCTTTACCCTCATGCCCTTTACCTCCTTGCCCCTTACCCTCATGCCCTTTACCCTCCATGCCCTGTACCCTCATGCCCTTTACACTCCATGCCCTTTACCATGATGCCCTTAACCCACATGCCCTTTACCCTCATGCCCTTTACCCTCATGCCCTTCACCCTGCATGCCCTTTACCCTCATGCCCTATACCCTCCATGCCACTTACCCTCATGCCCTTTACCCTCATGCCCGTTACACTCCATGCCCTTTACCATGATGCCCTTTACCCTCATGCCCTTTACCCTCATGCCCTTTACCCTCCATGCCCTTTACCCTCATGCCCTTTACCCTCATGCTCCTTACCCTCATGCCGTTTACCCTCATGCCCTTTACCCTCATGCCCTTCACTCATGCCCTTTACCCTCATGCCCTTTACCCTCCATGCCCTATACCCTCATGCCCTTTACACTCCATGCGCTTTACCATGATGCCCTTTACCCTCATGCCCTTTACCCTGCATGCCCTTTACCCTCCTTGCCCTTTACCCTCATGCCCTTTTCCCTCCTTGCCCTTACCCTCATGCCCTTTAGGCTCATGCCCTTTACCCTCCATGCCCTTTACCCTCATGCCCCTTACCCTAATACCCTTTACCCTCATGCCCTTCACCATCATGCCCTTTACCCACATGAGCTTTACCCTCATGCCCTTTACCCTGCATGCCCTTTACCCTCATGCCCTTTACCCTCATGCCCTTTACCCTCCATGCCCTTTACCCTCCTTGCCCTTTACCCTCATGCCCTTTACCCTGCATGCCCTTTACCCCCATGCCATATACCCTCCATGCCACTTACCCTCTTGCCCTTTACCCTCATGCCCTTTACCCTCTTGCCCCTTACCCTCATGCCCTTTACCCACATGCCCTTTACCCTCTTCCCCTTTACCCTGCATGCCCTTTACCCTCATGCCCTTTACCCTCCATGTCCTTTACCCTCATGCCCTTTACCCTCTTGCCCCTTACCCTCATGCCCTTTACCCCCATGCCTTTTACCCTCATGCCCTTTACCCTCATGCCCTTTACCCTCATGCCCTTACCCTCCATGCCCTTTACCCTCATGCCCTTTACCCTCATGCCCTTTACCCTCCATGCCCTTTACCCACATGCCCTTTACCCTCATGCCCTTTACCCTCTTGCCCCTTACCCTCATGCCCTTTAGCCTCATGCCCTTTACCCCCATATACCCTCCATGCCACTTACCCTCATGCCCTTTACCCTCATGCCCGTTACACTCCATGCCCTTTACCCTCATGCCCTTTACCCTCCTTGCCCTTTACCCTCATGCCCTTTACCCTCTTCCCCTTTACCCTCATGCCCTTTACCCTCATGCCCTTTACCCTCCATGCCCTTTACCCTCATGCCCCTTACCCTCATGCCCTTTACCCTCCTGCCCTTTACCCTAATACCCTTTACCCTCATGCCCTTTACCCTCTTGCCCCTTACCCTCATGCCCTTTAGCCTCATGCCCTTTACCCCCATATACCCTCCATGCCACTTACCCTCATGCCCTTTACCCTCATGCCCTTTACCCTCATGCCCCTTACCCTCCATGCCCTTTACCCTCATGCCCCTTACCCTCATGCCCTTTACCCTCCTGCCCTTTACCCTAATACCCTTTACCCTCATGCCCTTCACCATCATGCCCTTTACCCACATGAGCTTTACCCTCATGCCCTTTACCCTGCATGCCCTTTACCCTCATGCCATATACCCTCCATGCCACTTACCCTCATGCCCTTCACCCTCCTTGCCCTTTACCCTCATGCCCTTTACCCTCTTGCCCCTTACCCTCATGCCCTTTAGCCTCATGCCCTTTACCCTCCTTGCCCTTTACCCTCATGCCCTTTACCTCCTTGCCCCTTACCCTCATGCCCTTTACACTCCATGCCCTGTACCCTCATGCCCTTTACACTTCATGCCCTTTACCATGATGCCCTTTACCCTCATGCCCTTTACCCTGCATGCCCTTTACCCTCCATGTCCTTTACCCTCATGCCCTTTTCCCTCCTTGCCCTTACCCTCATGCCCTTTAGGCTCATGCCCTTTACCCTCCTTGCCCTTTACCCTCATGCTCTTTACCCTGCATGCCCTTTACCCTACATGCCCGTTACCCTCATGCCCTTTACCCTCATGCCCTGTACCATCATGCACTTTACCCTCATGCCCTTCACCATCATGCCCTTTAGCCTCATGCCCTTTAGCCTCATGCCCTTTACCCTCCATGCCCTTTACCCTCCATGCCCTTTACCCTGCTTGCCCTTTACCCTCCTTGCCCTTTACCCTCATGCCCTATACCCTGCATGCCCTTTACCCCCATGCCATATACCCTCCATGCCACTTACCCTCATGCCCTTTACCCTCATGCCCTTTACCCTCTTGCCCCTTACCCTCATGCCCTTTACCCACATGCCCTTTACCCTCTTCCCCTTTACCCTGCATGCCCTTTACCCTCATGCCCTTTGCCCTCTTGCCCCTTACCCTCATGCCCTTTACCCACATGCCCTTTACCCTCTTCCCCTTTACCCTGCATGCCCTTTACCCTCATGCCCTTTACCCTCCATGCCCTTTACCCTCATGCCCTTTACCCTCCATGCCCTTTACCCACATGCCCTTTACCCTCATGCCCTTTACCCTCTTGCCCCTTACCCTCATGCCCTTTAGCCTCATGCCCTTTACCCCCATATACCCTCCATGCCACTTACCCTCATGCCCTTTACCCTCATGCCCGTTACACTCCATGCCCTTTACCATGATGCCCTTTACCCTCATGCCCTTTACCCTCATGCCCTTTACCCTCATGCCCTTCACCATCATGCCCTTTACCCACATGCCCTTTACCCTCATGCCCTATACCCTGCATGCCCTTTACCCTCATGCCCTTTACCCTCTTGCCCCTTACCCTCATGCCCTTTACCCACATGCCCTTTACCCTCTTCCCCTTTACCCTGCATGCCCTTTACCCTCATGCCCTTTACCCTCATGCCCTTTACCCTCCATGCCCTTTACCCACATGCCCTTTACCCTCATGCCCTTTACCCTCTTGCCCCTTACCCTCATGCCCTTTAGCCTCATGCCCTTTACCCCCATATACCCTCCATGCCACTTACCCTCATGCCCTTTACCCTCATGCCCGTTACACTCCATGCCCTTTACCCTCATGCCCTTTACCCTCCTTGCCCTTTACCCTCATGCCCTTTACCCTCTTCCCCTTTACCCTCATGCCCTTTAGCCTCATGCCCTTTACCCTCCATGCCCTTTACCCTCATGCCCCTTACCCTCATGCCCTTTACCCTCCTGCCCTTTACCCTAATACCCTTTACCCTCATGCCCTTCACCATCATGCCCTTTACCCACATGAGCTTTACCCTCATGCCCTTTACCCTGCATGCCATTTACCCTCATGCCATATACCCTCCATGCCACTTACCCTCATGCCCTTCACCCTCCTTGCCCTTTACCCTCATGCCCTTTACCCTCTTGCCCCTCACCATAAAGCCCTTTACCCCCATGCCTTTTACCCTCATGCCCTTTACCCTCATGCCCTTCACTCATGCCCTTCACCATCATGCCCTTTACCCACATGCCCTTTACCCTCATGCCCTTTACCCTGCATGCCCTTTACCCTCATTCCCTATACCCTCCATGCCCTTTACCCTCTTGCCCCTTACCCTCATGCCCTTTACACTACATGCCCTTTACCCTCATGCCCTTCACTCATGCCCTTCACCATCATGCCCTTTACCCACATGCCCTTTACCCTGCATGCCCTTTACCCGCATGCCCTTTACCCTCCTTGCCCTTTACCCTCATGCCCTTTACCCTCATGCCCGTTACACTCCATGCCCTTTACCATGATGCCCTTTACCCTCATGCCCTTTACCCTCATGCCCTTCACCATCATGCCCTTTACCCACATGCCCTTTACCCTCATGCCCTTTACCCTGCATGCCCTTTACCCTCATGCCCTTTACCCTCCTTGCCCTTTACCCTCATGCCCTTTACCCTCTTGCCCCTTACCCTCATGCCCTTTACCCTCCTAGCCCTTCACCCTCATGCCCTTTACCCTCTTCCCCTTTACCCTCATGCCCTTCACCATCATGCCCTTTACCCACATGCCCTTTACCCTGCATGCCCTTTACCCTCATGCCTTTTACCCTGCATGCCCTTTACCCTCATTCCCTATATCCTCCATGCCCTTTACCCTCTTGCCCCTTACCCTCATGCCCTTTACACTCCATGCCCTTTACCCTCATGCCCTTTACCCTCATGCCCTTTACCCTGCATGCCCTTTACCCTCATTCCCTATATCCTCCATGCCCTTTACCCTCTTGCCCCTTACCCACATGCCCTTTACCCTCATGCCCTTTACCCTGCATGCCCTTCACCCTCATGCCCTTTACCCTCTTCCCCTTTACCCTCATGCCCTTCACCATCATGCCCTTTACCCACATGCCCTTTACCCACATGCCCTTTACCCTCATGCCCGTTACACTCCATGCCCTTTACCATGATGCCCTTTACCCTCATGCCCTTTACCCTCTTGCCCCTTACCCTCATGCCCTTTACCCCCATGCCTTTTACCCTCATGCCCTTTACCCTCATGCCCTTCACTCATGCCCTTCACCATCATGCCCTTTACCCACATGCCCCTTACCCTCATGCCCTTCACCAACATGCCCTTTTCCCACATGCCCTTTACCCTCATGCCCTTTACCCTCATGCCCTTTACCCTCTTGCCCCTTACCCTCATGCCCTTTACCCACATGCCCTTTACCCTCTTCCCCTTTACCCTGCATGCCCTTTACCCTCATGCCCTTTACCCTCCATGCCCTTTACCCACATGCCCTTTACCCTCATGCCCTTTACCCTCTTGCCCCTTACCCTCATGCCCTTTAGCCTCATGCCCTTTACCCCCATATACCCTCCATGCCACTTACCCTCATGCCCTTTACCCTCATGCCCGTTACACTCCATGCCCTTTACCCTCATGCCCTTTACCCTCCTTGCCCTTTACCCTCATGCCCTTTACCCTCTTCCCCTTTACCCTCATGCCCTTTAGCCTCATGCCCTTTACCCTCCATGCCCTTTACCCTCATGCCCCTTACCCTCATGCCCTTTACCCTCCTGCCCTTTACCCTAATACCCTTTACCCTCATGCCCTTCACCATCATGCCCTTTACCCACATGAGCTTTACCCTCATGCCCTTTACCCTGCATGCCCTTTACCCTCATGCCATATACCCTCCATGCCACTTACCCTCATGCCCTTCACCCTCCTTGCCCTTTACCCTCATGCCCTTTACCCTCTTGCCCCTCACCATAAAGCCCTTTACCCCCATGCCTTTTACCCTCATGCCCTTTACCCTCATGCCCTTCACTCATGCCCTTCACCATCATGCCCTTTACCCACATGCCCTTTACCCTCATGCCCTTTACCCTGCATGCCATTTACCCTCATGCCCTTTACCCTGCATGCCCTTTACCCTCATTCCCTATATCCTCCATGCCCTTTACCCTCTTGCCCCTTACCCTCATGCCCTTTACACTCCATGCCCTTTACCCTCATGCCCTTTACCCTCATGCCCTTTACCCTGCATGCCCTTTACCCTCATTCCCTATATCCTCCATGCCCTTTACCCTCTTGCCCCTTACCCACATGCCCTTTACCCTCATGCCCTTTACCCTGCATGCCCTTCACCCTCATGCCCTTTACCCTCTTCCCCTTTACCCTCATGCCCTTCACCATCATGCCCTTTACCCACATGCCCTTTACCCACATGCCCCTTACCCTCATGCCCTTTACACTCCATGCCCTTTACCATGATGCCCTTTACCCTCATGCCCTTTACCCTCATGCCCTTTACCCTCTTGCCCCTTACCCTCATGCCCTTTACCCACATGCCCTTTACCCTCTTCCCCTTTACCCTGCATGCCCTTTACCCTCATGCCCTTTACCCTCCATGCCCTTTACCCACATGCCCTTTACCCTCATGCCCTTTACCCTCTTGCCCCTTACCCTCATGCCCTTTAGCCTCATGCCCTTTACCCCCATATACCCTCCATGCCACTTACCCTCATGCCCTTTACCCTCATGCCCGTTACACTCCATGCCCTTTACCCTCATGCCCTTTACCCTCCTTGCCCTTTACCCTCATGCCCTTTACCCTCTTCCCCTTTACCCTCATGCCCTTTAGCCTCATGCCCTTTACCCTCCATGCCCTTTACCCTCATGCCCCTTACCCTCATGCCCTTTACCCTCCTGCCCTTTACCCTAATACCCTTTACCCTCATGCCCTTCACCATCATGCCCTTTACCCACATGAGCTTTACCCTCATGCCCTTTACCCTGCATGCCCTTTACCCTCATGCCATATACCCTCCATGCCACTTACCCTCATGCCCTTCACCCTCCTTGCCCTTTACCCTCATGCCCTTTACCCTCTTGCCCCTCACCATAAAGCCCTTTACCCCCATGCCTTTTACCCTCATGCCCTTTACCCTCATGCCCTTCACTCATGCCCTTCACCATCATGCCCTTTACCCACATGCCCTTTACCCTCATGCCCTTTACCCTGCATGCCATTTACCCTCATGCCCTTTACCCTGCATGCCCTTTACCCTCATTCCCTATATCCTCCATGCCCTTTACCCTCTTGCCCCTTACCCTCATGCCCTTTACACTCCATGCCCTTTACCCTCATGCCCTTTACCCTCATGCCCTTTACCCTGCATGCCCTTTACCCTCATTCCCTATATCCTCCATGCCCTTTACCCTCTTGCCCCTTACCCACATGCCCTTTACCCTCATGCCCTTTACCCTGCATGCCCTTCACCCTCATGCCCTTTACCCTCTTCCCCTTTACCCTCATGCCCTTCACCATCATGCCCTTTACCCACATGCCCTTTACCCACATGCCCCTTACCCTCATGCCCTTTACACTCCATGCCCTTTACCATGATGCCCTTTACCCTCATGCCCTTTACCCTCATGCCCTTTACCCACTTGCCCCTTACCCTCATGCCCTTTACCCACATGCCCTTTACCCTCATGCCCTTTACACTCCATGCCCTTTACCATGATGCCCTTTACCCTCATGCCCTTTACCCTGCATGCCCTTTACCCTCATGCCCTTTACCCTCATGCCCTTTACCCTGCATGCCCTTTACCCTCATTCCCTATACCCTCCATGCCCTTTACCCTCTTGCCCCTTACCCTCATGCCCTTTAGCCTCATGCTCTTTACCCTCCATGCCCTTTACCCTCCATGCCCTTTAGCCTTATGCCCTTTACCCTCCATGCCCTTTACCCACATGCCCTTTACCCTCATGCCCTTTACCCTCATGCTCTTTACCCTCATGCTCTTTACCCTCCATGCCCTTTACCCTCCATGCCCTTTACCCTCATGCCCCTTACCCTCATGCCCTTTACCCTCATGCCCTTTACCCTCATGCCCCTTACCCTCATGCCCGTTACACTCCATGCCGTTTACCCTCATGCCCTTTACCCTCTTCCCCTTTACCCTCATGCCCTTTACCCTCATGCCCTTTACCCTCCATGCCCTTTACCCTCCATGCCCTTTACCCTCATGCCCTTTACCCTCATGCTCCTTATCCTCATGCCGTTTACCCTCATGCCCTTTACCCTCATGCCCTTCACTCATGCCCTTTACCCTCATGCCCTTTACCCTCATGCCCTTTACCCTCATGCCCTTCACTCATGCCCTTTACCCTCATGCCCTTTACCCTCCATGCCCTATACCCTGCATGCCCTTTACCCACATGCCCTTTACCCTCCTTGCCCTTTACCCTCATGCCCTTTACCCTCCATGCCCTGTACCCTCATGCCCTTTACACTCCATGCCCTTTACCATGATGCCCTTAACCCACATGCCCTTTACCCTCATGCCCTTTACCCTCATGCCCTTCACCCTGCATGCCCTTTACCCTCATGCCCTATACCCTCCATGCCACTTACCCTCATGCCCTTTACCCTCATGCCCGTTACACTCCATGCCCTTTACCATGATGCCCTTTACCCTCATGCCCTTTACCCTCATGCCCTTTACCCTCCATGCCCTTTACCCTCATGCCCTTTACCCTCATGCTCCTTACCCTCATGCCGTTTACCCTCATGCCCTTTACCCTCATGCCCTTCACTCATGCCCTTTACCCTCATGCCCTTTACCCTCATGCCCTTTACCCTGCATGCCCTTTACCCTCCATGCCCTTTACCCTCATGCCCTTTACCCTGCATGCCCTTTACCCCCATGCCATATACCCTCCTTGCCCTTTACCCTCATGCCCTTTACCCTCATGCCCTTTACCCTCTTGCCCCTTACCCTCATGCCCTTTACCCACATGCCCTTTACCCTCTTCCCCTTTACCCTGCATGCCCTTTACCCTCATGCCCTTTACCCTCCATGCCCTTTACCCTGCATGCCCTTTACCCTCATGCCCTTTACCCTCCTTGCCCTTTACCCTCATGCCCTTTACCCTCATGCCCGTTACACTCCATGCCCTTTACCATGATGCCCTTTACCCTCATGCCCTTTACCCTCATGCCCTTCACCATCATGCCCGTTACACTCCATGCCCTTTACCCTCATGCCCTTTACCCTCATGCCATATACCCTCCATGCCACTTACCCTCATGCCCTTCACCCTCCTTGCCCTTTACCCTCATGCCCTTTACCCTCTTGCCCCTCTCCATAAAGCCCTTTACCCCCATGCCTTTTACCCTCATGCCCTTTACCCTCATGCCCTTCACTCATGCCCTTCACCATCATGCCCTTTACCCACATGCCCTTTACCCTCATGCCCTTTACCCTGCATGCCATTTACCCTCATGCCCTTTACCCTGCATGCCCTTTACCCTCATTCCCTATATCCTCCATGCCCTTTACCCTCTTGCCCCTTACCCTCATGCCCTTTACACTCCATGCCCTTTACCCTCATGCCCTTTACCCTCATGCCCTTTACCCTGCATGCCCTTTACCCTCATTCCCTATATCCTCCATGCCCTTTACCCTCTTGCCCCTTACCCACATGCCCTTTACCCTCATGCCCTTTACCCTGCATGCCCTTCACCCTCATGCCCTTTACCCTCTTCCCCTTTACCCTCATGCCCTTCACCATCATGCCCTTTACCCACATGCCCTTTACCCACATGCCCCTTACCCTCATGCCCTTTACACTCCATGCCCTTTACCATGATGCCCTTTACCCTCATGCCCTTTACCCTCATGCCCTTTACCCACTTGCCCCTTACCCTCATGCCCTTTACCCACATGCCCTTTACCCTCATGCCCTTTACACTCCATGCCCTTTACCATGATGCCCTTTACCCTCATGCCCTTTACCCTGCATGCCCTTTACCCTCATGCCCTTTACCCTCATGCCCTTTACCCTGCATGCCCTTTACCCTCATTCCCTATACCCTCCATGCCCTTTACCCTCTTGCCCCTTACCCTCATGCCCTTTAGCCTCATGCTCTTTACCCTCCATGCCCTTTACCCTCCATGCCCTTTAGCCTTATGCCCTTTACCCTCCATGCCCTTTACCCACATGCCCTTTACCCTCATGCCCTTTACCCTCATGCTCTTTACCCTCATGCTCTTTACCCTCCATGCCCTTTACCCTCCATGCCCTTTACCCTCATGCCCCTTACCCTCATGCCCTTTACCCTCCTGCCCTTTACCCTCATGCCCCTTACCCTCATGCCCGTTACACTCCATGCCCTTTACCCTCATGCCCTTTACCCTCTTCCCCTTTACCCTCATGCCCTTTAGCCTCATGCCCTTTACCCTCCATGCCCTTTACCCTCCATGCCCTTTACCCTCATGCCCTTTACCCTCATGCTCCTTATCCTCATGCCGTTTACCCTCATGCCCTTTACCCTCATGCCCTTCACTCATGCCCTTTACCCTCATGCCCTTTACCCTCATGCCCTTTACCCTCATGCCCTTCACTCATGCCCTTTACCCTCATGCCCTTTACCCTCCATGCCCTATACCCTGCATGCCCTTTACCCACATGCCCTTTACCCTCCTTGCCCTTTACCCTCATGCCCTTTACCCTCCATGCCCTGTACCCTCATGCCCTTTACACTCCATGCCCTTTACCATGATGCCCTTAACCCACATGCCCTTTACCCTCATGCCCTTTACCCTCATGCCCTTCACCCTGCATGCCCTTTACCCTCATGCCCTATACCCTCCATGCCACTTACCCTCATGCCCTTTACCCTCATGCCCGTTACACTCCATGCCCTTTACCATGATGCCCTTTACCCTCATGCCCTTTACCCTCATGCCCTTTACCCTCCATGCCCTTTACCCTCATGCCCTTTACCCTCATGCTCCTTACCCTCATGCCGTTTACCCTCATGCCCTTTACCCTCATGCCCTTCACTCATGCCCTTTACCCTCATGCCCTTTACCCTCATGCCCTTTACCCTGCATGCCCTTTACCCTCCATGCCCTTTACCCTCATGCCCTTTACCCTGCATGCCCTTTACCCCCATGCCATATACCCTCCTTGCCCTTTACCCTCATGCCCTTTACCCTCATGCCCTTTACCCTCTTGCCCCTTACCCTCATGCCCTTTACCCACATGCCCTTTACCCTCTTCCCCTTTACCCTGCATGCCCTTTACCCTCATGCCCTTTACCCTCCATGCCCTTTACCCTGCATGCCCTTTACCCTCATGCCCTTTACCCTCCTTGCCCTTTACCCTCATGCCCTTTACCCTCATGCCCGTTACACTCCATGCCCTTTACCATGATGCCCTTTACCCTCATGCCCTTTACCCTCATGCCCTTCACCATCATGCCCGTTACACTCCATGCCCTTTACCCTCATGCCCTTTACCCTCCTTGCCCTTTACCCTCATGCCCTTTACCCTCTTCCCCTTTACCCTCATGCCCTTTAGCCTCATGCCCTTTACCCTCCATGCCCTTTACCCACATGCCCTTTACCCTCATGCCCTTTACCCTCTTGCCCCTTACCCTCATGCCCTTTAGCCTCATGCCCTTTACCCCCATATACCCTCCATGCCACTTACCCTCATGCCCTTCACCAACATGCCCTTTTCCCACATGCCCTTTACCCTCATGCCCTTTACCCTCATGCCCTTTACCCTCTTGCCCCTTACCCTCATGCCCTTTACCCACATGCCCTTTACCCTCTTCCCCTTTACCCTGCATGCCCTTTACCCTCATGCCCTTTACCCTCCATGCCCTTTACCCTCATGCCCCTTACCCTCATGCCCTTTACCCTCCTGCCCTTTACCCTAATACCCTTTACCCTCATGCCCTTCACCATCATGCCCTTTACCCACATGAGCTTTACCCTCATGCCCTTTACCCTGCATGCCCTTTACCCTCATGCCATATACCCTCCATGCCACTTACCCTCATGCCCTTCACCCTCCTTGCCCTTTACCCTCATGCCCTTTACCCTCTTGCCCCTTACCCTCCTTGCCCTTTACCCTCATGCCCTTTACCCTCTTCCCCTTTACCCTCATGCCCTTTAGCCTCATGCCCTTTACCCTCTTCCCCTTTACCCTGCATGCCCTTTACCCTCATGCCCTTTACCCTCATGCCCTTTACCCTCCATGCCCTTTACCCTCTTCCCCTTTACCCTGCATGCCCTTTACCCTCATGCCCTTTACCCTCCATGCCCTTTACCCTGCATGCCCTTTACCCTCATGCCCTTTACCCTCCTTGCCCTTTACCCTCATGCCCTTTACCCTCATGCCCGTTACACTCCATGCCCTTTACCATGATGCCCTTTACCCTCATGCCCTTTACCCTCATGCCCTTCACCATCATGCCCGTTACACTCCATGCCCTTTACCCTCATGCCCTTTACCCTCCTTGCCCTTTACCCTCATGCCCTTTACCCTCTTCCCCTTTACCCTCATGCCCTTTAGCCTCATGCCCTTTACACTCCATGCGCTTTACCATGATGCCCTTTACCCTCATGCCCTTTACCCTGCATGCCCTTTACCCTCCTTGCCCTTTACCCTCATGCCCTTTTCCCTCCTTGCCCTTACCCTCATGCCCTTTAGGCTCATGCCCTTTACCCACATGCCCTTTACCCTCATGCCCTTTACCCTGCATGCCCTTTACCCTCCATGCCCTTTACCCTCATGCCCTTTACCCTGCATGCCCTTTACCCCCATGCCATATACCCTCCATGCCACTTACCCTCATGCCCTTCACTCATGCCCTTCACCATCATGCCCTTTACCCACATGCCCCTTACCCTCATGCCCTTCACCAACATGCCCTTTTCCCACATGCCCTTTACCCTCATGCCCTTTACCCTCATGCCCTTTACCCTCTTGCCCCTTACCCTCATGCCCTTTACCCACATGCCCTTTACCCTCTTCCCCTTTACCCTGCATGCCCTTTACCCTCATGCCCTTTACCCTCATGCCCTTTACCCTCTTGCCCCTTACCCTCATGCCCTTTACCCACATGCCCTTTACCCTCTTCCCCTTTACCCTGCATGCCCTTTACCCTCATGCCCTTTACCCTCATGCCCTTTACCCTCCATGCCCTTTACCCTCATGCCCCTTACCCTCATGCCCTTTACCCTCCTGCCCTTTACCCTAATACCCTTTACCCTCATGCCCTTCACCATCATGCCCTTTACCCACATGAGCTTTACCCTCATGCCCTTTACCCTGCATGCCCTTTACCCTCATGCCATATACCCTCCATGCCACTTACCCTCATGCCCTTCACCCTCCTTGCCCTTTACCCTCATGCCCTTTACCCTCTTGCCCCTTACCCTCATGCCCTTTAGCCTCATGCCCTTTACCCTCCTTGCCCTTTACCCTCATGCCCTTTACCTCCTTGCCCCTTACCCTCATGCCCTTTACCCTCCATGCCCTGTACCCTCATGCCCTTTACACTCCATGCCCTTTACCATGATGCCCTTAACCCACATGCCCTTTACCCTCATGCCCTTTACCCTCATGCCCTTCACCCTGCATGCCCTTTACCCTCATGCCCTATACCCTCCATGCCACTTACCCTCATGCCCTTTACCCTCATGCCCGTTACACTCCATGCCCTTTACCATGATGCCCTTTACCCTCATGCCCTTTACCCTCATGCCCTTTACCCTCCATGCCCTTTACCCTCATGCCCTTTACCCTCATGCTCCTTACCCTCATGCCGTTTACCCTCATGCCCTTTACCCTCATGCCCTTCACTCATGCCCTTTACCCTCATGCCCTTTACCCTCCATGCCCTATACCCTCATGCCCTTTACACTCCATGCGCTTTACCATGATGCCCTTTACCCTCATGCCCTTTACCCTGCATGCCCTTTACCCTCCTTGCCCTTTACCCTCATGCCCTTTTCCCTCCTTGCCCTTACCCTCATGCCCTTTAGGCTCATGCCCTTTACCCTCCATGCCCTTTACCCTCATGCCCTTTACCCTCATGCCCTTTACCCTCATGCCCTTCACCATCATGCCCTTTACCCACATGAGCTTTACCCTCATGCCCTTTACCCTGCATGCCCTTTACCCTCATGCCCTTTACCCTCATGCCCTTTACCCTGCATGCCCTTTACCCTCCTTGCCCTTTACCCTCATGCCCTTTACCCTGCATGCCCTTTACCCCCATGCCATATACCCTCCATGCCACTTACCCTCTTGCCCTTTACCCTCATGCCCTTTACCCTCTTGCCCCTTACCCTCATGCCCTTTACCCACATGCCCTTTACCCTCTTCCCCTTTACCCTGCATGCCCTTTACCCTCATGCCCTTTACCCTCCATGTCCTTTACCCTCATGCCCTTTACCCTCTTGCCCCTTACCCTCATGCCCTTTACCCCCATGCCTTTTACCCTCATGCCCTTTACCCTCATGCCCTTTAGGCTCATGCCCTTACCCTCCATGCCCTTTACCCTCATGCCCTTTACCCTCATGCCCTTTACCCTCCATGCCCTTTACCCACATGCCCTTTACCCTCATGCCCTTTACCCTCTTGCCCCTTACCCTCATGCCCTTTAGCCTCATGCCCTTTACCCCCATATACCCTCCATGCCACTTACCCTCATGCCCTTTACCCTCATGCCCGTTACACTCCATGCCCTTTACCCTCATGCCCTTTACCCTCCTTGCCCTTTACCCTCATGCCCTTTACCCTCTTCCCCTTTACCCTCATGCCCTTTAGCCTCATGCCCTTTACCCTCCATGCCCTTTACCCTCATGCCCCTTACCCTCATGCCCTTTACCCTCCTGCCCTTTACCCTAATACCCTTTACCCTCATGCCCTTCACCCTCTTGCCCCTTACCCTCATGCCCTTTAGCCTCATGCCCTTTACCCCCATATACCCTCCATGCCACTTACCCTCATGCCCTTTACCCTCATGCCCTTTACCCTCATGCCCCTTACCCTCCATGCCCTTTACCCTCATGCCCCTTACCCTCATGCCCTTTACCCTCCTGCCCTTTACCCTAATACCCTTTACCCTCATGCCCTTCACCATCATGCCCTTTACCCACATGAGCTTTACCCTCATGCCCTTTACCCTGCATGCCCTTTACCCTCATGCCATATACCCTCCATGCCACTTACCCTCATGCCCTTCACCCTCCTTGCCCTTTACCCTCATGCCCTTTACCCTCTTGCCCCTTACCCTCATGCCCTTTAGCCTCATGCCCTTTACCCTCCTTGCCCTTTACCCTCATGCCCTTTACCTCCTTGCCCCTTACCCTCATGCCCTTTACACTCCATGCCCTGTACCCTCATGCCCTTTACACTTCATGCCCTTTACCATGATGCCCTTTACCCTCATGCCCTTTACCCTGCATGCCCTTTACCCTCCATGTCCTTTACCCTCATGCCCTTTTCCCTCCTTGCCCTTACCCTCATGCCCTTTAGGCTCATGCCCTTTACCCTCCTTGCCCTTTACCCTCATGCTCTTTACCCTGCATGCCCTTTACCCTACATGCCCGTTACCCTCATGCCCTTTACCCTCATGCCCTGTACCATCATGCACTTTACCCTCATGCCCTTCACCATCATGCCCTTTAGCCTCATGCCCTTTAGCCTCATGCCCTTTACCCTCCATGCCCTTTACCCTCCATGCCCTTTACCCTGCTTGCCCTTTACCCTCCTTGCCCTTTACCCTCATGCCCTATACCCTGCATGCCCTTTACCCCCATGCCATATACCCTCCATGCCACTTACCCTCATGCCCTTTACCCTCATGCCCTTTACCCTCTTGCCCCTTACCCTCATGCCCTTTACCCACATGCCCTTTACCCTCTTCCCCTTTACCCTGCATGCCCTTTACCCTCATGCCCTTTGCCCTCTTGCCCCTTACCCTCATGCCCTTTACCCACATGCCCTTTACCCTCTTCCCCTTTACCCTGCATGCCCTTTACCCTCATGCCCTTTACCCTCCATGCCCTTTACCCTCATGCCCTTTACCCTCCATGCCCTTTACCCACATGCCCTTTACCCTCATGCCCTTTACCCTCTTGCCCCTTACCCTCATGCCCTTTAGCCTCATGCCCTTTACCCCCATATACCCTCCATGCCACTTACCCTCATGCCCTTTACCCTCATGCCCGTTACACTCCATGCCCTTTACCATGATGCCCTTTACCCTCATGCCCTTTACCCTCATGCCCTTTACCCTCATGCCCTTCACCATCATGCCCTTTACCCACATGCCCTTTACCCTCATGCCCTATACCCTGCATGCCCTTTACCCTCATGCCCTTTACCCTCTTGCCCCTTACCCTCATGCCCTTTACCCACATGCCCTTTACCCTCTTCCCCTTTACCCTGCATGCCCTTTACCCTCATGCCCTTTACCCTCATGCCCTTTACCCTCCATGCCCTTTACCCACATGCCCTTTACCCTCATGCCCTTTACCCTCTTGCCCCTTACCCTCATGCCCTTTAGCCTCATGCCCTTTACCCCCATATACCCTCCATGCCACTTACCCTCATGCCCTTTACCCTCATGCCCGTTACACTCCATGCCCTTTACCCTCATGCCCTTTACCCTCCTTGCCCTTTACCCTCATGCCCTTTACCCTCTTCCCCTTTACCCTCATGCCCTTTAGCCTCATGCCCTTTACCCTCCATGCCCTTTACCCTCATGCCCCTTACCCTCATGCCCTTTACCCTCCTGCCCTTTACCCTAATACCCTTTACCCTCATGCCCTTCACCATCATGCCCTTTACCCACATGAGCTTTACCCTCATGCCCTTTACCCTGCATGCCATTTACCCTCATGCCATATACCCTCCATGCCACTTACCCTCATGCCCTTCACCCTCCTTGCCCTTTACCCTCATGCCCTTTACCCTCTTGCCCCTCACCATAAAGCCCTTTACCCCCATGCCTTTTACCCTCATGCCCTTTACCCTCATGCCCTTCACTCATGCCCTTCACCATCATGCCCTTTACCCACATGCCCTTTACCCTCATGCCCTTTACCCTGCATGCCCTTTACCCTCATTCCCTATACCCTCCATGCCCTTTACCCTCTTGCCCCTTACCCTCATGCCCTTTACACTACATGCCCTTTACCCTCATGCCCTTCACTCATGCCCTTCACCATCATGCCCTTTACCCACATGCCCTTTACCCTGCATGCCCTTTACCCGCATGCCCTTTACCCTCCTTGCCCTTTACCCTCATGCCCTTTACCCTCATGCCCGTTACACTCCATGCCCTTTACCATGATGCCCTTTACCCTCATGCCCTTTACCCTCATGCCCTTCACCATCATGCCCTTTACCCACATGCCCTTTACCCTCATGCCCTTTACCCTGCATGCCCTTTACCCTCATGCCCTTTACCCTCCTTGCCCTTTACCCTCATGCCCTTTACCCTCTTGCCCCTTACCCTCATGCCCTTTACCCTCCTAGCCCTTCACCCTCATGCCCTTTACCCTCTTCCCCTTTACCCTCATGCCCTTCACCATCATGCCCTTTACCCACATGCCCTTTACCCTGCATGCCCTTTACCCTCATGCCTTTTACCCTGCATGCCCTTTACCCTCATGCCCTTTACCCTGCATGCCCTTTACCCTCATTCCCTATATCCTCCATGCCCTTTACCCTCTTGCCCCTTACCCACATGCCCTTTACCCTCATGCCCTTTACCCTGCATGCCCTTCACCCTCATGCCCTTTACCCTCTTCCCCTTTACCCTCATGCCCTTCACCATCATGCCCTTTACCCACATGCCCTTTACCCACATGCCCTTTACCCTCATGCCCGTTACACTCCATGCCCTTTACCATGATGCCCTTTACCCTCATGCCCTTTACCCTCTTGCCCCTTACCCTCATGCCCTTTACCCCCATGCCTTTTACCCTCATGCCCTTTACCCTCATGCCCTTCACTCATGCCCTTCACCATCATGCCCTTTACCCACATGCCCCTTACCCTCATGCCCTTCACCAACATGCCCTTTTCCCACATGCCCTTTACCCTCATGCCCTTTACCCTCATGCCCTTTACCCTCTTGCCCCTTACCCTCATGCCCTTTACCCACATGCCCTTTACCCTCTTCCCCTTTACCCTGCATGCCCTTTACCCTCATGCCCTTTACCCTCCATGCCCTTTACCCACATGCCCTTTACCCTCATGCCCTTTACCCTCTTGCCCCTTACCCTCATGCCCTTTAGCCTCATGCCCTTTACCCCCATATACCCTCCATGCCACTTACCCTCATGCCCTTTACCCTCATGCCCGTTACACTCCATGCCCTTTACCCTCATGCCCTTTACCCTCCTTGCCCTTTACCCTCATGCCCTTTACCCTCTTCCCCTTTACCCTCATGCCCTTTAGCCTCATGCCCTTTACCCTCCATGCCCTTTACCCTCATGCCCCTTACCCTCATGCCCTTTACCCTCCTGCCCTTTACCCTAATACCCTTTACCCTCATGCCCTTCACCATCATGCCCTTTACCCACATGAGCTTTACCCTCATGCCCTTTACCCTGCATGCCCTTTACCCTCATGCCATATACCCTCCATGCCACTTACCCTCATGCCCTTCACCCTCCTTGCCCTTTACCCTCATGCCCTTTACCCTCTTGCCCCTCACCATAAAGCCCTTTACCCCCATGCCTTTTACCCTCATGCCCTTTACCCTCATGCCCTTCACTCATGCCCTTCACCATCATGCCCTTTACCCACATGCCCTTTACCCTCATGCCCTTTACCCTGCATGCCATTTACCCTCATGCCCTTTACCCTCCATGCCCTTTACCCTCATTCCCTATATCCTCCATGCCCTTTACCCTCTTGCCCCTTACCCTCATGCCCTTTACACTCCATGCCCTTTACCCTCATGCCCTTTACCCTCATGCCCTTTACCCTGCATGCCCTTTACCCTCATTCCCTATATCCTCCATGCCCTTTACCCTCTTGCCCCTTACCCACATGCCCTTTACCCTCATGCCCTTTACCCTGCATGCCCTTCACCCTCATGCCCTTTACCCTCTTCCCCTTTACCCTCATGCCCTTCACCATCATGCCCTTTACCCACATGCCCTTTACCCACATGCCCCTTACCCTCATGCCCTTTACACTCCATGCCCTTTACCATGATGCCCTTTACCCTCATGCCCTTTACCCTCATGCCCTTTACCCACTTGCCCCTTACCCTCATGCCCTTTACCCACATGCCCTTTACCCTCATGCCCTTTACACTCCATGCCCTTTACCATGATGCCCTTTACCCTCATGCCCTTTACCCTGCATGCCCTTTACCCTCATGCCCTTTACCCTCATGCCCTTTACCCTGCATGCCCTTTACCCTCATTCCCTATACCCTCCATGCCCTTTACCCTCTTGCCCCTTACCCTCATGCCCTTTAGCCTCATGCTCTTTACCCTCCATGCCCTTTACCCTCCATGCCCTTTAGCCTTATGCCCTTTACCCTCCATGCCCTTTACCCACATGCCCTTTACCCTCATGCCCTTTACCCTCATGCTCTTTACCCTCATGCTCTTTACCCTCCATGCCCTTTACCCTCCATGCCCTTTACCCTCATGCCCCTTACCCTCATGCCCTTTACCCTCCTGCCCTTTACCCTCATGCCCCTTACCCTCATGCCCGTTACACTCCATGCCGTTTACCCTCATGCCCTTTACCCTCTTCCCCTTTACCCTCATGCCCTTTAGCCTCATGCCCTTTACCCTCCATGCCCTTTACCCTCCATGCCCTTTACCCTCATGCCCTTTACCCTCATGCTCCTTATCCTCATGCCGTTTACCCTCATGCCCTTTACCCTCATGCCCTTCACTCATGCCCTTTACCCTCATGCCCTTTACCCTCATGCCCTTTACCCTCATGCCCTTCACTCATGCCCTTTACCCTCATGCCCTTTACCCTCCATGCCCTATACCCTGCATGCCCTTTACCCACATGCCCTTTACCCTCCTTGCCCTTTACCCTCATGCCCTTTACCCTCCATGCCCTGTACCCTCATGCCCTTTACACTCCATGCCCTTTACCATGATGCCCTTAACCCACATGCCCTTTACCCTCATGCCCTTTACCCTCATGCCCTTCACCCTGCATGCCCTTTACCCTCATGCCCTATACCCTCCATGCCACTTACCCTCATGCCCTTTACCCTCATGCCCGTTACACTCCATGCCCTTTACCATGATGCCCTTTACCCTCATGCCCTTTACCCTCATGCCCTTTACCCTCCATGCCCTTTACCCTCATGCCCTTTACCCTCATGCTCCTTACCCTCATGCCGTTTACCCTCATGCCCTTTACCCTCATGCCCTTCACTCATGCCCTTTACCCTCATGCCCTTTACCCTCATGCCCTTTACCCTGCATGCCCTTTACCCTCCATGCCCTTTACCCTCATGCCCTTTACCCTGCATGCCCTTTACCCCCATGCCATATACCCTCCTTGCCCTTTACCCTCATGCCCTTTACCCTCATGCCCTTTACCCTCTTGCCCCTTACCCTCATGCCCTTTACCCACATGCCCTTTACCCTCTTCCCCTTTACCCTGCATGCCCTTTACCCTCATGCCCTTTACCCTCCATGCCCTTTACCCTGCATGCCCTTTACCCTCATGCCCTTTACCCTCCTTGCCCTTTACCCTCATGCCCTTTACCCTCATGCCCGTTACACTCCATGCCCTTTACCATGATGCCCTTTACCCTCATGCCCTTTACCCTCATGCCCTTCACCATCATGCCCGTTACACTCCATGCCCTTTACCCTCATGCCCTTTACCCTCCTTGCCCTTTACCCTCATGCCCTTTACCCTCTTCCCCTTTACCCTCATGCCCTTTAGCCTCATGCCCTTTACCCTCCATGCCCTTTACCCACATGCCCTTTACCCTCATGCCCTTTACCCTCTTGCCCCTTACCCTCATGCCCTTTAGCCTCATGCCCTTTACCCCCATATACCCTCCATGCCACTTACCCTCATGCCCTTCACCAACATGCCCTTTTCCCACATGCCCTTTACCCTCATGCCCTTTACCCTCATGCCCTTTACCCTCTTGCCCCTTACCCTCATGCCCTTTACCCACATGCCCTTTACCCTCTTCCCCTTTACCCTGCATGCCCTTTACCCTCATGCCCTTTACCCTCCATGCCCTTTACCCTCATGCCCCTTACCCTCATGCCCTTTACCCTCCTGCCCTTTACCCTAATACCCTTTACCCTCATGCCCTTCACCATCATGCCCTTTACCCACATGAGCTTTACCCTCATGCCCTTTACCCTGCATGCCCTTTACCCTCATGCCATATACCCTCCATGCCACTTACCCTCATGCCCTTCACCCTCCTTGCCCTTTACCCTCATGCCCTTTACCCTCTTGCCCCTTACCCTCCTTGCCCTTTACCCTCATGCCCTTTACCCTCTTCCCCTTTACCCTCATGCCCTTTAGCCTCATGCCCTTTACCCTCTTCCCCTTTACCCTGCATGCCCTTTACCCTCATGCCCTTTACCCTCATGCCCTTTACCCTCCATGCCCTTTACCCTCTTCCCCTTTACCCTGCATGCCCTTTACCCTCATGCCCTTTACCCTCCATGCCCTTTACCCTGCATGCCCTTTACCCTCATGCCCTTTACCCTCCTTGCCCTTTACCCTCATGCCCTTTACCCTCATGCCCGTTACACTCCATGCCCTTTACCATGATGCCCTTTACCCTCATGCCCTTTACCCTCATGCCCTTTACCCTCATGCCCGTTACACTCCATGCCCTTTACCCTCATGCCCTTTACCCTCCTTGCCCTTTACCCTCATGCCCTTTACCCTCTTCCCCTTTACCCTCATGCCCTTTAGCCTCATGCCCTTTACACTCCATGCGCTTTACCATGATGCCCTTTACCCTCATGCCCTTTACCCTGCATGCCCTTTACCCTCCTTGCCCTTTACCCTCATGCCCTTTTCCCTCCTTGCCCTTACCCTCATGCCCTTTAGGCTCATGCCCTTTACCCACATGCCCTTTACCCTCATGCCCTTTACCCTGCATGCCCTTTACCCTCCATGCCCTTTACCCTCATGCCCTTTACCCTGCATGCCCTTTACCCCCATGCCATATACCCTCCATGCCACTTACCCTCATGCCCTTCACTCATGCCCTTCACCATCATGCCCTTTACCCACATGCCCCTTACCCTCATGCCCTTCACCAACATGCCCTTTTCCCACATGCCCTTTACCCTCATGCCCTTTACCCTCATGCCCTTTACCCTCTTGCCCCTTACCCTCATGCCCTTTACCCACATGCCCTTTACCCTCTTCCCCTTTACCCTGCATGCCCTTTACCCTCATGCCCTTTACCCTCATGCCCTTTACCCTCTTGCCCCTTACCCTCATGCCCTTTACCCACATGCCCTTTACCCTCTTCCCCTTTACCCTGCATGCCCTTTACCCTCATGCCCTTTACCCTCATGCCCTTTACCCTCCATGCCCTTTACCCTCATGCCCCTTACCCTCATGCCCTTTACCCTCCTGCCCTTTACCCTAATACCCTTTACCCTCATGCCCTTCACCATCATGCCCTTTACCCACATGAGCTTTACCCTCATGCCCTTTACCCTGCATGCCCTTTACCCTCATGCCATATACCCTCCATGCCACTTACCCTCATGCCCTTCACCCTCCTTGCCCTTTACCCTCATGCCCTTTACCCTCTTGCCCCTTACCCTCATGCCCTTTAGCCTCATGCCCTTTACCCTCCTTGCCCTTTACCCTCATGCCCTTTACCTCCTTGCCCCTTACCCTCATGCCCTTTACCCTCCATGCCCTGTACCCTCATGCCCTTTACACTCCATGCCCTTTACCATGATGCCCTTAACCCACATGCCCTTTACCCTCATGCCCTTTACCCTCATGCCCTTCACCCTGCATGCCCTTTACCCTCATGCCCTATACCCTCCATGCCACTTACCCTCATGCCCTTTACCCTCATGCCCGTTACACTCCATGCCCTTTACCATGATGCCCTTTACCCTCATGCCCTTTACCCTCATGCCCTTTACCCTCCATGCCCTTTACCCTCATGCCCTTTACCCTCATGCTCCTTACCCTCATGCCGTTTACCCTCATGCCCTTTACCCTCATGCCCTTCACTCATGCCCTTTACCCTCATGCCCTTTACCCTCCATGCCCTATACCCTCATGCCCTTTACACTCCATGCGCTTTACCATGATGCCCTTTACCCTCATGCCCTTTACCCTGCATGCCCTTTACCCTCATGCCCTTTACCCTCCATGCCCTTTACCCTGCATGCCCTTTACCCTCATGCCCTTTACCCTCCTTGCCCTTTACCCTCATGCCCTTTACCCTCATGCCCGTTACACTCCATGCCCTTTACCATGATGCCCTTTACCCTCATGCCCTTTACCCTCATGCCCTTCACCATCATGCCCGTTACACTCCATGCCCTTTACCCTCATGCCCTTTACCCTCCTTGCCCTTTACCCTCATGCCCTTTACCCTCTTCCCCTTTACCCTCATGCCCTTTAGCCTCATGCCCTTTACACTCCATGCGCTTTACCATGATGCCCTTTACCCTCATGCCCTTTACCCTGCATGCCCTTTACCCTCCTTGCCCTTTACCCTCATGCCCTTTTCCCTCCTTGCCCTTACCCTCATGCCCTTTAGGCTCATGCCCTTTACCCACATGCCCTTTACCCTCATGCCCTTTACCCTGCATGCCCTTTACCCTCCATGCCCTTTACCCTCATGCCCTTTACCCTGCATGCCCTTTACCCCCATGCCATATACCCTCCATGCCACTTACCCTCATGCCCTTCACTCATGCCCTTCACCATCATGCCCTTTACCCACATGCCCCTTACCCTCATGCCCTTCACCAACATGCCCTTTTCCCACATGCCCTTTACCCTCATGCCCTTTACCCTCATGCCCTTTACCCTCTTGCCCCTTACCCTCATGCCCTTTACCCACATGCCCTTTACCCTCTTCCCCTTTACCCTGCATGCCCTTTACCCTCATGCCCTTTACCCTCATGCCCTTTACCCTCTTGCCCCTTACCCTCATGCCCTTTACCCACATGCCCTTTACCCTCTTCCCCTTTACCCTGCATGCCCTTTACCCTCATGCCCTTTACCCTCATGCCCTTTACCCTCCATGCCCTTTACCCTCATGCCCCTTACCCTCATGCCCTTTACCCTCCTGCCCTTTACCCTAATACCCTTTACCCTCATGCCCTTCACCATCATGCCCTTTACCCACATGAGCTTTACCCTCATGCCCTTTACCCTGCATGCCCTTTACCCTCATGCCATATACCCTCCATGCCACTTACCCTCATGCCCTTCACCCTCCTTGCCCTTTACCCTCATGCCCTTTACCCTCTTGCCCCTTACCCTCATGCCCTTTAGCCTCATGCCCTTTACCCTCCTTGCCCTTTACCCTCATGCCCTTTACCTCCTTGCCCCTTACCCTCATGCCCTTTACCCTCCATGCCCTGTACCCTCATGCCCTTTACACTCCATGCCCTTTACCATGATGCCCTTAACCCACATGCCCTTTACCCTCATGCCCTTTACCCTCATGCCCTTCACCCTGCATGCCCTTTACCCTCATGCCCTATACCCTCCATGCCACTTACCCTCATGCCCTTTACCCTCATGCCCGTTACACTCCATGCCCTTTACCATGATGCCCTTTACCCTCATGCCCTTTACCCTCATGCCCTTTACCCTCCATGCCCTTTACCCTCATGCCCTTTACCCTCATGCTCCTTACCCTCATGCCGTTTACCCTCATGCCCTTTACCCTCATGCCCTTCACTCATGCCCTTTACCCTCATGCCCTTTACCCTCCATGCCCTATACCCTCATGCCCTTTACACTCCATGCGCTTTACCATGATGCCCTTTACCCTCATGCCCTTTACCCTGCATGCCCTTTACCCTCCTTGCCCTTTACCCTCATGCCCTTTTCCCTCCTTGCCCTTACCCTCATGCCCTTTAGGCTCATGCCCTTTACCCTCCATGCCCTTTACCCTCATGCCCCTTACCCTAATACCCTTTACCCTCATGCCCTTCACCATCATGCCCTTTACCCACATGAGCTTTACCCTCATGCCCTTTACCCTGCATGCCCTTTACCCTCATGCCCTTTACCCTCATGCCCTTTACCCTGCATGCCCTTTACCCTCCTTGCCCTTTACCCTCATGCCCTTTACCCTGCATGCCCTTTACCCCCATGCCATATACCCTCCATGCCACTTACCCTCTTGCCCTTTACCCTCATGCCCTTTACCCTCATGCCCCTTACCCTCATGCCCTTTACCCACATGCCCTTTACCCTCTTCCCCTTTACCCTGCATGCCCTTTACCCTCATGCCCTTTACCCTCCATGTCCTTTACCCTCATGCCCTTTACCCTCTTGCCCCTTACCCTCATGCCCTTTACCCCCATGCCTTTTACCCTCATGCCCTTTACCCTCATGCCCTTTAGGCTCATGCCCTTACCCTCCATGCCCTTTACCCTCATGCCCTTTACCCTCATGCCCTTTACCCTCCATGCCCTTTACCCACATGCCCTTTACCCTCATGCCCTTTACCCTCTTGCCCCTTACCCTCATGCCCTTTAGCCTCATGCCCTTTACCCCCATATACCCTCCATGCCACTTACCCTCATGCCCTTTACCCTCATGCCCGTTACACTCCATGCCCTTTACCCTCATGCCCTTTACCCTCCTTGCCCTTTACCCTCATGCCCTTTACCCTCTTCCCCTTTACCCTCATGCCCTTTAGCCTCATGCCCTTTACCCTCCATGCCCTTTACCCTCATGCCCCTTACCCTCATGCCCTTTACCCTCCTGCCCTTTACCCTAATACCCTTTACCCTCATGCCCTTCACCCTCTTGCCCCTTACCCTCATGCCCTTTAGCCTCATGCCCTTTACCCCCATATACCCTCCATGCCACTTACCCTCATGCCCTTTACCCTCATGCCCTTTACCCACTTGCCCCTTACCCTCCATGCCCTTTACCCTCATGCCCCTTACCCTCATGCCCTTTACCCTCCTGCCCTTTACCCTAATACCCTTTACCCTCATGCCCTTCACCATCATGCCCTTTACCCACATGAGCTTTACCCTCATGCCCTTTACCCTGCATGCCCTTTACCCTCATGCCATATACCCTCCATGCCACTTACCCTCATGCCCTTCACCCTCCTTGCCCTTTACCCTCATGCCCTTTACCCTCTTGCCCCTTACCCTCATGCCCTTTAGCCTCATGCCCTTTACCCTCCTTGCCCTTTACCCTCATGCCCTTTACCTCCTTGCCCCTTACCCTCATGCCCTTTACACTCCATGCCCTGTACCCTCATGCCCTTTACACTTCATGCCCTTTACCATGATGCCCTTTACCCTCATGCCCTTTACCCACATGCCCTTTACCCTCTTCCCCTTTACCCTGCATGCCCTTTACCCTCATGCCCTTTACCCTCATGCCCTTTACCCTCTTGCCCCTTACCCTCATGCCCTTTACCCACATGCCCTTTACCCTCTTCCCCTTTACCCTGCATGCCCTTTACCCTCATGCCCTTTACCCTCATGCCCTTTACCCTCCATGCCCTTTACCCTCATGCCCCTTACCCTCATGCCCTTTACCCTCCTGCCCTTTACCCTAATACCCTTTACCCTCATGCCCTTCACCATCATGCCCTTTACCCACATGAGCTTTACCCTCATGCCCTTTACCCTGCATGCCCTTTACCCTCATGCCATATACCCTCCATGCCACTTACCCTCATGCCCTTCACCCTCCTTGCCCTTTACCCTCATGCCCTTTACCCTCTTGCCCCTTACCCTCATGCCCTTTAGCCTCATGCCCTTTACCCTCCTTGCCCTTTACCCTCATGCCCTTTACCTCCTTGCCCCTTACCCTCATGCCCTTTACCCTCCATGCCCTGTACCCTCATGCCCTTTACACTCCATGCCCTTTACCATGATGCCCTTAACCCACATGCCCTTTACCCTCATGCCCTTTACCCTCATGCCCTTCACCCTGCATGCCCTTTACCCTCATGCCCTATACCCTCCATGCCACTTACCCTCATGCCCTTTACCCTCATGCCCGTTACACTCCATGCCCTTTACCATGATGCCCTTTACCCTCATGCCCTTTACCCTCATGCCCTTTACCCTCCATGCCCTTTACCCTCATGCCCTTTACCCTCATGCTCCTTACCCTCATGCCGTTTACCCTCATGCCCTTTACCCTCATGCCCTTCACTCATGCCCTTTACCCTCATGCCCTTTACCCTCCATGCCCTATACCCTCATGCCCTTTACACTCCATGCGCTTTACCATGATGCCCTTTACCCTCATGCCCTTTACCCTGCATGCCCTTTACCCTCCTTGCCCTTTACCCTCATGCCCTTTTCCCTCCTTGCCCTTACCCTCATGCCCTTTAGGCTCATGCCCTTTACCCTCCATGCCCTTTACCCTCATGCCCCTTACCCTAATACCCTTTACCCTCATGCCCTTCACCATCATGCCCTTTACCCACATGAGCTTTACCCTCATGCCCTTTACCCTGCATGCCCTTTACCCTCATGCCCTTTACCCTCATGCCCTTTACCCTGCATGCCCTTTACCCTCCTTGCCCTTTACCCTCATGCCCTTTACCCTGCATGCCCTTTACCCCCATGCCATATACCCTCCATGCCACTTACCCTCTTGCCCTTTACCCTCATGCCCTTTACCCTCTTGCCCCTTACCCTCATGCCCTTTACCCACATGCCCTTTACCCTCTTCCCCTTTACCCTGCATGCCCTTTACCCTCATGCCCTTTACCCTCCATGTCCTTTACCCTCATGCCCTTTACCCTCTTGCCCCTTACCCTCATGCCCTTTACCCCCATGCCTTTTACCCTCATGCCCTTTACCCTCATGCCCTTTAGGCTCATGCCCTTACCCTCCATGCCCTTTACCCTCATGCCCTTTACCCTCATGCCCTTTACCCTCCATGCCCTTTACCCACATGCCCTTTACCCTCATGCCCTTTACCCTCTTGCCCCTTACCCTCATGCCCTTTAGCCTCATGCCCTTTACCCCCATATACCCTCCATGCCACTTACCCTCATGCCCTTTACCCTCATGCCCGTTACACTCCATGCCCTTTACCCTCATGCCCTTTACCCTCCTTGCCCTTTACCCTCATGCCCTTTACCCTCTTCCCCTTTACCCTCATGCCCTTTAGCCTCATGCCCTTTACCCTCCATGCCCTTTACCCTCATGCCCCTTACCCTCATGCCCTTTACCCTCCTGCCCTTTACCCTAATACCCTTTACCCTCATGCCCTTCACCCTCTTGCCCCTTACCCTCATGCCCTTTAGCCTCATGCCCTTTACCCCCATATACCCTCCATGCCACTTACCCTCATGCCCTTTACCCTCATGCCCTTTACCCTCTTGCCCCTTACCCTCCATGCCCTTTACCCTCATGCCCCTTACCCTCATGCCCTTTACCCTCCTGCCCTTTACCCTAATACCCTTTACCCTCATGCCCTTCACCATCATGCCCTTTACCCACATGAGCTTTACCCTCATGCCCTTTACCCTGCATGCCCTTTACCCTCATGCCATATACCCTCCATGCCACTTACCCTCATGCCCTTCACCCTCCTTGCCCTTTACCCTCATGCCCTTTACCCTCTTGCCCCTTACCCTCATGCCCTTTAGCCTCATGCCCTTTACCCTCCTTGCCCTTTACCCTCATGCCCTTTACCTCCTTGCCCCTTACCCTCATGCCCTTTACACTCCATGCCCTGTACCCTCATGCCCTTTACACTTCATGCCCTTTACCATGATGCCCTTTACCCTCATGCCCTTTACCCTGCATGCCCTTTACCCTCCATGTCCTTTACCCTCATGCCCTTTTCCCTCCTTGCCCTTACCCTCATGCCCTTTAGGCTCATGCCCTTTACCCTCCATGCCCTTTACCCTCCATGCCCTTTACCCTCCATGCCCTTTACCCTCATGCCCCTTACCCTAATACCCTTTACCCTCATGCCCTTCACCATCATGCCCTTTACCCACATGAGCTTTACGCTCATGCCCTTTACCCTGCATGCCCTTTACCCTCATGCCCTTTACCCTGCATGCCCTTTACCCTCCTTGCCCTTTACCCTCATGCCCTTTACCCTGCATGCCCTTTACCCCCATGCCATATACCCTCCATGCCACTTACCCTCATGCCCTTTACCCTCATGCCCTTTACCCTCTTGCCCCTTACCCTCATGCCCTTTACCCACATGCCCTTTACCCTCTTCCCCTTTACCCTGCATGCCCTTTACCCTCATGCCCTTTACCCTCCATGTCCTTTACCCTCATGCCCTTTACCCTCTTGCCCCTTACCCTCATGCCCTTTACCTCCATGCCTTTTACCCTCATGCCCTTTACCCTCATGCCCTTTAGGTTCATGCCCTTACCCTCCATGCCCTTTACCCTCATGCCCTTTACCCTCATGCCCTTTACCCTCCATGCCCTTTACCCACATGCCCTTTACCCTCATGCCCTTTACCCTCTTGCCCCTTACCCTCATGCCCTTTAGCCTCATGCCCTTTACCCCCATATACCCTCCATGCCACTTACCCTCATGCCCTTTACCCTCATGCCCGTTACACTCCATGCCCTTTACCCTCATGCCCTTTACCCTCCTTGCCCTTTACCCTCATGCCCTTTACCCTCTTCCCCTTTACCCTCATGCCCTTTAGCCTCATGCCCTTTACCCACCATGCCCTTTACCCTCATGCCCCTTACCCTCATGCCCTTTACCCTCATGCCCTTTACCCTCCTGCCCTTTACCCTAATACCCTTTACCCTCATGCCCTTCACCCTCTTGCCCCTTAACCTCATGCCCTTTAGCCTCATGCCCTTTACCCCCATATACCCTCCATGCCACTTACCCTCATGCCCTTTACCCTCATGCCCGTTACACTCCATGCCCTTTACACTCATGCCCTTTACCCTCCTTGCCCTTTACCCTCATGCCCTTTACCCTCTTCCCCTTTACCCTCATGCCCTTTAGCCTCATGCCCTTTACCCTCCATGCCCTTTACCCTCATGCCCCTTACCCTCATGCCCTTTACCCTCATGCCCTTTACCCTCTTGCCCCTTACCCTCATGCCCTTTAGCCTCATGCCCTTTACCCTCCTTGCCCTTTACCCTCATGCCCTTTACCTCCTTGCCCCTTACCCTCATGCCCTTTACCCTCCATGCCCTGTACCCTCATGCCCTTTACACTCCATGCCCTTTACCATGATGCCCTTAACCCACATGCCCTTTACCCTCATGCCCTTTACCCTCATGCCCTTCACCCTGCATGCCCTTTACCCTCATGCCCTATACCCTCCATGCCACTTACCCTCATGCCCTTTACCCTCATGCCCGTTACACTCCATGCCCTTTACCATGATGCCCTTTACCCTCATGCCCTTTACCCTCATGCCCTTTACCCTCCATGCCCTTTACCCTCATGCCCTTTACCCTCCATGCCACTTACCCTCATGCCCTTTACCCTCATGCCCGTTACACTCCATGCCCATTACCATGATGCCCTTTACCCTCATGCCCTTTACCCTCATGCCCTTTACCCTCCATGCCCTTTACCCTCATGCCCTTTACCCTCATGCTCCTTACCCTCCATGCCACTTACCCTCATGCCCTTTACCCTCATGCCCGTTACACTCCATGCCCTTTACCATGATGCCCTTTACCCTCATGCCCTTTACCCTCATGCCCTTTACCCTCCATGCCCTTTACCCTCATGCCCTTTACCCTCATGCTCCTTACCCTCATGCCGTTTACCCTCATGCCCTTTACCCTCATGCCCTTCACTCATGCCCTTTACCCTCATGCCCTTTACCCTCATGCCCTTTACCCTCATGCCCTTTACCCTCATGCTCCTTACCCTCATGCCGTTTACCCTCATGGCCTTTACCCTCATGCCCTTCACTCATGCCCTTTACCCTCATGCCCTTTACCCTCATGCCCTTCACTCATGCCCTTTACCCTCATGCCCTTTACCCTCATGCCCTTTACCCTGCATGCCCTTTACCCTCCATGCCCTTTACCCTCATGCCCTTTACCCTGCATGCCCTTTACCCCCATGCCATATACCCTCCATGCCACTTACCCTCATGCCCTTTACCCTCATGCCCTTTACCCTCTTGCCCCTTACCCTCATGCCCTTTACCCACATGCCCTTTACCCTCTTCCCCTTTACCCTGCATGCCCTTTACCCTCATGCCCTTTACCCTCCATGCCCTTTACCCTCATGCCCTTTACCCTCTTGCCCCTTACCCTCATGCCCTTTACCCCCATGCCTTTTACCCTCATGCCCTTTACCCTCATGCCCTTCACTCATGCCCTGCACCATCATGCCCTTTACCCACATGCCCCTTACCCTCATGCCCTTCACCAACATGCCCTTTTCCCACATGCCCTTTACCCTCATGCCCTTTACCCTCATGCCCTTTACCCTCCTGCCCTTTACCCTAATACCCTTTACCCTCATGCCCTTCACCATCATGCCCTTCACCAACATGCCCTTTTCCCACATGCCCTTTACCCTCATGCCCTTTACCCTCATGCCCTTTACCCTCCTGCCCTTTACCCTAATACCCTTTACCCTCATGCCCTTCACCATCATGCCCTTTACCCACATGAGCTTTACCCTCATGCCCTTTACCCTGCATGCCCTTTACCCTCATGCCATATACCCTCCATGCCACTTACCCTCATGCCCTTCACCCTCCTTGCCCTTTACCCTCATGCCCTTTACCCTCTTGCCCCTTACCCTCATGCCCTTTAGCCTCATGCCCTTTACCCTCCTTGCCCTTTACCCTCATGCCCTTTAACTCCTTGCCCCTTACCCTCATGCCCTTTACCCTCCATGCCCTGTACCCTCATGCCCTTTACACTCCATGCCCTTTACCATGATGCCCTTTACCCTCATGCCCTTTACCCTGCATGCCCTTTACCCTCCATGCCCTTTACCCTCATGCCCTTTTCCCTCCTTGCCCTTACCCTCATGCCCTTTAGGCTCATGCCCTTTACCCTCCATGCCCTTTACCCTCCATGCCCTTTACCCTCCATGCCCTTTACCCTCATGCCCCTTACCCTAATACCCTTTACCCTCATGCCCTTCACCATCATGCCCTTTACCCACATGTGCTTTACCCTCATGCCCTTTACCCTGCATGCCCTTTACCCTCATGCCATATACCCTCCATGCCACTTACCCTCATGCCCTTCACCCTCCTTGCCCTTTACCCTCATGCCCTTTACCCTCTTGCCCCTTACCCTCATGCCCTTTAGCCTCATGCCCTTTACCCTCCTTGCCCTTTACCCTCATGCCCTTTACCTCCTTGCCCCTTACCCTCATGCCCTTTAGCCTCATGCCCTTTACCCCCATATACCCTCCATGCCACTTACCCTCATGCCCTTTACCCTCATGCCCGTTACACTCCATGCCCTTTACCCTCATGCCCTTTACCCTCCTTGCCCTTTACCCTCATGCCCTTTACCCTCTTCCCCTTTACCCTCATGCCCTTTAGCCTCATGCCCTTTACCCTCCATGCCCTTTACCCTCATGCCCCTTACCCTCATGCCCTTTACCCTCCTGCCCTTTACCCTAATACCCTTTACCCTCATGCCTTTCACCATCATGCCCTTTACCCACATGAGCTTTACCCTCATGCCCTTTACCCTGCATGCCCTTTACCCTCATGCCATATACCCTCCATGCCACTTACCCTCATGCCCTTCACCCTCCTTGCCCTTTACCCTCATGCCCTTTACCCTCTTGCCCCTTACCCTCATGCCCTTTACCCTCATGCCCTTTAACCTCCTTGCCCTTTACCCTCATGCCCTTTACCTCCTTGCCCCTTACCCTCATGCCCTTTACCCTCCATGCCCTGTACCCTCATGCCCTTTACACTCCATGCCCTTTACCATGATGCCCTTTACCCTCATGCCCTTTACCCTGCATGCCCTTTACCCTCCATGCCCTTTACCCTCATGCCCTTTTCCCTCCTTGCCCTTACCCTCATGCCCTTTAGGCTCATGCCCTTTACCCTCCATGCCCTTTACCCTCCATGCCCTTTACCCTCCATGCCCTTTACCCTCATGCCCCTTACCCTAATACCCTTTACCCTCATGCCCTTCACCATCATGCCCTTTACCCACATGAGCTTTACCCTCATGCCCTTTACCCTGCATGCCCTTTACCCTCATGCCCTTTACCCTGCATGCCCTTTACCCTCCTTGCCCTTTACCCTCATGCCCTTTACCCTGCATGCCCTTTACCCCCATGCCATATACCCTCCATGCCACTTACCCTCATGCCCTTTACCCTCATGCCCTTTACCCTCTTGCCCCTTACCCTCATGCCCTTTACCCACATGCCCTTTACCCTCTTCCCCTTTACCCTGCATGCCCTTTACCCTCATGCCCTTTACCCTCCATGTCCCTTACCCTCATGCCCTTTACCCTCATGCCCTTTACCCTCCTGCCCTTTACCCTAATACCCTTTACCCTCATGCCCTTCACCATCATGCCCTTTACCCTCATGCCCTTTACCCTCTTGCCCCTTACCCTCATGCCCTTTACCCCCATGCCTTTTACCCTCATGCCCTTTACCCTCATGCCCTTTAGGTTCATGCCCTTACCCTCCATGCCCTTTACCCTCATGCCCTTTACCCTCATGCCCTTTACCCTCCATGCCCTTTACCCACATGCCCTTCACCCTAATACCCTATACCCTCATGCCTTTTACCCTCATGCCCTTCACCCTCTTGCCCCTTACCCTCATGCCCTTTAGCCTCATGCCCTTTACCCCCATATACCCTCCATGCCACTTACCCTCATGCCCTTTACCCTCATGCCCGTTACACTCCATGCCCTTTACACTCATGCCCTTTACCCTCCTTGCCCTTTACCCTCATGCCCTTTACCCTCTTCCCCTTTACCCTCATGCCCTTTACCCTCATGCCCTTTACCCTCCATGCCCTTTACCTTCATGCCCCTTACCCTCATGCCCTTTACCCTCATGCCCTTTACCCTCCTGCCCTTTACCCTAATACCCTTTACCCTCATGCCCTTCACCATCATGCCCTTTACCCACATGAGCTTTACCCTCATGCCCTTTACCCTGCATGCCCTTTACCCTCATGCCATATACCCTCCATGCCACTTACCCTCATGCCCTTTACCCTAATACCCTATACCCTCATGCCCTTCACCATCATGCCCTTTACCCACATGAGCTTTACCCTCATGCCCTTTACCCTGCATGCCCTTTACCCTCATGCCATATACCCTCCATGCCACTTACCCTCATGCCCTTCACCCTCCTTGCCCTTTACCCTCATGCCCTTTACCCTCTTGCCCCTTACCCTCATGCCCTTTAGCCTCATGCCCTTTACCCTCCTTGCCCTTTACCCTCATGCCCTTTACCTCCTTGCCCCTTACCCTCATGCCCTTTACCCTCCATGCCCTGTACCCTCATGCCCTTTACACTCCATGCCCTTTACCATGATGCCCTTAACCCACATGCCCTTTACCCTCATGCCCTTCACCCTCATGCCCTTCACCCTGCATGCCCTTTACCCTCATGCCCTATACCCTCCATGCCACTTACCCTCATGCCCTTTACCCTCATGCCCGTTACACTCCATGCCCTTTACCATGATGCCCTTTACCCTCATGCCCTTTACCCTCATGCCCTTTACCCTCCATGCCCTTTACCCTCATGCCCTTTACCCTCATGCTCCTTACCCTCATGCCGTTTACCCTCATGCCCTTTACCCTCATGCCCTTCACTCATGCCCTTTACCCTCATGCCCTTTACCCTCCATGCCCTATACCCTCATGCCCTTTACACTCCATGCGCTTTACCATGATGCCCTTTACCCTCATGCCCTTTACCCTGCATGCCCTTTACCCTCCTTGCCCTTTACCCTCATTCCCTATACCCTCCATGCCCTTTACCCTCTTGCCCCTTACCCTCATGCCCTTTACACTCCATGCCCTTTACCCTCATGCCCTTCACTCATGCCCTTCACCATCATGCCCTTTACCCACATGCCCTTTACCCTGCATGCCCTTTACCCTCATGCCCTTTACCCTCATGCCCTTTACCCTGCATGCCCTTTACCCTCATTCCCTATATCCTCCATGCCCTTTACCCTCTTGCCCCTTACCCTCATGCCCTTTACACTCCATGCCCTTTACCCTCATGCCCTTTACCCTCATGCCCTTTACCCTGCATGCCCTTTACCCTCATTCCCTATATCCTCCATGCCCTTTACCCTCTTGCCCCTTACCCACATGCCCTTTACCCTGCATGCCCTTCACCCTCATGCCCTTTACCCTCTTCCCCTTTACCCTCATGCCCTTCACCATCATGCCCTTTACCCACATGCCCTTTACCCACATGCCCTTTACCCTCATGCCCTTTACACTCCATGCCCTTTACCCTCATTCCCTATACCCTCCATGCCCTTTACCCTCATGCCCCTTACCCTCATGCCCTTTACCCTCCTGCCCTTTACCCTCATGCCCCTTACCCTCATGCCCGTTACACTCCATGCCCTTTACCCTCATGCCCTTTACCCTCTTCCCCTTTACCCTCATGCCCTTTAGCCTCATGCCCTTTACCCTCCATGCCCTTTACCCTCCATGCCCTTTACCCTCATGCCCTTTACCCTCATGCTCCTTACCCTCATGCCGTTTACCCTCATGCCCTTTACCCTCATGCCCTTCACTCATGCCCTTTACCCTCATGCCCTTTACCCTCATGCCCTATACCCTCATGCCCTTTACACTCCATGCGCTTTACCATGATGCCCTTTACCCTCATGCCCTTTACCCTGCATGCCCTTTACCCTCCTTGCCCTTTACCCTCATGCCCTTTACCCTCATGCCCTTCACTCATGCCCTTTACCCTCATGCCCTTTACCCTCATGCCCTTTACCCTCTTGCCCCTTACCCTCATGCCCTTTAGCCTCATGCCCTTTACCCTCCTTGCCCTTTACCCTCATGCCCTTTACCTCCTTGCCCCTTACCCTCATGCCCTTTAGCCTCATGCCCTTTACCCCCATATACCCTCCATGCCACTTACCCTCATGCCCTTTACCCTCATGCCCGTTACACTCCATGCCCTTTACCCTCATGCCCTTTACCCTCCTTGCCCTTTACCCTCATGCCCTTTACCCTCTTCCCCTTTACCCTCATGCCCTTTAGCCTCATGCCCTTTACCCTCCATGCCCTTTACCCTCATGCCCCTTACCCTCATGCCCTTTACCCTCCTGCCCTTTACCCTAATACCCTTTACCCTCATGCCTTTCACCATCATGCCCTTTACCCACATGAGCTTTACCCTCATGCCCTTTACCCTGCATGCCCTTTACCCTCATGCCATATACCCTCCATGCCACTTACCCTCATGCCCTTCACCCTCCTTGCCCTTTACCCTCATGCCCTTTACCCTCTTGCCCCTTACCCTCATGCCCTTTAGCCTCATGCCCTTTAACCTCCTTGCCCTTTACCCTCATGCCCTTTACCTCCTTGCCCCTTACCCTCATGCCCTTTACCCTCCATGCCCTGTACCCTCATGCCCTTTACACTCCATGCCCTTTACCATGATGCCCTTTACCCTCATGCCCTTTACCCTGCATGCCCTTTACCCTCCATGCCCTTTACCCTCATGCCCTTTTCCCTCCTTGCCCTTACCCTCATGCCCTTTAGGCTCATGCCCTTTACCCTCCATGCCCTTTACCCTCCATGCCCTTTACCCTCCATGCCCTTTACCCTCATGCCCCTTACCCTAATACCCTTTACCCTCATGCCCTTCACCATCATGCCCTTTACCCACATGAGCTTTACCCTCATGCCCTTTACCCTGCATGCCCTTTACCCTCATGCCCTTTACCCTGCATGCCCTTTACCCTCCTTGCCCTTTACCCTCATGCCCTTTACCCTGCATGCCCTTTACCCCCATGCCATATACCCTCCATGCCACTTACCCTCATGCCCTTTACCCTCATGCCCTTTACCCTCTTGCCCCTTACCCTCATGCCCTTTACCCACATGCCCTTTACCCTCTTCCCCTTTACCCTGCATGCCCTTTACCCTCATGCCCTTTACCCTCCATGTCCTTTACCCTCATGCCCTTTACCCTCTTGCCCCTTACCCTCATGCCCTTTACCCCCATGCCTTTTACCCTCATGCCCTTTACCCTCATGCCCTTTAGGTTCATGCCCTTACCCTCCATGCCCTTTACCCTCATGCCCTTTACCCTCATGCCCTTTACCCTCCATGCCCTTTACCCACATGCCCTTCACCCTAATACCCTATACCCTCATGCCTTTTACCCTCATGCCCTTCACCCTCTTGCCCCTTACCCTCATGCCCTTTAGCCTCATGCCCTTTACCCCCATATACCCTCCATGCCACTTACCCTCATGCCCTTTACCCTCATGCCCGTTACACTCCATGCCCTTTACACTCATGCCCTTTACCCTCCTTGCCCTTTACCCTCATGCCCTTTACCCTCTTCCCCTTTACCCTCATGCCCTTTAGCCTCATGCCCTTTACCCTCCATGCCCTTTACCTTCATGCCCCTTACCCTCATGCCCTTTACCCTCATGCCCTTTACCCTCCTGCCCTTTACCCTAATACCCTTTACCCTCATGCCCTTCACCATCATGCCCTTTACCCACATGAGCTTTACCCTCATGCCCTTTACCCTGCATGCCCTTTACCCTCATGCCATATACCCTCCATGCCACTTACCCTCATGCCCTTTACCCTAATACCCTATACCCTCATGCCCTTCACCATCATGCCCTTTACCCACATGAGCTTTACCCTCATGCCCTTTACCCTGCATGCCCTTTACCCTCATGCCATATACCCTCCATGCCACTTACCCTCATGCCCTTCACCCTCCTTGCCCTTTACCCTCATGCCCTTTACCCTCTTGCCCCTTACCCTCATGCCCTTTAGCCTCATGCCCTTTACCCTCCTTGCCCTTTACCCTCATGCCCTTTACCTCCTTGCCCCTTACCCTCATGCCCTTTACCCTCCATGCCCTGTACCCTCATGCCCTTTACACTCCATGCCCTTTACCATGATGCCCTTAACCCACATGCCCTTTACCCTCATGCCCTTCACCCTCATGCCCTTCACCCTGCATGCCCTTTACCCTCATGCCCTATACCCTCCATGCCACTTACCCTCATGCCCTTTACCCTCATGCCCGTTACACTCCATGCCCTTTACCATGATGCCCTTTACCCTCATGCCCTTTACCCTCATGCCCTTTACCCTCCATGCCCTTTACCCTCATGCCCTTTACCCTCATGCTCCTTACCCTCATGCCGTTTACCCTCATGCCCTTTACCCTCATGCCCTTCACTCATGCCCTTTACCCTCATGCCCTTTACCCTCCATGCCCTATACCCTCATGCCCTTTACACTCCATGCGCTTTACCATGATGCCCTTTACCCTCATGCCCTTTACCCTGCATGCCCTTTACCCTCCTTGCCCTTTACCCTCATTCCCTATACCCTCCATGCCCTTTACCCTCTTGCCCCTTACCCTCATGCCCTTTACACTCCATGCCCTTTACCCTCATGCCCTTCACTCATGCCCTTCACCATCATGCCCTTTACCCACATGCCCTTTACCCTGCATGCCCTTTACCCTCATGCCCTTTACCCTCATGCCCTTTACCCTGCATGCCCTTTACCCTCATTCCCTATATCCTCCATGCCCTTTACCCTCTTGCCCCTTACCCTCATGCCCTTTACACTCCATGCCCTTTACCCTCATGCCCTTTACCCTCATGCCCTTTACCCTGCATGCCCTTTACCCTCATTCCCTATATCCTCCATGCCCTTTACCCTCTTGCCCCTTACCCACATGCCCTTTACCCTGCATGCCCTTCACCCTCATGCCCTTTACCCTCTTCCCCTTTACCCTCATGCCCTTCACCATCATGCCCTTTACCCACATGCCCTTTACCCACATGCCCTTTACCCTCATGCCCTTTACACTCCATGCCCTTTACCCTCATTCCCTATACCCTCCATGCCCTTTACCCTCATGCCCCTTACCCTCATGCCCTTTACCCTCCTGCCCTTTACCCTCATGCCCCTTACCCTCATGCCCGTTACACTCCATGCCCTTTACCCTCATGCCCTTTACCCTCTTCCCCTTTACCCTCATGCCCTTTAGCCTCATGCCCTTTACCCTCCATGCCCTTTACCCTCCATGCCCTTTACCCTCATGCCCTTTACCCTCATGCTCCTTACCCTCATGCCGTTTACCCTCATGCCCTTTACCCTCATGCCCTTCACTCATGCCCTTTACCCTCATGCCCTTTACCCTCATGCCCTATACCCTCATGCCCTTTACACTCCATGCGCTTTACCATGATGCCCTTTACCCTCATGCCCTTTACCCTGCATGCCCTTTACCCTCCTTGCCCTTTACCCTCATGCCCTTTACCCTCATGCCCTTCACTCATGCCCTTTACCCTCATGCCCTTTACCCTCATGCCCTTTACCCTGCATGCCCTTTACCCTCCATGCCCTTTACCCTCATGCCCTTTACCCTGCATGCCCTTTACCCCCATGCCATATACCCTCCATGCCACTTACCCTCATGCCCTTCACTCATGCCCATCACCATCATGCCCTTTACCCACATGCCCCTTACCCTCATGCCCTTCACCAACATGCCCTTTTCCCACATGCCCTTTACCCTCATGCCCTTTACCCTGCATGCCCTTTACCCTCATTCCCTATATCCTCCATGCCCTTTACCCTCTTGCCCCTTACCCTCATGCCCTTTACACTCCATGCCCTTTACCCTCATGCCCTTTACCCTCATGCCCTTTACCCTGCATGCCCTTTACCCTCATTCCCTATATCCTCCATGCCCTTTACCCTCTTGCCCTTTACCCTAATACCCTTTACCCTCATGCCCTTCACCATCATGCCCTTTACCCACATGAGCTTTACCCTCATGCCCTTTACCCTGCATGCCCTTTACCCTCATGCCATATACCCTCCATGCCACTTACCCTCATGCCCTTCACCCTCCTTGCCCTTTACCCTCATGCCCTTTACCCTCTTGCCCCTTACCCTCATGCCCTTTAGCCTCATGCCCTTTACCCTCCTTGCCCTTTACCCTCATGCCCTTTACCTCCTTGCCCCTTACCCTCATGCCCTTTACACTCCATGCCCTGTACCCTCATGCCCTTTACACTTCATGCCCTTTACCATGATGCCCTTTACCCTCATGCCCTTTACCCTGCATGCCCTTTACCCTCCATGCCCTTTACCCTCATGCCCTTTTCCCTCCTTGCCCTTACCCTCATGCCCTTTAGGCTCATGCCCTTTACCCTCCATGCCCTTTACCCTCCATGCCCTTTACCCTCCATGCCCTTTACCCTCATGCCCCTTACCCTAATACCCTTTACCCTCATGCCCTTCACCATCATGCCCTTTACCCACATGAGCTTTACGCTCATGCCCTTTACCCTGCATGCCCTTTACCCTCATGCCCTTTACCCTCATGCCCTTTACCCTGCATGCCCTTTACCCTCCTTGCCCTTTACCCTCATGCCCTTTACCCTGCATGCCCTTTACCCCCATGCCATATACCCTCCATGCCACTTACCCTCATGCCCTTTACCCTCATGCCCTTTACCCTCTTGCCCCTTACCCTCATGCCCTTTACCCACATGCCCTTTACCCTCTTCCCCTTTACCCTGCATGCCCTTTACCCTCATGCCCTTTACCCTCCATGTCCTTTACCCTCATGCCCTTTACCCTCTTGCCCCTTACCCTCATGCCCTTTACCTATATGCCTTTTACCCTCATGCCCTTTACCCTCATGCCCTTTAGGTTCATGCCCTTACCCTCCATGCCCTTTACCCTCATGCCCTTTACCCTCATGCCCTTTACCCTCCATGCCCTTTACCCACATGCCCTTTACCCTCATGCCCTTTACCCTCTTGCCCCTTACCCTCATGCCCTTTAGCCTCATGCCCTTTACCCCCATATACCCTCCATGCCACTTACCCTCATGCCCTTTACCCTCATGCCCGTTACACTCCATGCCCTTTACCCTCATGCCCTTTACCCTCCTTGCCCTTTACCCTCATGCCCTTTACCCTCTTCCCCTTTACCCTCATGCCCTTTAGCCTCATGCCCTTTACCCACCATGCCCTTTACCCTCATGCCCCTTACCCTCATGCCCTTTACCCTCATGCCCTTTACCCTCCTGCCCTTTACCCTAATACCCTTTACCCTCATGCCCTTCACCCTCTTGCCCCTTACCCTCATGCCCTTTAGCCTCATGCCCTTTACCCCCATATACCCTCCATGCCACTTACCCTCATGCCCTTTACCCTCATGCCCGTTACACTCCATGCCCTTTACACTCATGCCCTTTACCCTCCTTGCCCTTTACCCTCATGCCCTTTACCCTCTTCCCCTTTACCCTCATGCCCTTTAGCCTCATGCCCTTTACCCTCCATGCCCTTTACCCTCATGCCCCTTACCCTCATGCCCTTTACCCTCATGCCCTTTACCCTCCTGCCCTTTACCCTAATACCCTTTACCCTCATGCCCTTCACCATCATGCCCTTTACCCACATGAGCTTTACCCTCATGCCCTTTACCCTGCATGCCCTTTACCCTCATGCCATATACCCTCCATGCCACTTACCCTCATTCCCTTCACCCTAATACCCTATACCCTCATGCCCTTCACCATCATGCCCTTTACCCACATGAGCTTTACCCTCATGCCCTTTACCCTGCATGCCCTTTACCCTCATGCCATATACCCTCCATGCCACTTACCCTCATGCCCTTCACCCTCCTTGCCCTTTACCCTCATGCCCTTTACCCTCTTGCCCCTTACCCTCATGCCCTTTAGCCTCATGCCCTTTACCCTCCTTGCCCTTTACCCTCATGCCCTTTACCTCCTTGCCCCTTACCCTCATGCCCTTTACCCTCCATGCCCTGTACCCTCATGCCCTTTACACTCCATGCCCTTTACCATGATGCCCTTAACCCACATGCCCTTTACCCTCATGCCCTTTACCCTCATGCCCTTCACCCTGCATGCCCTTTACCCTCATGCCCTATACCCTCCATGCCACTTACCCTCATGCCCTTTACCCTCATGCCCGTTACACTCCATGCCCTTTACCATGATGCCCTTTACCCTCATGCCCTTTACCCTCATGCCCTTTACCCTCCATGCCCTTTACCATGATGCCCTTTACCCTCATGCCCTTTACCCTCATGCCCTTTACCCTCCATGCCCTTTACCCTCATGCCCTTTACCCTCATGCTCCTTACCCTCCATGCCACTTACCCTCATGCCCTTTACCCTCATGCCCGTTACACTCCATGCCCTTTACCATGATGCCCTTTACCCTCATGCCCTTTACCCTCATGCCCTTTACCCTCCATGCCCTTTACCCTCATGCCCTTTACCCTCATGCTCCTTACCCTCATGCCGTTTACCCTCATGCCCTTTACCCTCATGCCCTTCACTCATGCCCTTTACCCTCATGCCCTTTACCCACATGAGCTTTACCCTCATGCCCTTTACCCTGCATGCCCTTTACCCTCATGCCATATACCCTCCATGCCACTTACCCTCATGCCCTTCACCCTCCTTGCCCTTTACCCTCATGCCCTTTACCCTCTTGCCCCTTACCCTCATGCCCTTTAGCCTCATGCCCTTTACCCTCCTTGCCCTTTACCCTCATGCCCTTTAACTCCTTGCCCCTTACCCTCATGCCCTTTACCCTCCATGCCCTGTACCCTCATGCCCTTTACACTCCATGCCCTTTACCATGATGCCCTTTACCCTCATGCCCTTTACCCTGCATGCCCTTTACCCTCCATGCCCTTTACCCTCATGCCCTTTTCCCTCCTTGCCCTTACCCTCATGCCCTTTAGGCTCATGCCCTTTACCCTCCATGCCCTTTACCCTCCATGCCCTTTACCCTCCATGCCCTTTACCCTCATGCCCCTTACCCTAATACCCTTTACCCTCATGCCCTTCACCATCATGCCCTTTACCCACATGTGCTTTACCCTCATGCCCTTTACCCTGCATGCCCTTTACCCTCATGCCATATACCCTCCATGCCACTTACCCTCATGCCCTTCACCCTCCTTGCCCTTTACCCTCATGCCCTTTACCCTCTTGCCCCTTACCCTCATGCCCTTTAGCCTCATGCCCTTTACCCTCCTTGCCCTTTACCCTCATGCCCTTTACCTCCTTGCCCCTTACCCTCATGCCCTTTAGCCTCATGCCCTTTACCCCCATATACCCTCCATGCCACTTACCCTCATGCCCTTTACCCTCATGCCCGTTACACTCCATGCCCTTTACCCTCATGCCCTTTACCCTCCTTGCCCTTTACCCTCATGCCCTTTACCCTCTTCCCCTTTACCCTCATGCCCTTTAGCCTCATGCCCTTTACCCTCCATGCCCTTTACCCTCATGCCCCTTACCCTCATGCCCTTTACCCTCCTGCCCTTGACCCTAATACCCTTTACCCTCATGCCTTTCACCATCATGCCCTTTACCCACATGAGCTTTACCCTCATGCCCTTTACCCTGCATGCCCTTTACCCTCATGCCATATACCCTCCATGCCACTTACCCTCATGCCCTTCACCCTCCTTGCCCTTTACCCTCATGCCCTTTACCCTCTTGCCCCTTACCCTCATGCCCTTTAGCCTCATGCCCTTTAACCTCCTTGCCCTTTACCCTCATGCCCTTTACCTCCTTGCCCCTTACCCTCATGCCCTTTACCCTCCATGCCCTGTACCCTCATGCCCTTTACACTCCATGCCCTTTACCATGATGCCCTTTACCCTCATGCCCTTTACCCTGCATGCCCTTTACCCTCCATGCCCTTTACCCTCATGCCCTTTTCCCTCCTTGCCCTTACCCTCATGCCCTTTAGGCTCATGCCCTTTACCCTCCATGCCCTTTACCCTCCATGCCCTTTACCCTCCATGCCCTTTACCCTCATGCCCCTTACCCTAATACCCTTTACCCTCATGCCCTTCACCATCATGCCCTTTACCCACATGAGCTTTACCCTCATGCCCTTTACCCTGCATGCCCTTTACCCTCATGCCCTTTACCCTGCATGCCCTTTACCCTCCTTGCCCTTTACCCTCATGCCCTTTACCCTGCATGCCCTTTACCCCCATGCCATATACCCTCCATGCCACTTACCCTCATGCCCTTTACCCTCATGCCCTTTACCCTCTTGCCCCTTACCCTCATGCCCTTTACCCACATGCCCTTTACCCTCTTCCCCTTTACCCTGCATGCCCTTTACCCTCATGCCCTTTACCCTCCATGTCCTTTACCCTCATGCCCTTTACCCTCTTGCCCCTTACCCTCATGCCCTTTACCCCCATGCCTTTTACCCTCATGCCCTTTACCCTCATGCCCTTTAGGTTCATGCCCTTACCCTCCATGCCCTTTACCCTCATGCCCTTTACCCTCATGCCCTTTACCCTCCATGCCCTTTACCCACATGCCCTTCACCCTAATACCCTATACCCTCATGCCTTTTACCCTCATGCCCTTCACCCTCTTGCCCCTTACCCTCATGCCCTTTAGCCTCATGCCCTTTACCCCCATATACCCTCCATGCCACTTACCCTCATGCCCTTTACCCTCATGCCCGTTACACTCCATGCCCTTTACACTCATGCCCTTTACCCTCCTTGCCCTTTACCCTCATGCCCTTTACCCTCTTCCCCTTTACCCTCATGCCCTTTAGCCTCATGCCCTTTACCCTCCATGCCCTTTACCCTCATGCCCCTTACCCTCATGCCCTTTACCCTCATGCCCTTTACCCTCCTGCCCTTTACCCTAATACCCTTTACCCTCATGCCCTTCACCATCATGCCCTTTACCCACATGAGCTTTACCCTCATGCCCTTTACCCTGCATGCCCTTTACCCTCATGCCATATACCCTCCATGCCACTTACCCTCATTCCCTTTACCCTAATACCCTATACCCTCATGCCCTTCACCATCATGCCCTTTACCCACATGAGCTTTACCCTCATGCCCTTTACCCTGCATGCCCTTTACCCTCATGCCATATACCCTCCATGCCACTTACCCTCATGCCCTTCACCCTCCTTGCCCTTTACCCTCATGCCCTTTACCCTCTTGCCCCTTACCCTCATGCCCTTTAGCCTCATGCCCTTTACCCTCCTTGCCCTTTACCCTCATGCCCTTTACCTCCTTGCCCCTTACCCTCATGCCCTTTACCCTCCATGCCCTGTACCCTCATGCCCTTTACACTCCATGCCCTTTACCATGATGCCCTTAACCCACATGCCCTTTACCCTCATGCCCTTTACCCTCATGCCCTTCACCCTGCATGCCCTTTACCCTCATGCCCTATACCCTCCATGCCACTTACCCTCATGCCCTTTACCCTCATGCCCGTTACACTCCATGCCCTTTACCATGATGCCCTTTACCCTCATGCCCTTTACCCTCATGCCCTTTACCCTCCATGCCCTTTACCCTCATGCCCTTTACCCTCATGCTCCTTACCCTCATGCCGTTTACCCTCATGCCCTTTACCCTCATGCCCTTCACTCATGCCCTTTACCCTCATGCCCTTTACCCTCCATGCCCTATACCCTCATGCCCTTTACACTCCATGCGCTTTACCATGATGCCCTTTACCCTCATGCCCTTTACCCTGCATGCCCTTTACCCTCCTTGCCCTTTACCCTCATTCCCTATACCCTCCATGCCCTTTACCCTCTTGCCCCTTACCCTCATGCCCTTTACACTCCATGCCCTTTACCCTCATGCCCTTCACTCATGCCCTTCACCATCATGCCCTTTACCCACATGCCCTTTACCCTGCATGCCCTTTACCCTCATGCCCTTTACCCTCCTTGCCCTTTACCCTCATGCCCTTTACCCTCATGCCCGTTACACTCCATGCCCTTTACCATGATGCCCTTTACCCTCATGCCCTTTACCCTCATGCCCTTCACCATCATGCCCTTTACCCACATGCCCTTTACCCTCATGCCCTTTACCCTGCATGCCCTTTACCCTCATGCCCTTTACCCTCATGCCCTTTACCCTCTTGCCCCTTACCCTCATGCCCTTTACCCTCCTAGCCCTTCACCCTCATGCCCTTTACCCTCTTCCCCTTTACCCTCATGCCCTTCACCATCATGCCCTTTACCCACATGCCCTTTACCCTGCATGCCCTTTACCCTCATGCCCTTTACCCTGCATGCCCTTTACCCTCATGCCCTTTACCCTCATGCCCGTTACACTCCATGCCCTTTACCATGATGCCCTTTACCCTCATGCCCTTTACCCTCATGCCCTTCACCATCATGCCCTTTACCCACATGCCCCTTACCCTCATGCCCTTTACCCTCCTAGCCCTTCACCCTCATGCCCTTTACCCTCTTCCCCTTTACCCTCATGCCCTTCACCATCATGCCCTTTACCCACATGCCCTTTACCCTGCATGCCCTTTACCCTCATGCCCTTTACCCTGCATGCCCTTTACCCTCATTCCCTATATCCTCCATGCCCTTTACCCTCTTGCCCCTTACCCTCATGCCCTTTACACTCCATGCCCTTTACCCTCATGCCCTTTACCCTCATGCCCTTCACCATCATGCCCTTTACCCACATGCCCTTTACCCACATGCCCTTTACCCTCATGCCCTTTACACTCCATGCCCTTTACCATGATGCCCTTTACCCTCATGCCCTTTACCCTCATGCCCTTTACCCTCTTGCCCCTTACCCTCATGCCCTTTACCCACATGCCCTTTACCCTCATGCCCTTTACACTCCATGCCCTTTACCATGATGCCCTTTACCCTCATGCCCTTTACCCTGCATGCCCTTTACCCTCATGCCCTTTACCCTCATGCCCTTTACCCTGCATGCCCTTTACCCTCATTCCCTATACCCTCCATGCCCTTTACCCTCATGCCCCTTACCCTCATGCCCTTTACCCTCCTGCCCTTTACCCTCATGCCCCTTACCCTCATGCCCTTTACCCTCATGCCCTTTACCCTCATGCCCTTCACCATCATGCCCTTTACCCACATGAGCTTTACCCTCATGCCCTTTACCCTGCATGCCCTTTACCCTCATGCCATATACCCTCCATGCCACTTACCCTCTTGCCCCTTACCCTCATGCCCTTTAGCCTCATGCCCTTTACCCCCATATACCCTCCATGCCACTTACCCTCATGCCCTTTACCCTCATGCCCGGTACACTCCATGCCCTTTACCCTCATGCCCTTTACCCTCCTTGCCCTTTACCCTCATGCCCTTTACCCTCTTCCCCTTTACCCTCATGCCCTTTAGCCTCATGCCCTTCACTCATGCCCTTTACCCTCATGCCCTTTACCCTCCATGCCCTTTACCCTCATGCCCTTTACCCTCTTGCCCCTTACCCTCATGCCCTTTACCCCCATGCCTTTTACCCTCATGCCCTTTACCCTCATGCCCTTCACTCATGCCCTTCACCATCATGCCCTTTACCCACATGCCCCTTACCCTCATGCCCTTCACCATCATGCCCTTTACCCACATGCCCTTTACCCTCATGCCCTTTACCCTCATGCCCTTTACCCTCTTGCCCCTTACCCTCATGCCCTTCACCATCATGCCCTTTAGCCTCATGCCCTTTTCCCTCCATGCCCGTTACCCTCATGCCCTTTACCCTCATGCCCTTTACCCTCATGCCCTTTACCCTCATGCCCTTCACCATCATGCCCTTCACCCACATGCCCTTTACCCTTCATGCCCTTTACCCACATGCCCTTTACCCTCTTGCCCTTTACCCTCATGCCCTTTACCCTGCATGCCCTTTACCCCCATGCCATATACCCTCCATGCCACTTACCCTCATGCCCTTCACTCATGCCCATCACCATCATGCCCTTTACCCACATGCCCCTTACCCTCATGCCCTTCACCAACATGCCCTTTTCCCACATGCCCTTTACCCTCATGCCCTTTACCCTCATGCCCTTTACCCTCATGCCCTTTACCCTCCTGCCCTTTACCCTCATGCCCCTTACCCTCATGCCCGTTACACTCCATGCCCTTTACCCTCATGCCCTTTACCCTCTTCCCCTTTACCCTCATGCCCTTTAGCCTCATGCCCTTTACCCTCCATGCCCTTTACCCTCCATGCCCTTTACCCTCATGCCCTTTACCCTCTTGCCCCTTACCCTCATGCCCTTTACCCCCATGCCTTTTACCCTCTTGCCCCTTACCCTCATGCCCTTTAGCCTCATGCCCTTTACCCTCCTTGCCCTTTACCCTCATGCCCTTTACCTCCTTGCCCCTTACCCTCATGCCCTTTACCCTCCATGCCCTGTACCCTCATGCCCTTTACACTCCATGCCCTTTACCATGATGCCCTTAACCCACATGCCCTTTACCCTCATGCCCTTTACCCTCATGCCCTTCACCCTGCATGCCCTTTACCCTCATGCCCTATACCCTCCATGCCACTTACCCTCATGCCCTTTACCCTCATGCCCGTTACACTCCATGCCCTTTACCATGATGCCCTTTACCCTCATGCCCTTTACCCTCATGCCCTTTACCCTCCATGCCCTTTACCCTCATGCCCTTTACCCTCATGCTCCTTACCCTCATGCCGTTTACCCTCATGCCCTTTACCCTCATGCCCTTCACTCATGCCCTTTACCCTCATGCCCTTTACCCTCCATGCCCTATACCCTCATGCCCTTTACACTCCATGCGCTTTACCATGATGCCCTTTACCCTCATGCCCTTTACCCTGCATGCCCTTTACCCTCCTTGCCCTTTACCCTCATTCCCTATACCCTCCATGCCCTTTACCCTCTTGCCCCTTACCCTCATGCCCTTTACACTCCATGCCCTTTACCCTCATGCCCTTCACTCATGCCCTTCACCATCATGCCCTTTACCCACATGCCCTTTACCCTGCATGCCCTTTACCCTCATGCCCTTTACCCTCCTTGCCCTTTACCCTCATGCCCTTTACCCTCATGCCCGTTACACTCCATGCCCTTTACCATGATGCCCTTTACCCTCATGCCCTTTACCCTCATGCCCTTCACCATCATGCCCTTTACCCACATGCCCTTTACCCTCATGCCCTTTACCCTGCATGCCCTTTACCCTCATGCCCTTTACCCTCATGCCCTTTACCCTCTTGCCCCTTACCCTCATGCCCTTTACCCTCCTAGCCCTTCACCCTCATGCCCTTTACCCTCTTCCCCTTTACCCTCATGCCCTTCACCATCATGCCCTTTACCCACATGCCCTTTACCCTGCATGCCCTTTACCCTCATGCCCTTTACCCTGCATGCCCTTTACCCTCATGCCCTTTACCCTCATGCCCGTTACACTCCATGCCCTTTACCATGATGCCCTTTACCCTCATGCCCTTTACCCTCTTGCCCCTTACCCTCATGCCCTTTACCCTGCATGCCCTTTACCCCCCTTGCCCTTTACCCTCATGCCCTTTTCCCTGCATGCCCTTTACCCTCATGCCCTTTACCCTCCTTGCCCTTTACCCTCATGCCCTTTACCTTCTTGCCCTTTACCCTCTTGCCCCTTACCCTCATGCCCTTTAGGCTCATGCCGTTTACCCTCCATGTCCTTTACCCTCATGCCCTTTACCCTCTTGCCCCTTACCATAATGCCCTTTACCCTCATGCCCTTTACCCTGCATGCCCTTTACCCTCATTCCCTATACCCTCCATGCCCTTTACCCTCATGCCCTTTACCCTCTTGCCCCTTACCCTCATGCCCTTTACCCTGCATGCCCTTTACCCTCCTTGCCCTTTACCCTCATGCCCTTTTCCCTGCATGCCCTTTACCCTCATGCCCTTTACCCTCCTTGCCCTTTACCCTCATGCCCTTTACCCTCTTGCCCTTTACCCTCTTGCCCTTTACCCTCTTGCCCCTTACCCTCATGCCCTTTAGGCTCATGCCCTTTACCCTCCATGCCCTTTACCCTCCATGCCCTTTACCCTCATGCCCCTTACCCTAATGCCCTTTACCCTCATGCCCTTCACCATCATGCCCTTTACCCTCTTGCCCTTTACCCTCTTGCCCCTTACCCTCATGCCCTTTACCCTGCATGCCCTTTACCCCCCTTGCCCTTTACCCTCATGCCCTTTTCCCTGCATGCCCTTTACCCTCATGCCCTTTACCCTCCTTGCCCTTTACCCTCATGCCCTTTACCCTCTTGCCCTTTACCCTCTTGCCCCTTACCCTCATGCCCTTTAGGCTCATGCCCTTTACCCTCCATGCCCTTTACCCTCCATGCCCTTTACCCTCATGCCCCTTACCCTAATGCCCTTTACCCTCATGCCCTTCACCATCATGCCCTTTACCCACATGCCCTTTACCCTCATGCCCTTTACCCTGCATGCCCTTTACCCTCATGCCCTTTACCCTCATGCCCTTTACCCTCCTTGCCCTTTACCCTCATGCCCTTTACCCTCTTGCCCCTTACCCTCATGCCCTTTAGCCTCATGCCCTTTACCCTCCATGCCCTTTACCATGATGCCCTTTACCCTCATGCCCTTTACCCTCATGCCCTTTACCCTCCATGCCCTTTACCCTCATGCCCTTTACCCTCATGCTCCTTACCCTCATGCCGTTTACCCTCATGCCCTTTACCCTCATGCCCTTCACTCATGCCCTTTACCCTCATGCCCTTTACCCTCCATGCCCTATACCCTCATGCCCTTTACACTCCATGCGCTTTACCATGATGCCCTTTACCCTCATGCCCTTTACCCTGCATGCCCTTTACCCTCCTTGCCCTTTACCCTCATGCCCTTTTCCCTCCTTGCCCTTACCCTCATGCCCTTTAGGCTCATGCCCTTTACCCTCCATGCCCTTTACCCTCATGCCCCTTACCCAAATACCCTTTACCCTCATGCCCTTCACCATCATGCCCTTTACCCACATGAGCTTTACCCTCATGCCCTTTACCCTGCATGCCCTTTACCCTCATGCCCTTTACCCTCATGCCCTTTACCCTGCATGCCCTTTACCCTCCTTGCCCTTTACCCTCATGCCCTTTACCCTGCATGCCCTTTACCCCCATGCCATATACCCTCCATGCCACTTACCCTCATGCCCTTTACCCTCATGCCCTTTACCCTCTTGCCCCTTACCCTCATGCCCTTTACCCACATGCCCTTTACCCTCTTCCCCTTTACCCTGCATGCCCTTTACCCTCATGCCCTTTACCCTCCATGCCCTTTACCCTCATGCCCTTTACCCTCTTGCCCCTTACCCTCATGCCCTTTACCCCCATGCCTTTTACCCTCATGCCCTTTACCCTCATGCCCTTCACTCATGCCCTTCACCATCATGCCCTTTACCCACATGCCCCTTACCCTCATGCCCTTCACGATCATGCCCTTTACCCACATACCCTTTACCCTCATGCCCTTTACCCCCATGCCCTTTACCCTCTTGCCCCTTACCCTCATGCCCTTTACCCACATGCCCTTTACCCTCTTCCCCTTTACCCTGCATGCCCTTTACCCTCATGCCCTTTACCCTCCATGCCCTTTACCCTCATGCCCTTTACCCTCCATGCCCTTTACCCACATGCCCTTTAGCCTCATGCCCTTTACCCCCATATACCCTCCATGCCACTTACCCTCATGCCCTTTACCCTCATGCCCGTTACACTCCATGCCCTTTACCCTCATGCCCTTTACCCTCCTTGCCCTTTACCCTCATGCCCTTTACCCTCTTCCCCTTTACCCTCATGCCCTTTAGCCTCATGCCCTTTACCCTCCATGCCCTTTACCCTCATGCCCCTTACCCTCATGCCCTTTACCCTCCTGCTCTTTACCCTCATGCTCTTTACCCTCATGCCCTTCACTCATGCCCTTTACCCTCATGCCCTTTACCCTCCATGCTCTATACCCTCATGCCCTTTACACTCCATGCCCTTTACCATGATGCCCTTTACCCACATGCCCTTTACCCTCTTCCCCTTTACCCTGCATGCCCTTTACCCTCATGCCCTTTACCCTCCATGCCCTTTACCCTCATGCCCTTTACCCTCTTGCCCCTTACCCTCATGCCCTTTACCCACATGCCCTTTACCCTCTTCCCCTTTACCCTGCATGCCCTTTACCCTCATGCCCTTTACCCACATGCCCTTTACCCTCTTCCCCTTTACCCTGCATGCCCTTTACCCTCATGCCCTTTACCCTCCATGCCCTTTACCCTCATGCCCTTTACCCTCCTGCCCTTTACCCTCATGCTCTTTACCCTCATGCCCTTCACTCATGCCCTTTACCCTCATGCCCTTTACCCTCCATGCCCTATACCCTGCATGCCCTTTACCCACATGCCCTTTACCCTCCTTGCCCTTTACCCTCGTGCCCTTTACCCTCCATGCCCTGTACCCTCATGCCCTTTACACTCCATGCCCTTTACCATGATGCCCTTAACCCACATGCCCTTTACCCTCATGCCCTTTACCCTCATGCCCTTCACCCTGCATGCCCTTTACCCTCATGCCCTATACCCTCCATGCCACTTACCCTCATGCCCTTTACCCTCATGCCCGTTACACTCCATGCCCTTTACCATGATGCCCTTTACCCTCATGCCCTTTACCCTCATGCCCTTTACCCTCCATGCCCTTTACCCTCATGCCCTTTACCCTCATGCTCCTTACCCTCATGCCGTTTACCCTCATGCCCTTTACCCTCATGCCCTTCACTCATGCCCTTTACCCTCATGCCCTTTACCCTCATGCCCTTTACCCTGCATGCCCTTTACCCTCCATGCCCTTTACCCTCATGCCCTTTACCCTGCATGCCCTTTACCCCCATGCCATATACCCTCCATGCCCTTCACTCATGCCCTTCACCATCATGCCCTTTACCCACATGCCCCTTACCCTCATGCCCTTCACCATCATGCCCTTTACCCACATGCCCTTTACCCTCATGCCCTTTACCCTCATGCCCTTTACCCTCTTGCCCCTTACCCTCATGCCCTTTACCCACATGCCCTTTACCCTCTTCCCCTTTACCCTGCATGCCCTTTACCCTCATGCCCTTTACCCTCCATGCCCTTTACCCTCATGCCCTTTACCCTCCATGCCCTTTACCCACATGCCCTTTACCCTCATGCCCTTTACCCTCTTGCCCCTTACCCTCATGCCCTTTAGCCTCATGCCCTTTACCCCCATATACCCTCCATGCCACTTACCCTCATGCCCTTTACCCTCATGCCCGTTACACTCCATGCCCTTTACCCTCATGCCCTTTACCCTCTTCCCCTTTACCCTCATGCCCTTTAGCCTCATGCCCTTTACCCTCCATGCCCTTTACCCTCATGCCCCTTACCCTCATGCCCTTTACCCTCCTGCCCTTTACCCTCATGCTCTTTACCCTCATGCCCTTCACTCATGCCCTTTACCCTCATGCCCTTTACCCTCCATGCCCTATACCCTCATGCCCTTTACACTCCATGCCCTTTACCATGATGCCCTTTACCCTCATGCCCTTTAACCTTCTTGCCCTTTACCCTCATGCCCTTTACCCTCTTCCCCTTACCCTCATGCCCTTTACCCACATGCCCTTTACCCTCATGCCCTTTACACTCCATGCCCTTTACCATGATGCCCTTTACCCTCATGCCCTTTACCCTGCATGCCCTTTACCCTCATGCCCTTTACCCTCCATGCCCTTTACCCTCATGCCCTTTACCCTCTTGCCCCTTACCATAATGCCTTTTACCCCCATGCCTTTTACCCTCATGCCCTTTACCCTCATGCCCTTCACTCATGCCCTTCACCATCATGCCCTTTACCCACATGCCCTTTACCCTCATGCCCTTTACCCTGCATGCCCTTTACCCTCATTCCCTATACCCTCCATGCCCTTTACACTCTTGCCCCTTACACTCATGCCCTTTACACTCCATGCCCTTTACCCTCATGCCCTTCACTCATGCCCTTCACCATCATGCCCTTTACCCACATGCCCTTTACCCTGCATGCCCTTTACCCTCATGCCCTTTACCCTCCTTGCCCTTTACCCTCATGCCCTTTACCCTCTTGCCCCTTACCCTCATGCCCTTTACCCTCCTAGCCCTTCACCCTCATGCCCTTTACCCTCATGCCCTTTACGCTCATGCCCTTTACCCTCCATGCCCTTTACCCTCATGCCCCTTACCCTCATGCCCTATACCCTGCATGCCCTTTACCCTCATGCCCTTTACCCTCCTTGCCCTTTACCCTAATGCCCTTTACCCTGATGCCCTTCACCCTCATGCCCTTTACCCACATGCCCTTTACCCTCATGCCCTTTACCCTCATGCCCTTCACCATCATGCCCTTTACCCACATGCCCTTTACCCTCATGCCCTGTACCATCATGCACTTTACCCTCATGCCCTTCACCATCATGCCCTTTAGCCTCATGCCCTTTAGCCTCATGCCCTTTACCCTCCATGCCCTTTACCCTCCATGCCCTTTACCCTCATGCCCTTTACCCTCTTGCCCCTTACCATAATGCCTTTTACCCCCATGCCTTTTACCCTCATGCCCTTTACCCTCATGCCCTTTACCCTCATGCCCTTCACTCATGCCCTTCACCATCATGCCCTTTACCCACATGCCCTTTACCCTCATGCCCTTTACCCTGCATGCCCTTTACCCTCATTCCCTATACCCTCCATGCCCTTTACACTCTTGCCCCTTACACTCATGCCCTTTACACTCCATGCCCTTTACCCTCATGCCCTTCACTCATGCCCTTCACCATCATGCCCTTTACCCACATGCCCTTTACCCTGCATGCCCTTTACCCTCATGCCCTTTACCCTCCTTGCCCTTTACCCTCATGCCCTTTACCCTCTTGCCCCTTACCCTCATGCCCTTTACCCTCCTAGCCCTTCACCCTCATGCCCTTTACCCTCATGCCCTTTACGCTCATGCCCTTTACCCTCCATGCCCTTTACCCTCATGCCCCTTACCCTCATGCCCTATACCCTGCATGCCCTTTACCCTCATGCCCTTTACCCTCCTTGCCCTTTACCCTAATGCCCTTTACCCTGATGCCCTTCACCCTCATGCCCTTTACCCACATGCCCTTTACCCTCATGCCCTTTACCCTCATGCCCTTCACCATCATGCCCTTTACCCACATGCCCTTTACCCTCATGCCCTGTACCATCATGCACTTTACCCTCATGCCCTTCACCATCATGCCCTTTAGCCTCATGCCCTTTAGCCTCATGCCCTTTACCCTCCATGCCCTTTACCCTCCATGCCCTTTACCCTCATGCCCTTTACCCTCTTGCCCCTTACCATAATGCCTTTTACCCCCATGCCTTTTACCCTCATGCCCTTTACCCTCATGCCCTTCACTCATGCCCTTCACCATCATGCCCTTTACCCACATGCCCTATACCCTGCATGCCCTTTACCCTCATGCCCTTTACCCTCCTTGCCCTTTACCCTCATGCTCTTTACCCTGCATGCCCTTTACCCTACATGCCCGTTACCCTCATGCCCTTTACCCTCATGCCCTGTACCATCATGCACTTTACCCTCATGCCCTTCACCATCATGCCCTTTAGCCTCATGCCCTTTAGCCTCATGCCCTTTACCCTCCATGCCCTTTACCCTCCATGCCCTTTACCCTGCTTGCCCTTTACCCTCCTTGCCCTTTACCCTCATGCCCTATACCCTGCATGCCCTTTACCCCCATGCCATATACCCTCCATGCCACTTACCCTCATGCCCTTTACCCTCATGCCCTTTACCCTCTTGCCCCTTACCCTCATGCCCTTTACCCACATGCCCTTTACCCTCTTCCCCTTTACCCTGCATGCCCTTTACCCTCATGCCCTTTACCCTCTTGCCCCTTACCCTCATGCCCTTTACCCACATGCCCCTTACCCTCTTCCCCTTTACCCTGCATGCCCTTTACCCTCATGCCCTTTACCCTCCATGCCCTTTACCCTCATGCCCTTTACCCTCCATGCCCTTTACCCACATGCCCTTTACCCTCATGCCCTTTACCCTCTTGCCCTTTACCCTCCTTGCCCTTTACCCTCATGCCCTTTACCCTCTTCCCCTTTACCCTCATGCCCTTTAGCCTCATGCCCTTTACCCTCCATGCCCTTTACCCTCATGCCCCTTACCCTCATGCCCTTTACCCTCCTGCCCTTTACCCTCATGCTCTTTACCCTCATGCCCTTCACTCATGCCCTTTACCCTCATGCCCTTTACCCTCCATGCCCTATACCCTGCATGCCCTTTACCCACATGCCCTTTACCCTCCTTGCCCTTTACCCTCATGCCCTTTACCCTCCATGCCCTGTACCCTCATGCCCTTTACACTCCATGCCCTTTACCATGATGCCCTTAACCCACATGCCCTTTACCCTCATGCCCTTTACCCTCATGCCCTTCACCCTGCATGCCCTTTACCCTCATGCCCTATACCCTCCATGCCACTTACCCTCATGCCCTTTACCCTCATGCCCGTTACACTCCATGCCCTTTACCATGATGCCCTTTACCCTCATGCCCTTTACCCTCATGCCCTTTACCCTCATGCCCTTTACCCTCTTCCCCTTTACCCTCATGCCCTTTACCCTCCTTGCCCTTTACCCTGATGCCCTTCACCCTGCATGCCCTTTACCCTACATGCCCGTTACCCTCATGCCCTTTACCCTCTTCCCCTTTACCCTCATGCCCTTTACCCTCCTTGCCCTTTACCCTGATGCCCTTCACCCTGCATGCCCTTTACCCTACATGCCCGTTACCCTCATGCCCTTTACCCTCATGCCCTGTACCATCATGCACTTTACCCTCATGCCCTTCACCATCATGCCCTTCACCCTCATGCCCTTTACCCACATGCCCTTTACCCTCATGCCCTTTACCCTCATGCCCTTTACCCTCATGCCATATACCCTCCATGCCACTTACCCTCATGCCCTTCACCCTCCTTGCCCTTTACCCTCATGCCCTTTACCCTCTTGCCCCTCACCATAAAGCCCTTTACCCCCATGCCTTTTACCCTCATGCCCTTTACCCTCATGCCCTTCACTCATGCCCTTCACCATCATGCCCTTTACCCACATGCCCTTTACCCTCATGCCCTTTACCCTGCATGCCCTTTACCCTCATTCCCTATACCCTCCATGCCCTTTACCCTCTTGCCCCTTACCCTCATGCCCTTTACACTCCATGCCCTTTACCCTCATGCCCTTCACTCATGCCCTTCACCATCATGCCCTTTACCCACATGCCCTTTACCCTGCATGCCCTTTACCCTCATGCCCTTTACCCTCCTTGCCCTTTACCCTCATGCCCTTTACCCTCATGCCCGTTACACTCCATGCCCTTTACCATGATGCCCTTTACCCTCATGCCCTTTACCCTCATGCCCTTCACCATCATGCCCTTTACCCACATGCCCTTTACCCTCATGCCCTTTACCCTGCATGCCCTTTACCCTCATGCCCTTTACCCTCCTTGCCCTTTACCCTCATGCCCTTTACCCTCTTGCCCCTTACCCTCATGCCCTTTACCCTCCTAGCCCTTCACCCTCATGCCCTTTACCCTCTTCCCCTTTACCCTCATGCCCTTCACCATCATGCCCTTTACCCACATGCCCTTTACCCTGCATGCCCTTTACCCTCATGCCCTTTACCCTGCATGCCCTTTACCCTCATTCCCTATATCCTCCATGCCCTTTACCCTCTTGCCCCTTACCCTCATGCCCTTTACACTCCATGCCCTTTACCCTCATGCCCTTTACCCTCATGCCCTTTACCCTGCATGCCCTTTACCCTCATTCCCTATATCCTCCATGCCCTTTACCCTCTTGCCCCTTACCCACATGCCCTTTACCCTCATGCCCTTTACCCTGCATGCCCTTCACCCTCATGCCCTTTACCCTCTTCCCCTTTACCCTCATGCCCTTCACCATCATGCCCTTTACCCACATGCCCTTTACCCACATGCCCTTTACCCTCATGCCCTTTACACTCCATGCCCTTTACCATGATGCCCTTTACCCTCATGCCCTTTACCCTCATGCCCTTTACCCACTTGCCCCTTACCCTCATGCCCTTTACCCACATGCCCTTTACCCTCATGCCCTTTACCCTCCTTGCCCTTTACCCTCATGCCCTTTACCCTCTTGCCCCTTACCCTCATGCCCTTTACCCTCCTAGCCCTTCACCCTCATGCCCTTTACCCTCATGCCCTTTACGCTCATGCCCTTTACCCTCCATGCCCTTTACCCTCATGCCCCTTACCCTCATGCCCTTTACTCTGCATGCCCTTTACCCTCCTTGCCCTTTACCCTCATGCCCTTTACCCTCATGCCCTTCACCCTCATGCCCTTTACCCACATGCCCTTTACCCTCATGCCCTTTACCCTCATGCCCTTTACCCTCCTTGCCACTTACCCTCATGCTCTTTACCCTGCATGCCCTTTACCCTACATGCCCGTTACCCTCATGCCCTTTACCCTCATGCCCTGTACCATCATGCACTTTACCCTCATGCCCTTCACCATCATGCCCTTTAGCCTCATGCCCTTTAGCCTCATGCCCTTTACCCTCCATGCCCTTTACCCTCCATGCCCTTTACCCTGCTTGCCCTTTACCCTCCTTGCCCTTTACCCTCATGCCCTATACCCTGCATGCCCTTTACCCCCATGCCATATACCCTCCATGCCACTTACCCTCATGCCCTTTACCCTCATGCCCTTTACCCTCTTGCCCCTTACCCTCATGCCCTTTACCCACATGCCCTTTACCCTCTTCCCCTTTACCCTGCATGCCCTTTACCCTCATGCCCTTTACCCTCTTGCCCCTTACCCTCATGCCCTTTACCCACATGCCCTTTACCCTCTTCCCCTTTACCCTGCATGCCCTTTACCCTCATGCCCTTTACCCTCCATGCCCTTTACCCTCATGCCCTTTACCCTCCATGCCCTTTACCCACATGCCCTTTACCCTCATGCCCTTTACCCTCTTGCCCCTTACCCTCATGCCCTTTAGCCTCATGCCCTTTACCCCCATATACCCTCCATGCCACTTACCCTCATGCCCTTTACCCTCATGCCCGTTACACTCCATGCCCTTTACCCTCATGCCCTTTACCCTCCTTGCCCTTTACCCTCATGCCCTTTACCCTCTTCCCCTTTACCCTCATGCCCTTTAGCCTCATGCCCTTTACCCTCCATGCCCTTTACCCTCATGCCCCTTACCCTCATGCCCTTTACCCTCCTGCCCTTTACCCTCATGCTCTTTACCCTCATGCCCTTCACTCATGCCCTTTACCCTCATGCCCTTTACCCTCCATGCCCTATACCCTGCATGCCCTTTACCCACATGCCCTTTACCCTCCTTGCCCTTTACCCTCATGCCCTTTACCCTCCATGCCCTGTACCCTCATGCCCTTTACACTCCATGCCCTTTACCATGATGCCCTTAACCCACATGCCCTTTACCCTCATGCCCTTTACCCTCATGCCCTTCACCCTGCATGCCCTTTACCCTCATGCCCTATACCCTCCATGCCACTTACCCTCATGCCCTTTACCCTCATGCCCGTTACACTCCATGCCCTTTACCATGATGCCCTTTACCCTCATGCCCTTTACCCTCATGCCCTTTACCCTCCATGCCCTTTACCCTCATGCCCTTTACCCTCATGCTCCTTACCCTCATGCCGTTTACCCTCATGCCCTTTACCCTCATGCCCTTCACTCATGCCCTTTACCCTCATGCCCTTTACCCTCATGCCCTTTACCCTGCATGCCCTTTACCCTCCATGCCCTTTACCCTCATGCCCTTTACCCTGCATGCCCTTTACCCCCATGCCATATACCCTCCATGCCACTTACCCTCATGCCCTTTACCCTCATGCCCTTTACCCTCTTGCCCCTTACCCTCATGCCCTTTACCCACATGCCCTTTACCCTCTTCCCCTTTACCCTGCATGCCCTTTACCCTCATGCCCTTTACCCTCCATGCCCTTTACCCTCATGCCCTTTACCCTCTTGCCCCTTACCCTCATGCCCTTTACCCCCATGCCTTTTACCCTCATGCCCTTTACCCTGAAGCCCTTCACTCATGCCCTTCACCATCATGCCCTTTACCCACATGCCCCTTACCCTCATGCCCTTCACCAACATGCCCTTTTCCCACATGCCCTTTACCCTCATGCCCTTTACCCTCATGCCCTTACCCTCTTGCCCCTTACCCTCATGCCCTTTACCCACATGCCCTTTACCCTCTTGCCCCTTACCCTCATGCCCTTTAGCCTCATGCCCTTTACCCCCATATACCCTCCATGCCACTTACCCTCATGCCCTTTACCCTCATGCCCGTTACACTCCATGCCCTTTACCCTCTTCCCCTTTACCCTCATGCCCTTTAGCCTCATGCCCTTTACCCTCCATGCCCTTTACCCTCATGCCCCTTACCCTCATGCCCTTTACCCTCCTGCCCTTTACCCTAATACCCTTTACCCTCATGCCCTTCACCATCATGCCCTTTACCCACATGAGCTTTACCCTCATGCCCTTTACCCTGCATGCCCTTTACCCTCATGCCATATACCCTCCATGCCACTTACCCTCATGCCCTTCACCCTCCTTGCCCTTTACCCTCATGCCCTTTACCCTCTTGCCCCTCACCATAAAGCCCTTTACCCCCATGCCTTTTACCCTCATGCCCTTTACCCACATGCCCTTTACCCTGCATGCCCTTTACCCTCATTCCCTATACCCTCCATGCCCTTTACCCTCTTGCCCCTTACCCTCATGCCCTTTACACTCCATGCCCTTTACCCTCATGCCCTTCACTCATGCCCTTCACCATCATGCCCTTTACCCACATGCCCTTTACCCTGCATGCCCTTTACCCTCATGCCCTTTACCCTCCTTGCCCTTTACCCTCATGCCCTTTACCCTCATGCCCGTTACACTCCATGCCCTTTACCATGATGCCCTTTACCCTCATGCCCTTTACCCTCATGCCCTTCACCATCATGCCCTTTACCCACATGCCCTTTACCCTCATGCCCTTTACCCTGCATGCCCTTTACCCTCATGCCCTTTACCCTCCTTGCCCTTTACCCTCATGCCCTTTACCCTCTTGCCCCTTACCCTCATGCCCTTTACCCTCCTAGCCCTTCACCCTCATGCCCTTTACCCTCTTCCCCTTTACCCTCATGCCCTTCACCATCATGCCCTTTACCCTCATGCCCTTTACCCTCATGCCCTTCACCATCATGCCCTTTACCCACATGCCCTTTACCCTCATGCCCTTTACCCTGCATGCCCTTTACCCTCATGCCCTTCACCCTCATGCCCTTTACCCTCTTCCCCTTTACCCTCTTGCCCCTTACCCTCATGCCCTTTACCCCCATGCCTTTTACCCTCATGCCCTTTACCCTCATGCCCTTCACTCATGCCCTTCACCATCATGCCCTTTACCCACATGCCCCTTACCCTCATGCCCTTCACCAACATGCCCTTTTCCCACATGCCCTTTACCCTCATGCCCTTTACACTCCATGCCCTTTACCATGATGCCCTTTACCCTCATGCCCTTTACCCTGCATGCCCTTTACCCTCATGCCCTTTACCCTCATGCCCTTTACCCTGCATGCCCTTTACCCTCATTCCCTATACCCTCCATGCCCTTTACCCTCTTGCCCCTTACCCTCATGCCCTTTAGCCTCATGCTCTTTACCCTCCATGCCCTTTACCCTCCATGCCCTTTAGCCTTATGCCCTTTACCCTCCATGCCCTTTACCCACATGCCCTTTACCCTCATGCCCTTTACCCTCATGCTCTTTACCCTCATGCTCTTTACCCTCCATGCCCTTTACCCTCCATGCCCTTTACCCTCATGCCCCTTACCCTCATGCCCTTTACCCTCCTGCCCTTTACCCTCATGCCCCTTACCCTCATGCCCGTTACACTCCATGCCCTTTACCCTCATGCCCTTTACCCTCTTCCCCTTTACCCTCATGCCCTTTAGCCTCATGCCCTTTACCCTCCATGCCCTTTACCCTCCATGCCCTTTACCCTCATGCCCTTTACCCTCATGCTCCTTATCCTCATGCCGTTTACCCTCATGCCCTTTACCCTCATGCCCTTCACTCATGCCCTTTACCCTCATGCCCTTTACCCTCATGCCCGTTACACTCCATGCCCTTTACCATGATGCCCTTTACCCTCATGCCCTTTACCCTCATGCCCTTTACCCTCCATGCCCTTTACCCTCATGCCCTTTACCCTCATGCTCCTTACCCTCATGCCGTTTACCCTCATGCCCTTTACCCTCATGCCCTTCACTCATGCCCTTTACCCTCATGCCCTTTACCCTCATGCCCTTTACCCTGCATGCCCTTTACCCTCCATGCCCTTTACCCTCATGCCCTTTACCCTGCATGCCCTTTACCCCCATGCCATATACCCTCCATGCCACTTACCCTCATGCCCTTTACCCTCATGCCCTTTACCCTCTTGCCCCTTACCCTCATGCCCTTTACCCACATGCCCTTTACCCTCTTCCCCTTTACCCTGCATGCCCTTTACCCTCATGCCCTTTACCCTCCATGCCCTTTACCCTCATGCCCTTTACCCTCTTGCCCCTTACCCTCATGCCCTTTACCCCCATGCCTTTTACCCTCATGCCCTTTACCCTCATGCCCTTCACTCATGCCCTTCACCATCATGCCCTTTACCCACATGCCCCTTACCCTCATGCCCTTCACCAACATGCCCTTTTCCCACATGCCCTTTACCCTCATGCCCTTTACCCTCATGCCCTTTACCCTCTTGCCCCTTACCCTCATGCCCTTTACCCACATGCCCTTTACCCTCTTCCCCTTTACCCTGCATGCCCTTTACCATCATGAACTTTACCCTCATGCCCTTTACCCTCCATGCCCTTTACCCACATGCCCTTTACCCTGATGCCCTTTACCCTCTTGCCCCTTACCCTCATGCCCTTTAGCCTCATGCCCTTTACCCCCATATACCCTCCATGCCACTTACCCTCATGCCCTTTACCCTCATGCCCGTTACACTCCATGCCCTTTACCCTCATGCCCTTTACCCTCCTTGCCCTTTACCCTCATGCCCTTTACCCTCTTCCCCTTTACCCTCATGCCCTTTAGCCTCATGCCCTTTACAATCCATGCCCTTTACCCTCATGCCCCTTACCCTCATGCCCTTTACCCTCCTGCCCTTTACCCTAATACCCTTTACCCTCATGCCCTTCACCATCATGCCCTTTACCCACATGAGCTTTACCCTCATGCCCTTTACCCTGCATGCCCTTTACCCTCATGCCATATACCCTCCATGCCACTTACCCTCATGCCCTTCACCCTCCTTGCCCTTTACCCTCATGCCCTTTACCCTCTTGCCCCTTACCCTCATGCCCTTTAGCCTCATGCCCTTTACCCTCCTTGCCCTTTACCCTCATGCCCTTTACCTCCTTGCCCCTTACCCTCATGCCCTTTACCCTCCATGCCCTGTAGCCTCATGCCCTTTACACTCCATGCCCTTTACCATGATGCCCTTTACCCTCATGCCCTTTACCCTGCATGCCCTTTACCCTCCATGCCCTTTACCCTCATGCCCTTTTCCCTCCTTGCCCTTACCCTCATGCCCTTTAGGCTCATGCCCTTTACCCTCCATGCCCTTTACCCTCCATGCCCTTTACCCTCCATGCCCTTTACCCTCATGCCCCTTACCCTAATACCCTTTACCCTCATGCCCTTCACCATCATGCCCTTTACCCACATGAGCTTTACCCTCATGCCCTTTACCCTCATGCCCTTTACCCTCATGCCCTTTACCCTCTTGCCCCTTACCCTCATGCCCTTTACCCACATGCCCTTTACCCTCTTCCCCTTTACCCTGCATGCCCTTTACCCTCATGCCCTTTACCCTCCATGTCCTTTACCCTCATGCCCTTTACCCTCTTGCCCCTTACCCTCATGCCCTTTACCCCCATGCCTTTTACCCTCATGCCCTTTACCCTCATGCCCTTTAGGTTCATGCCCTTACCCTCCATGCCCTTTACCCTCATGCCCTTTACCCTCATGCCCTTTACCCTCCATGCCCTTTACCCACATGCCCTTTACCCTCATGCCCTTTACCCTCTTGCCCTTTACCCTCATGCCCTTTAGCCTCATGCCCTTTACCCCCATATACCCTCCATGCCACTTACCCTCATGCCCTTTACCCTCATCCCCGTTACACTCCATGCCCTTTACCCTCATGCCCTTTACCCTCCTTGCCCTTTACCCTCATGCCCTTTACCCTCTTCCCCTTTACCCTCATGCCCTTTAGCCTCATGCCCTTTACCCACCATGCCCTTTACCCTCATGCCCCTTACCCTCATGCCCTTTACCCTCATGCCCTTTACCCTCCTGCCCTTTACCCTAATACCCTTTACCCTCATGCCCTTCACCCTCTTGCCCCTTACCCTCATGCCCTTTAGCCTCATGCCCTTTACCCCCATATACCCTCCATGCCACTTACCCACCATGCCCTTTACCCTCATGCCCCTTACCCTCATGCCCTTTACCCTCTTCCCCTTTACCCTCATGCCCTTTAGCCTCATGCCCTTTACCCACCATGCCCTTTACCCTCATGCCCCTTACCCTCATGCCCTTTACCCTCATGCCCTTTACCCTCCTGCCCTTTACCCTCATGCCCTTTACCCTCATGCCCTTTACCCTGCATGCCCTTTACCCTCCATGCCCTTTACCCTCATGCCCTTTACCCTGCATGCCCTTTACCCCCATGCCATATACCCTCCATGCCACTTACCCTCATGCCCTTCACTCATGCCCTTCACCATCATGCCCTTTACCCACATGCCCCTTACCCTCATGCCCTTCACCAACATGCCCTTTTCCCACATGCCCTTTACCCTCATGCCCTTTACCCTCATGCCCTTTACCCTCTTGCCCCTTACCCTCATGCCCTTTACCCACATGCCCTTTACCCTCTTACCCTTTACCCTGCATGCCCTTTACCCTCATGCCCTTTACCCTCTTGCCCCTTACCCTCATGCCCTTTAGCCTCATGCCCTTTACCCCCATATACCCTCCATGCCACTTACCCTCATGCCCTTCACCAACATGCCCTTTTCCCACATGCCCTTTACCCTCATGCCCTTTACCCTCATGCCCTTTACCCTCTTGCCCCTTACCCTCATGCCCTTTACCCACATGCCCTTTACCCTCTTCCCCTTTACCCTGCATGCCCTTTACCCTCATGCCCTTTACCCTCATGCCCTTTACCCTCCATGCCCTTTACCCTCATGCCCCTTACCCTCATGCCCTTTACCCTCCTGCCCTTTACCCTAATACCCTTTACCCTCATGCCCTTCACCATCATGCCCTTTACCCACATGAGCTTTACCCTCATGCCATTTACCCTGCATGCCCTTTACCCTCATGCCATATACCCTCCATGCCACTTACCCTCATGCCCTTCACCCTCCTTGCCCTTTACCCTCATGCCCTTTACCCTCTTGCCCCTTACCCTCATGCCCTTTAGCCTCATGCCCTTTACCCTCCTTGCCCTTTACCCTCATGCCCTTTACCTCCTTGCCCCTTACCCTCATGCCCTTTACCCTCCATGCCCTGTACCCTCATGCCCTTTACACTCCATGCCCTTTACCATGATGCCCTTAACCCACATGCCCTTTACCCTCATGCCCTTTACCCTCATGCCCTTCGCCCTGCATGCCCTTTACCCTCCTTGCCCTTTACCCTCATGCCCTTTTCCCTCCTTGCCCTTACCCTCATGCCCTTTAGGCTCATGCCCTTTACCCTCCATGCCCTTTACCCTCCATGCCCTTTACCCTCATGCCCCTTACCCTAATACCCTTTACCCTCATGCCCTTCACCATCATGCCCTTTACCCACATGAGCTTTACCCTCATGCCCTTTACCCTGCATGCCCTTTACCCTCATGCCCTTTACCCTCATGCCCTTTACCCTGCATGCCCTTTACCCTCCTTGCCCTTTACCCTCATGCCCTTTACCCTGCATGCCCTTTACCCCCATGCCATATACCCTCCATGCCACTTACCCTCTTGCCCTTTACCCTCATGCCCTTTACCCTCTTGCCCCTTACCCTCATGCCCTTTACCCACATGCCCTTTACCCTCTTCCCCTTTACCCTGCATGCCCTTTACCCTCATGCCCTTTACCCTCCATGTCCTTTACCCTCATGCCCTTTACCCTCTTGCCCCTTACCCTCATGCCCTTTACCCCCATGCCCTTTAGGCTCATGCCCTTACCCTCCATGCCCTTTACCCTCATGCCCTTTACCCTCATGCCCTTTACCCTCCATGCCCTTTACCCACATGCCCTTTACCCTCATGCCCTTTACCCTCTTGCCCCTTACCCTCATGCCCTTTCGCCTCATGCCCTTTACCCCCATATACCCTCCATGCCACTTACCCTCATGCCCTTTACCCTCATGCCCGTTACACTCCATGCCCTTTACCCTCATGCCCTTTACCCTCCTTGCCCTTTACCCTCATGCCCTTTACCCTCTTCCCCTTTACCCTCATGCCCTTTAGCCTCATGCCCTTTACCCTCCATGCCCTTTACCCTCATGCCCCTTACCCTCATGCCCTTTACCCTCATGCCCTTTACCCTCCTGCCCTTTACCCTAATACCCTTTACCCTCATGCCCTTCACCCTCTTGCCCCTTACCCTCATGCCCTTTAGCCTCATGCCCTTTACCCCCATATACCCTCCATGCCACTTACCCTCATGCCCTTTACCCTCATGCCCTTTACCCACTTGCCCCTTACCCTCCATGCCCTTTACCCTCATGCCCCTTACCCTCATGCCCTTTACCCTCCTGCCCTTTACCCTAATACCCTTTACCCTCATGCCCTTCACCATCATGCCCTTTACCCACATGAGCTTTACCCTCATGCCCTTTACCCTGCATGCCCTTTACCCTCATGCCATATACCCTCCATGCCACTTACCCTCATGCCCTTCACCCTCCTTGCCCTTTACCCTCATGCCCTTTACCCTCTTGCCCCTTACCCTCATGCCCTTTAGCCTCATGCCCTTTACCCTCCTTGCCCTTTACCCTCATGCCCTGTACCTCCTTGCCCCTTACCCTCATGCCCTTTACCCTCCATGCCCTGTACCCTCATGCCCTTTACACTCCATGCCCTTTACCATGATGCCCTTTACCCTCATGCCCTTTACCCTGCATGCCCTTTACCCTCCATGCCCTTTACCCTCATGCCCTTTTCCCTCCTTGCCCTTACCCTCATGCCCTTTAGGCTCATGCCCTTTACCCTCCATGCCCTTTACCCTCCATGCCCTTTACCCTCCATGCCCTTTACCCTCATGCCCCTTACCCTAATACCCTTTACCCTCATGCCCTTCACCATCATGCCCTTTACCCACATGAGCTTTACGCTCATGCCCTTTACCCTGCATGCCCTTTACCCTCATGCCCTTTACCCTGCATGCCCTTTACCCTCCTTGCCCTTTACCCTCATGCCCTTTACCCTGCATGCCCTTTACCCCCATGCCATATACCCTCCATGCCACTTACCCTCATGCCCTTTACCCTCATGCCCTTTACCCTCTTGCCCCTTACCCTCATGCCCTTTACCCACATGCCCTTTACCCTCTTCCCCTTTACCCTGCATGCCCTTTACCCTCATGCCCTTTACCCTCCATGTCCTTTACCCTCATGCCCTTTACCCTCTTGCCCCTTACCCTCATGCCCTTTACCCCCATGCCTTTTACCCTCATGCCCTTTACCCTCATGCCCTTTAGGTTCATGCCCTTACCCTCCATGCCCTTTACCCTCATGCCCTTTACCCTCATGCCCTTTACCCTCCATGCCCTTTACCCACATGCCCTTTACCCTCATGCCCTTTACCCTCTTGCCCCTTACCCTCATGCCCTTTAGCCTCATGCCCTTTACCCCCATATACCCTCCATGCCACTTACCCTCATGCCCTTTACCCTCATGCCCGTTACACTCCATGCCCTTTACCCTCATGCCCTTTACCCTACTTGCCCTTTACCCTCATGCCCTTTACCCTCTTCCCCTTTACCCTCATGCCCTTTAGCCTCATGCCCTTTACCCACCATGCCCTTTACCCTCATGCCCCTTACCCTCATGCCCTTTACCCTCATGCCCTTACCCTCCATGCCCTTTACCCTCATGCCCTTTACCCTCATGCCCTTTACCCTCCATGCCCTTTACCCACATGCCCTTTACCCTCATGCCCTTTACCCTCTTGCCCCTTACCCTCATGCCCTTTAGCCTCATGCCCTTTACCCCCATATACCCTCCATGCCACTTACCCTCATGCCCTTTACCCTCATGCCCGTTACACTCCATGCCCTTTACCCACATGCCCTTTACCCTCATGCCCTTTACCCTCTTGCCCCTTACCCTCATGCCCTTTAGCCTCATGCCCTTTACCCCCATATACCCTCCATGCCACTTACCCTCATGCCCTTTACCCTCATGCCCGTTACACTCCATGCCCTTTACCCTCATGCCCTTTACCCTCCATGCCACTTACCCTCATGCCCTTTACCCTCATGCCCTTTACCCACTTGCCCCTTACCCTCCATTCCCTTTACCCTCATGCCACTTACCCTCATGCCCTTCACCCTCCTTGCCCTTTACCCTCATGCCCTTTACCCTCTTGCCCCTTACCCTCATGCCCTTTAGCCTCATGCCCTTTACCCCCATATACCCTCCATGCCACTTACACTCATGCCCTTTACCCTCATGCCCGTTACACTCCATGCCCTTTACACTCATGCCCTTTACCCTCCTTGCCCTTTACCCTCATGCCCTTTACCCTCTTCCCCTTTACCCTCATGCCCTTTAGCCTCATGCCCTTTACCCTCCATGCCCTTTACCCTCATGCCCCTTACCCTCATGCCCTTTACCGTCATGCCCTTTACCCTCCTGCCCTTTACCCTAATACCCTTTACCCTCATGCCCTTCACCATCATGCCCTTTACCCACATGAGCTTTACCCTCATGCCCTTTACCCTGCATGCCCTTTACCCTCATGCCATATACCCTCCATGCCACTTACCCTCATTCCCTTCACCCTAATACCCTATACCCTCATGCCCTTCACCATCATGCCCTTTACCCACATGAGCTTTACCCTCATGCCCTTTACCCTGCATGCCCTTTACCCTCATGCCATATACCCTCCATGCCACTTACCCTCATGCCCTTCACCCTCCTTGCCCTTTACCCTCATGCCCTTTACCCTCTTGCCCCTTACCCTCATGCCCTTTAGCCTCATGCCCTTTACCCTCCTTGCCCTTTACCCTCATGCCCTTTACCTCCTTGCCCCTTACCCTCATGCCCTTTACCCTCCATGCCCTGTACCCTCATGCCCTTTACACTCCATGCCCTTTACCATGATGCCCTTAACCCACATGCCCTTTACCCTCATGCCCTTTACCCTCATGCCCTTCACCCTGCATGCCCTTTACCCTCATGCCCTATACCCTCCATGCCACTTACCCTCATGCCCTTTACCCTCATGCCCGTTACACTCCATGCCCTTTACCATGATGCCCTTTACCCTCATGCCCTTTACCCTGCATGCCCTTTACCCTCATGCCATATACCCTCCATGCCACTTACCCTCATGCCCTTCACCCTCCATGCCCTTTACCCTCATGCCCTTTACCCTCATGCTCCTTACCCTCCATGCCACTTACCCTCATGCCCTTTACCCTCATGCCCGTTACACTCCATGCCCTTTACCATGATGCCCTTTACCCTCATGCCCTTTACCCTCATGCCCTTTACCCTCCATGCCCTTTACCCTCATGCCCTTTACCCTCATGCTCCTTACCCTCATGCCGTTTACCCTCATGCCCTTTACCCTCATGCCCTTCACTCATGCCCTTTACCCTCATGCCCTTTACCCTCATGCCCTTTACCCTCATGCCCTTTACCCTCATGCTCCTTACCCTCATGCCGTTTACCCTCATGCCCTTTACCCTCATGCCCTTCACTCATGCCCTTTACCCTCATGCCCTTTACCCTCATGCCCTTCACTCATGCCCTTTACCCTCATGCCCTTTACCCTCCATGCCCTGTACCCTCATGCCCTTTACACTCCATGCCCTTTACCATGATGCCCTTTACCCTCATGCCCTTTACCCTGCATGCCCTTTACCCTCCATGCCCTTTACCCTCATGCCCTTTACCCTGCATGCCCTTTACCCCCATGCCATATACCCTCCATGCCACTTACCCTCATGCCCTTTACCCTCATGCCCTTTACCCTCTTGCCCCTTACCCTCATGCCCTTTACCCACATGCCCTTTACCCTCTTCCCCTTTACCCTGCATGCCCTTTACCCTCATGCCCTTTACCCTCCATGCCCTTTACCCTCATGCCCTTTACCCTCTTGCCCCTTACCCTCATGCCCTTTACCCCCATGCCTTTTACCCTCATGCCCTTTACCCTCATGCCCTTCACTCATGCCCTGCACCATCATGCCCTTTACCCACATGCCCCTTACCCTCATGCCCTTCACCAACATGCCCTTTTCCCACATGCCCTTTACCCTCATGCCCTTTACCCTGCATGCCCTTTACCCTCCTTGCCCTTTACCCTCATGCCCTTTACCCTGCATGCCCTTTACCCCCATGCCATATACCCTCCATGCCACTTACCCTCTTGCCCTTTACCCTCATGCCCTTTACCCTCTTGCCCCTTACCCTCATGCCCTTTACCCACATGCCCTTTACCCTCTTCCCCTTTACCCTGCATGCCCTTTAGCCTCATGCCCTTTACCCACCATGCCCTTTACCCTCATGCCCCTTACCCTCATGCCCTTTACCCTCCTGCCCTTTACCCTCATGCTCTTTACCCTCATGCCCTTCACTCATGCCCTTTACCCTCATGCCCTTTACCCTCCATGCCCTATACCCTGCATGCCCTTTACCCACATGCCCTTTACCCTCCTTGCCCTTTACCCTCATGCCCTTTACCCTGCATGCCCTTTACCCTGCATGCCCTTTACCCTCATGCCATATACCCTCCATGCCACTTACCCTCATTCCCTTCACCCTAATACCCTATACCCTCATGCCCTTCACCATCATGCCCTTTACCCACATGAGCTTTACCCTCATGCCCTTTACCCTGCATGCCCTTTACCCTCATGCCATATACCCTCCATGCCACTTACCCTCATGCCCTTCACCCTCCTTGCCCTTTACCCTCATGCCCTTTACCCTCTTGCCCCTTACCCTCATGCCCTTTAGCCTCATGCCCTTTACCCTCCTTGCCCTTTACCCTCATGCCCTTTACCTCCTTGCCCCTTACCCTCATGCCCTTTACCCTCCATGCCCTGTACCCTCATGCCCTTTACACTCCATGCCCTTTACCATGATGCCCTTAACCCACATGCCCTTTACCCTCATGCCCTTTACCCTCATGCCCTTCACCCTGCATGCCCTTTACCCTCATGCCCTATACCCTCCATGCCACTTACCCTCATGCCCTTTACCCTCATGCCCGTTACACTCCATGCCCTTTACCATGATGCCCTTTACCCTCATGCCCTTTACCCTGCATGCCCTTTACCCTCATGCCATATACCCTCCATGCCACTTACCCTCATGCCCTTCACCCTCCATGCCCTTTACCCTCATGCCCTTTACCCTCATGCTCCTTACCCTCCATGCCACTTACCCTCATGCCCTTTACCCTCATGCCCGTTACACTCCATGCCCTTTACCATGATGCCCTTTACCCTCATGCCCTTTACCCTCATGCCCTTTACCCTCCATGCCCTTTACCCTCATGCCCTTTACCCTCATGCTCCTTACCCTCATGCCGTTTACCCTCATGCCCTTTACCCTCATGCCCTTCACTCATGCCCTTTACCCTCATGCCCTTTACCCTCATGCCCTTTACCCTCATGCCCTTTACCCTCATGCTCCTTACCCTCATGCCGTTTACCCTCATGCCCTTTACCCTCATGCCCTTCACTCATGCCCTTTACCCTCATGCCCTTTACCCTCATGCCCTTCACTCATGCCCTTTACCCTCATGCCCTTTACCCTCCATGCCCTGTACCCTCATGCCCTTTACACTCCATGCCCTTTACCATGATGCCCTTTACCCTCATGCCCTTTACCCTGCATGCCCTTTACCCTCCATGCCCTTTACCCTCATGCCCTTTACCCTGCATGCCCTTTACCCCCATGCCATATACCCTCCATGCCACTTACCCTCATGCCCTTTACCCTCATGCCCTTTACCCTCTTGCCCCTTACCCTCATGCCCTTTACCCACATGCCCTTTACCCTCTTCCCCTTTACCCTGCATGCCCTTTACCCTCATGCCCTTTACCCTCCATGCCCTTTACCCTCATGCCCTTTACCCTCTTGCCCCTTACCCTCATGCCCTTTACCCCCATGCCTTTTACCCTCATGCCCTTTACCCTCATGCCCTTCACTCATGCCCTGCACCATCATGCCCTTTACCCACATGCCCCTTACCCTCATGCCCTTCACCAACATGCCCTTTTCCCACATGCCCTTTACCCTCATGCCCTTTACCCTGCATGCCCTTTACCCTCCTTGCCCTTTACCCTCATGCCCTTTACCCTGCATGCCCTTTACCCCCATGCCATATACCCTCCATGCCACTTACCCTCTTGCCCTTTACCCTCATGCCCTTTACCCTCTTGCCCCTTACCCTCATGCCCTTTACCCACATGCCCTTTACCCTCTTCCCCTTTACCCTGCATGCCCTTTAGCCTCATGCCCTTTACCCACCATGCCCTTTACCCTCATGCCCCTTACCCTCATGCCCTTTACCCTCCTGCCCTTTACCCTCATGCTCTTTACCCTCATGCCCTTCACTCATGCCCTTTACCCTCATGCCCTTTACCCTCCATGCCCTATACCCTGCATGCCCTTTACCCACATGCCCTTTACCCTCCTTGCCCTTTACCCTCATGCCCTTTACCCTGCATGCCCTTTACCCTCATGCCCTTTACCCTCTTCCCCTTTACCCTGCATGCCCTTTACCCTCATGCCCTTTACCCTCCATGCCCTTTACCCTCATGCCCTTTACCCTCTTGCCCCTTACCCTCATGCCCTTTACCCCCATGCCTTTTACCCTCATGCCCTTTACCCTCATGCCCTTCACTCATGCCCTTCACCATCATGCCCTTTACCCACATGCCCCTTACCCTCATGCCCTTCACTCATGCCCTTCACCATCATGCCCTTTACCCACATGACCCTTACCCTCATGCCCTTCACCATCATGCCCTTTACCCACATGCCCTTTACCCTCATGCCCTTTACCCTCATGCCCTCTACCCTCCTTGCCCTTTACCCTCATGCCCTTTACCCTCTTCCCCTTTACCCTCATGCCCTTTAGCCTCATGCCCTTCACTCATGCCCTTTACCCTCATGCCCTTTACCCTCCATGCCCTTTACCCTCATGCCCTTTACCCTCTTGCCCCTTACCCTCATGCCCTTTACCCCCATGCCTTTTACCCTCATGCCCTTTACCCTCATGCCCTTCACTCATGCCCTTCACCATCATGCCCTTTACCCACATGCCCCTTACCCTCATGCCCTTCACCATCATGCCCTTTACCCACATGCCCTTTACCCTCATGCCCTTTACCCTCATGCCCTTTACCCTCTTGCCCCTTACCCTCATGCCCTTTACCCACATGCCCTTTACCCTCTTTCCCTTTACCCTGCATGCCCTTTACCCTCATGCCCTTTACCCTCCATGCCCTTTACCCTCATGCCCTTTACCCTCCATGCCCTTTACCCACATGCCCTTTACCCTCATGCCCTTTACCCTCTTGCCCCTTACCCTCATGCCCTTTAGCCTCATGCCCTTTACCCCCATATACCCTCCATGCCACTTACCCTCATGCCCTTTACCCTCATGCCCGTTACACTCCATGCCCTTTACCCTCATGCCCTTTACCCTCCTTGCCCTTTACCCTCATGCCCTTTACCCTCTTCCCCTTTACCCTCATGCCCTTTAGCCTCATGCCCTTTACCCACCATGCCCTTTACCCTCATGCCCCTTACCCTCATGCCCTTTACCCTCCTGCCCTTTACCCTCATGCTCTTTACCCTCATGCCCTTCACTCATGCCCTTTACCCTCATGCCCTTTACCCTCCATGCCCTATACCCTGCATGCCCTTTACCCACATGCCCTTTACCCTCCTTGCCCTTTACCCTCATGCCCTTTACCCTGCATGCCCTTTACCCTCATGCCCTTCACCCTCCTTGCCCTTTACCCTCATGCCCTTTACCCTCATGCCCTTCACTCATGCCCTTTACCCTCATGCCCTTTACCCTCATGCCCTTTACCCTGCATGCCCTTTACCCTCCTTGCCCTTTACCCTCATGCCCTTTACCCTGCATGCCCTTTACCCCCATGCCATATACCCTCCATGCCACTTACCCTCATGCCCTTTACCCTCATGCCCTTTACCCTCTTGCCCCTTACCCTCATGCCCTTTACCCTCCTGCCCTTTACCCTAATACCCTTTACCCTCATGCCCTTCACCATCATGCCCTTTACCCACATGAGCTTTACCCTCATGCTCTTTACCCTGCATGCCCTTTACCCTCATGCCCTTTACCCTCATGCCCTTTACCCTGCATGCCCTTTACCCTCCTTGCCCTTTACCCTCATGCCCTTCACTCATGCCCTTCACCATCATGCCCTTTACCCACATGCCCCTTACCCTCATGCCCTTCACCATCATGCCCTTTACCCACATGCCCTTTACCCTCATGCCCTTTACCCTCATGCCCTTTACCCTCTTGCCCCTTACCCTCATGCCCTTTACCCACATGCCCTTTACCCTCTTCCCCTTTACCCTGCATGCCCTTTACCCTCATGCCCTTCACTCATGCCCTTCACCATCATGCCCTTTACCCACATGCCCCTTACCCTCATGCCCTTCACCATCATGCCCTTTACCCACATGCCCTTTACCATGATGCCCTTTACCCTCATGCCCTTTAACCTTCTTGCCCTTTACCCTCATGCCCTTTACCCTCTTGCCCCTTACCCTCATGCCCTTTACCCACATGCCCTTTACCCTCATGCCCTTTACACTCCATGCCCTTTACCATGATGCCCTTTACCCTGCATGCCCTTTACCCTCATGCCCTTTACCCTCCTAGCCCTTCACCCTCATGCCCTTTACCCTCATGCCCTTTACGCTCATGCCCTTTACCCTCATGCCCTTTACCCTCTTGCCCCTTACCCTCATGCCCTTTACCCACATGCCCTTTACCCTCATGCCCTTTACACTCCATGCCCTTTACCATGATGCCCTTTACCCTCATGCCCTTTACCCTGCATGCCCTTTACCCTCATGCCCTTTACCCTCCTAGCCCTTTACCCTCATGCCCTTTACCCTCATGCCCTTCACCATCGTGCCCTTTACCCACATGCCCTTTACCCTCATGCCCTTTACCCTCATGCCCTTTACCCTCCTTGCCACTTACCTTCATGCCCTTTACCCTCATGCCCGTTACACTCCATGCCCTTCACCATCATGCCCTTTAGCCTCATGCCCTTTAGCCTCATGCCCTTTACCCTCCATGCCCTTTACCCTGCTTGCCCTTTACCCTCCATGCCCTTTACCCTCCATGCCCTTTAGCCTTATGCCCTTTACCCTCCATGCCCTTTACCCACATGCCCTTTACCCTCATGCCCTTTACCCTCATGCTCTTTACCCTCATGCCCTTTACCCTCATGCCCTTTACCCTCCATGCCCTTTACCCTCCATGCCCTTTACCCTCATGCCCCTTACCCTCATGCCCTTTACCCTCCTGCCCTTTACCCTCATGCCCCTTACCCTCATGCCCGTTACACTCCATGCCCTTTACCCTCATGCCCTTTACCCTCTTCCCCTTTACCCTCATGCCCTTTACCCTCCATGATCTTTCCCCTCCATGCCCTTTACCCTCATGCCCTTTACCCTCATGCTCCTTACCCTCATGCCGTTTACCCTCATGCCCTTTACCCTCATGCCCGTTACACTCCATGCCCTTTACCATGATGCCCTTTACCCTCATGCCCTTTACCCTCATGCCCTTTACCCTCTTGCCCCTTACCCTCATGCCCTTTACCCTCATGCCCTTCACTCATGCCCTTTACCCTCATGCCCTTTACCCTCCATGCCCTATACCCTGCATGCCCTTTACCCTCATGCCCTGTACCATCATGCCCTTTACCCTCATGCCCTTCACCATCATGCCCTGTACCATCATGCACTTTACCCTCATGCCCTTCACCATCATGCCCTTTAGCCTCATGCCCTTTAGCCTCATGCCCTTTACCCTCCATGCCCTTTACCCTGCTTGCCCTTTACCCTCCATGCCCTTTACCCTCCATGCCCTTTAGCCTTATGCCCTTTACCCTCCATGCCCTTTACCCACATGCCCTTTACCCTCATGCCCTTTACCCTCATGCTCTTTACCCTCATGCCCTTTACCCTCATGCCCTTTACCCTCCATGCCCTTTACCCTCCATGCCCTTTACCCTCATGCCCCTTACCCTCATGCCCTTTACCCTCCTGCCCTTTACCCTCATGCCCCTTACCCTCATGCCCGTTACACTCCATGCCCTTTACCCTCATGCCCTTTACCCTCTTCCCCTTTACCCTCATGCCCTTTACCCTCCATGATCTTTCCCCTCCATGCCCTTTACCCTCATGCCCTTTACCCTCATGCTCCTTACCCTCATGCCGTTTACCCTCATGCCCTTTACCCTCATGCCCGTTACACTCCATGCCCTTTACCATGATGCCCTTTACCCTCATGCCCTTTACCCTCATGCCCTTTACCCTCTTGCCCCTTACCCTCATGCCCTTTACCCTCATGCCCTTCACTCATGCCCTTTACCCTCATGCCCTTTACCCTCCATGCCCTATACCCTGCATGCCCTTTACCCACATGCCCTTTACCCTCCTTGCCCTTTACCCTCATGCCCTTTACCCTCCATGCCCTGTACCCTCATGCCCTTTACACTCCATGCCCTTTACCATGATGCCCTTAACCCACATGCCCTTTACCCTCATGCCCTTTACCCTCATGCCCTTCACCCTGCATGCCCTTTACCCTCATGCCCTTTACCCTCATGCCCGTTACACTCCATGCCCTTTACCATGATGCCCTTTACCCTCATGCCCTTTACCCTCATGCCCTTTACCCTCTTGCCCCTTACCCTCATGCCCTTTACCCACATGCCCTTTACCCTCCATGCCACTTACCCTCATGCCCTTTACCCTCATGCCCGTTACACTCCATGCCCTTTACCATGATGCCCTTTACCCTCATGCCCTTTACCCTCATGCCCTTTACCCTCCATGCCCTTTACCCTCATGCCCTTTACCCTCATGCTCCTTACCCTCATGCCGTTTACCCTCATGCCCTTTACCCTCATGCCCTTCACTCATGCCCTTTACCCTCATGCCCTTTACCCTCCATGCCCTATACCCTCATGCCCTTTACACTCCATGCGCTTTACCATGATGTCCTTTACCCTCATGCCCTTTACCCTGCATGCCCTTTACCCTCCTTGCCCTTTACCCTCATGCCCTTTTCCCTCCTTGCCCTTACCCTCATGCCCTTTAGGCTCATGCCCTTTACCCTCCATGCCCTTTACCCTCCATGCCCTTTACCCTCATGCCCCTTACCCTAATACCCTTTACCCTCATGCCCTTCACCATCATGCCCTTTACCCACATGAGCTTTACCCTCATGCCCTTTACCCTGCATGCCCCTTACCCTCATGCCCTTTACCCCCATGCCTTTTACCCTCATGCCCTTTACCCTCATGCCCTTTAGGCTCATGCCCTTACCCTCCATGCCCTTTACCCTCCATGCCCTTTACCCTCATGACCCTTACCCTAATACCCTTTACCCTCATGCCCTTCACCATCATGCCCTTTACCCACATGAGCTTTACCCTCATGCCCTTTACCCTCCTTGCCCTTTACCCTCATGCTCTTTACCCTGCATGCCCTTTACCCTACATGCCCGTTACCCTCATGCCCTTTACCCTCATGCCCTGTACCATCATGCACTTTACCCTCATGCCCTTCACCATCATGCCATATACCCTCCATGCCACTTACGCTCATGCCCTTTACCCTCATGCCCGTTACACTCCATGCCCTTTACCATGATGCCCCTTAACCTCATGCCCTTTACCCCCATGCCTTTTACCCTCATGCCCTTTACCCTCATGCCCTTCACTCATGCCCTTCACCATCATGCCCTTTACCCACATGCCCTTTACCCTCATGCCCTTTACCCTCATGCCCTTCACTCATGCCCTTCACCATCATGCCCTTTACACACATGCCCTTTACCCTCATGCCCTTTACCCTCATGCCCTTTTCCCTGCATGCCCTTTACCCTCATGCCCTTTACCCTCCTTGCCCTTTACCCTCTTGCCCTTTACCCTCTTGCCCCTTACCCTCATGCCCTTTAGGCTCATACACTTTACCCTCCATGCCCTTTACCCTCCATGCCCTTTACCCTCATGCCCCTTACCCTAATGCCCTTTACCCACATGCCCTTTACCCTCATGCCCTTTACACTCTTGCCCCTTACCCTCTTGCCCTTTAGCCTCATGCCCTTTACCCCCATGC